>NC_069498.1:9999790-10027758 GCF_026875155.1 Cherax quadricarinatus
AGGGTTTTGGGTACAACTAACTCTCATACATTCCCCTTTTTGCTTCCACGGACAAAGTTTTTCGTCTCCACAGACTCCTAAGTGCACCGCTCACCCTTTTTCCCTCATCACTTCTGTGATTCACCTCATCCTTCATAGACCCATCTGCTGACACGTCCACTCCTAAATATCTGAATATATTCACCTCCTCCATACTCTCTCCCTCCAATCTGATATCCAGTCTTTCATCACCTAATCATTTTATCCTCATAACCTTACTCTTTCCTATATTCACTTTTAATTTTCTTCTTTTACATACCCTACCAAATTCATCCACCAGCCTCTGCAACTTCTCTTCAGAATCTCCCAAAAGCACAGCGTCATCAGCAAAAAGCAACTGTGACAACTCCCACTTCGTGTTTGATTCTTTATCTTTTAACTCCACACCTCTTGCCAAGACCCTCGCTTTCACTTCTCTTGCAACCCCATCTATAAATATATTTAACAACCACGGTGACATCACACAAACTTGTCTAAGGCCTACATTTACTGGGAAATAATCTCCCTCTCTCCTACATACTCTAACCTGAGCCTCACTATCCTCGTAAAAACTCTTCACTGCTTTCAGTAACCTACCTCCTATTCCATTCACCAGCAATATCTGCCACATTGCCCCCCCCCTATCCACCCTGTCATATGCCTTTTCTAAATCCATAAATGTAACAAAAACCTCTTTACCCTTATCTAAATACTGTTCATCTATATGTTTCACTGTAAACACTTGGTCTACACACCCCCTACCTTTCCTAAAGCCTCCTTGTTCATCTGCTATCCTGCTCTCCGTCTTACTCTTAATTCTTTCAATAATAACTACCATACACTTTACCAGGTATACCCAACAGACTTATTCCCCTATAATTTTTGCACTCTCTTTTATCCCCTTTGCCTTTATACAAAGGAACTATGCATGCTCTCTGCCAATCCCTAGGTACCTTACCCTCTTCCATACATTTATTAAATAATAGCACCAACCACTCCAAAACTATATCCCTTCCTGCTTTTAACATTTCTATCTTTATCCCATCAATCCCAGCTGCCTTACCCCCTTTCATTTTACCTACTGCCTCACGAACTTCCCCCACACTCACAACTGGCTCTTCCTCACTCCTACAAGATGTTATTCCTCCTTGCCCTATACACGAAATCACAGCTTCCCTATCTTCATCAACATTTAACAATTCCTCGAAATATTCCCTCCATCTTCGCGATACCTCTAACTCTTCATTTAATAACTCTAATCTCCTATTTTTAACTGTCAAACCCATTTATTCTCTAGGCTTCCACAACTTCTTAATCTCACTCCAAAACTTTTTCTCTTATTTTCAACAAAATTTGTTGATACCATCTCACTCACTCTCTCATTTGCTCTATTTTTACATTACTTCACCACTCTCTTAACCTCTCTTTTTCTCTCCATATACTCTTCCCTCCTTGTATCACTTTTACTTTGTAAAAACCTCTCATACGCTAACTTTTTCTCCCTTACTACTCTTTACATCATTTCACCAATCGTTCTTCTTCCCTCCCGCACCCACTTTCCTGTAACCACAAGCTTCTGCTGAACACTCTAACACTACATTCTGTTAAACCTACCCCATACATCTTCGACCCCATTGCCTATACTCTCACTAGCCCATCTATCCTCCAATAAATTGTTTATATCTTACCCTAACTGCCCTCCTCTTTTAGTTTATACACCTTCACCTCTCTCTTATTTGCTACTTCTATTTTCCTTGTAACCCATCCACCTTTTACTCTCACTGTAGCCACAACTAGAAAGTGGTCTGATATATCTGTGGCCCCTCTATAAACATGTACATCCTGAAGTCTACTCAACAGTCTTTTATCTACCAATACACAGTCCAACAAGCTACTGTCATTACGCCCTACATCATATCTTGTATACTTATTTATCCTCTTTTTCTTAAAATACGCATTACTTATAACTAAACCCCTTTCTATACAAAGTTCAATCAAAGGGCTCCCATTATCATTTACACCTGGCACCCCAAACGTACCTACCACACCCTCTCTAAATGTTTCTCCTACTTTAGCATTTAGGTCCCCAACCACAATTACTCTTTCACTTGGTTCAAAGGTTCCTATACATTCGCTTAACATCTCCCAAAATCTCTCTCCTCTACACTACTTTCTTCTCCAGGTGCATACACGCTTATTATGACCCACTTTTCACATCCGACCCTTATTTTAATCCACATAATCCTTGAATTTACACATTTATATTCCCTCTTCTCCTTCCATAATGGTCCTTCAACATTATTGCTACCCCTTTCTTAGCTCTAACCCTCTCAGCTACTCCTGGCTTAATCCCATTTATTTCTCCCCACTGAAACTCGCCTTTCCTCTTCAGCTTTGTTTCGCTTAGAGCCAGGACATCCAAATTCTTTTCATTCATAACATCAGCAATCATCTTTCTTATCATCCGCACTACATCCACGCACATTCAAGAATCCCAGTTTTATAAAGTTTTTCTCTTCTGATTTTTAGTAAACGTGTACAGGAAAGGATTACTAGCCCTTTGCTCCCAGCATTTTAGTCCCTCATACGACACGCAATGCTTACGGAGGAAAGATTCTTTTCCACTCCTCCATGACAAATAGAGATAAAAAAAAAAACTAAGAACAACAGCTATTAAGAAAAAGACAAAAACCTAGTGAGTGTGTTATAATATATATATATATATATATTATAATATATATAATATATATATATATTTATATATATATATATATTTTAAAATATATATATATTTTCCCATACTTGCCTTTCTTCAACATGTTGTAGGCGGTCTCCCACCGGCATATACCCAAAAAAGAACCAGAAATCCACCAAATAAAATACTTTACATTCTCTTCACACTTTCACAACTGCAACAGTTACATCCCTGGCTTTTCATGTCTCCTAAATACCACACGCTTAAGAAATTATTTTTCCATAAACATAGAAACTATTTAACCCTTAAAAACGCAATATACCCAAACCATCTTATTATTATATATGTATATAAATTTAGACTAATCCACTATATATATATACTTATATTAAATCTATATAAAATATATATAGTTACATTCATATATATATACATGTCCCAAGATACATCTTTTACTCATTCACTCCTGTCTGAAAGATGCTTTACCACTTTTTAAGCGCAAGACCCCTTACCCTAAAAAGACTCACTTATATTTCTTCAATATATATATCATGATTATTATACTATTATTATATCTATATGATATATATATTTTCATTCATTCTTCTTTATCGTGATTCTTTAAATGAGCAAACCATTTCAGGAAACCATCTATACAATGCTCCTCTACTAGATGGTTTGTGTTCAATCCACACCTGCATGACGGCTAACACACTGAATTATTCGTGCAAAATCTTAGCACCAACATTCCCTTAAAACAGGCAATCTCCTATTTACTGCCTCCAAAACAGTACATCTCGCTCTTATTTACCTAACTACAAAGACATACATCCTCATATATTGTTTGTACTACTATACATTTATACAATTCATTCCTTGAATAGCTCCTGTAATATAACGTTTTTGATCTCACATTTATACCTACACCAGTAACGTCTTCTTTATAGCCTAACTACAATTCTATGATTATACTCATCCTATCATAAATATCCAGCGACATCTGTCTACTTTTCTACCTAATATCGAAAGAACATTCACTTCTTCCATGATCTACTGCTACCAGGCAACAATGTGAAACATCAGTATTTTCTTGCTACTAAGATATTGTGACACCTGCTCATACCTTACCTAACCATGACGACAGTGACAGTCTGCTCCCTGATCTAGCCCTTACCACGACAGTGAACACTGCTCCCTATCTTACCCTACTGCCAGATGAAGTGAGCATTGCTTCCTGATCTAGCCCTGACTACAGCACAGTGACAGTCTGCTCCATGATCTAGCCCTACTCCAGACTGACATTGAAGCAGTCTGCTCCCTGATTAGCCCACTACCAGACTGACAGTGAAGCAGTCGCCCCTGATCTAGCCCTAACTACCAGCTGACAGGAACAGTCTGCTCCCTGATCTACCCAACCCAACTAATAAGACTGTATTACCAACAACCAGATGACATGACATCTCTCCCTATCTAGCCCTAACTACCAGACTGACAGTGAAGCAGTCTGCTCCTGATCTAGCCCTAACTACCAGCTGACGTGAGCATCTGTCCCTGATCTAGCCCTAACTCCAGACTGACAGTGAAGCAGTCTGCTCCTGATCTAGCCCTACTACCAGACTGACAGTGAAGCAGCTGCTCCCTGATCTAGCCCTAACTACCAGACTGACAGTGAAGCAGTCTGCTCCCTGATCTACCCTAATACCAGACTGACAGTGAAGCAGTCGCTCCCTGATTAGCCCAACTACCAACTGACAGTGAAGCAGCTGCTCCCTGTCTAGCCCTAACTACCAGACTGCAGTGAAGCAGTCTGCTCCTGATCTAGCCTAACTACCAGACTGACAGTGAAGCAGCTGCTCCCTGATCTAGCCCTACTACCAGACTGACAGTGAAGCAGTCTGCTCCCTGATCTAGCCCTAACTACCAGACTGACAGTGAAGCAGCTGCTCCCTGATCTAGCCCTAACTACCAGACTGAATGAAGCAGTCTGCTCCCTGATCTAGCCCTAACTACCAGACTGACAGTGAAGCAGTCTGCTCCCTGATCTAGCCCTAACTACCAGACTGACAGTGAAGCAGTCTGCTCCCTGATCTAGCCTAACCACCAGACTGACAGTGAAGCAGTCTGCTCCCTGATCTAGCCCTAACCACCAGACTGACAGTGAAGCAGTCTGCTCCCTGATCTAGCCCTGAAGACTGATCGTACATTTGTTCTCCCTTAGATTCACTCAGTTTGAATTTTGTTGAGAATTAGACTTAAGAGTTGGCTCATAGTTCTTTCAGTATTGTTCCGAAGTTTTCATTTATTTATATTTTGGTTTAAAAGACCGTAAGCAACCACTATGAAAATTTTTTATTAAAAACGTTTGGGCCCTGGGACCGAAGTAAATAAAGTCCGGGACCAAACTTTCTAATAAAAAAATTTCCCAATTTTTTTTGCTTACGTTCTTTAAAAACCCCAAAACTTGTGGGTTTGGAAATTTATTACCAAGGTTTATCCCAAATTTAAAAATTTTGGGACTTTAAACCCTCTTTAGAAATTTGATTTTCGGAAAATTTTCGGCTGTCGCCCTTCCCCTTATACAAGATTAAAAAGGGTGTTTTTAAATTTTGAAAATTTTTTATGTTTGGGGTTGTAAGCCAGTCTTGTTGAGGTAAAACCCTTTTGTTTTTGTGGATTTAAAAAACTGTAAAGTGTTAAACATTTATTTTCTTAAATTGTTAATGTTGGATTTTTTTCCATGTGTTTTCAACTTTATATTATATATTTTGAAAATTTTAAAAAAAATATTGAAACATAAAAAAATTTTAAAAGCTAAAAAAATTATTTTACAAAAAAGGGAAAAATTTGAAATTTCAAAAAATTTAAAAATTTAAAAACAAAAAAGAAAATAAAAATTTTGGTTTGGGTTTCCAAGTAAAAATAACCCCCTAGTTTCTAAAAAATATTTAAAACAAATTTTTAAAACCCCCAAAAAAACACCTTTTCCCTTTTAGACGAGAAATTATTTGAAATGGGGGGCCAATTCTAAGTTCTTTAAACTTCCAAGGAAAAAAAAACCCCTCTAAACCCCTTAATCCCCAAAACCAAAAAATTTTAAAAAATTTTTTAAAATAAAATTAATATAAAAAATATAAAAATTATATATATATTTTTTTAATTTATTATATATATATAATGTGGGGTAGTGGGTTTGGGTAGACAGAAACCCCCCTGGGGAGGTTGCCCAAATTTTCCCCAAGTGAGTTTAAAAAAACAAAACCCCTGAAATTTTTTTTTTTAAAGTTTGGTGGGTTTTTTGCGGTCCCTTTTTTTTTCTGTCTAAATAAAAATTGCGGTTTTTCGGGTTCCCCGTTTTCCCCTATTCACTTACACTTGGGGTCACACACACATACATGTACAACCATTTACATCCCCCAACCCCTCGGGTTTTTTTCCCATTTTTTTTCTATTTTTTTGTTCTTGTGTTTTCCTTTTTTCTCCATGGGGAAGGGGAAAACAAAATTCTTCCCCGCAAGCTATGCGTGTCGAAAGAGGCACTAAAATCCCGGGGGGAAAGGGGCCCCGAAAACCCCTTTTCCTGTGATATTACAAAATGTAAAAGGAAAAATTTTCCCTTTTTTTTCCTTTTGGGGCCACCCCGCCTCTGTGGGTACGGCCGGTGTTTGAAAGAAAAAAAATTAAATATATAATAAATATATATAAAAAATTTTAAAAAATATAAATTTATATAATATATAAAAATTATAAAATATATATATAAAATATATATAAAATTTTTATATATATTTTAATATATATTTTAATATATTTAAAACGCAGTAAAGACGTGAACTTTATACCCACAAAATAGGGGGAAAAGGGGGGGCAAAAAAAAGAGAAAAAAAAATTATAGGGGAATATGTTTTTTGGTATACCCATGAAAAGTGTATGGTTCGTTTTTATTGAAAAAGGTTAGAGGTCAGACAGAGAGCAGGGGTCGCAGGGGAAAAGAAGGGGGGTTTTAAAATTTGGGTTTATGGGATGTGCAGGACAGGGGATTACATATTTGATAGCCTGAACGATATTTAGATACAGGTGGGGAAATTTTAGTTCATTTATGGGTCTGGAAAAGCAATGTAATAGTAAATAGACACATGTGCAACTCTTGGGTATCTTTATTAAGGAAACACATCGCCACACAGAGGCTTCATCATCTATAAAAAGGGAGAATCGTGAAGAACAGGAGGAGAATGAGGTAATCAGTCCCTAAACCTTGAGTCGTGTGGTCAGGTCCATCAATCTTCAATAGAATACAGCATATGTGCGAAGAATTGGCTCTGGTGGCCTGGGTGGTTAACCTCTCGTTTCACCACGGTGAGGGCCGGGGTTCGATTCCCAGCCAGAGTAGAAACATTGGACGTGTTTCTTTCCACCTGTTGTCTATGTTCCCCTCAGTAAAATGGGTACCTGGGTGTTAGTCGACTGGTGTGGGTCGCATCCTGGGACACTGACCTAAGGAGGCCTGGTCACAGACCGGGCCGCGGGGGGCGTTGACCCCGGAACTCTCTCCAGATAAACTCCAGATATACTGTAGGCAGGAGAGGTGCAGCAGATGTAGGGTGTGTCACATTTGTTCATGTGGAAGTAGGTCGTACCCAAGGGTTAGGCAATGAAGAATTCCCAAAAATTCTGGGAATTCTTGCTTGCCAAACCCTTGGGTACGACCTACTAACACACTGGACAAAGTGACACCACCTACGGCGCTGCACCTCTCCCTGCCTACATTATAAAGGGCCATGTGCTGTATTGTTTTCCCAAGATTGATGGACTGACCACATCGACTCAAGGCTGAGGGACTGATTACCCATTCTCCTTCTCTTCTTCACGATTCTTCCTTTTTATGGACTGATGAAGCCACTGTGTGGCGAAAAACGTTTCCCAATAAAGATACCCAAGAGTTTGCACGTGTCTAATTTAAAGAACGGTGTCGGTTCTTTGAACCATTTCATCAACAATACTGCCAGGTGTTGCTGCTGGGAGCCTGGCCAGTGGTCCGCTGCTGCAGCCTGGCCGTGGTCGCTGCTGCAGCCTGGCCAGTGGTCCGCTGCTGCAGCCTGGTCGGTGGTCGCTGCTGCAGCCTGGCCAGTGGTCGGTGCTGCAGCCTGGCCAGTGGTCGGTGCTGCAGCCTGGCCAGTGGTCGGTGCTGCAGCCTGGCCAGTGGTCGGTGCTGCAGCACAAACACCAGTACAGTAACACAAGATCAGTACAGTAACACAGAAGACCAGTACAGTAACACAGAAGACCAGTGCAGTAACACAGAAGAACAGTACAGTAACACACATGACCAGTACAGTAACACACATGACCAGTACAGTAACACAGAAGAACAGTACAGTAACACAGAAGACCAGTACAGTAACACAGAAGACCAGTGCAGTAACACAGAAGAACAGTACAGTAACACACATGACCAGTACAGTAACACACATGACCAGTACAGTAACACAGAAGAACAGTACAGTAACACAGAAGACCAGTACAGTAACACAGAAGACCAGTACCGTAACACAAAGACCAGTACAGTAACACAAACACCAGTACAGTAACACAAAGACCAGTACAGTAACACAAACACCAGTACAGTAACACAAAGACCAGTACAGTAACACAAAGACCTGTACAGTAACACAAAGACCAGTACAGTAACACAAACACCAGTACAGTAACACAAAGACCAGTACAGTAACACAAAGACCAGTACAGTAAAGTGACACAGAAGTCAGTAACACAAAGAACCCGTACAGTAACACAAAGACCATAGAGTAACACAAAGACCAGTACAGTAACACAAGAGATCAGTACAGTAACACAAAGACCAGTACAGTAACACAAAGACCAGTACAGTAACACAAAGACCAGTACAGTAACACAGAAGACCAGTACAGTAACACAGAACACCAGTACAGTAACACATAAGACCAGTACAGTAACACAGAAGACCAGTACAGTAACACAGAAGTCCAGTACAATAACCCAGAAGACCAGTACAGTAACACATAAGACCAGTACAGTAACAACAAAAAAAAGAACAGTCACACAAAGACTAGTACAGTAACACAAAGACCAGTACAGTACAGTGACACAGAAGACCAGTAACACAAAGACCAGTACAGTAACACAAAGACCAGTACAGTACAGTGACACAGAAGACCAGTACAGTATCACAAAGACCAGTACAGTACCACAGAGTAACACAGACGACCAGTACAATAAAACAGAAGACCAGTACGTAACACAAAAAGACCAGTACAGTAACACAGAAAACAGTACAGTAACACAGAAGACCAGTACAGTAACACAGAAGAACAGTACAGTAACACAGAAGACCAGTACAGTAACACAGAAGAACAGTACAGTAACACAGAAGACCAATACAGTAACACACAAGACCAGTACAGTAACACACAAAACCAGTACAGAAACACGAAGAACAGTACAGTAACACGAAGACCAGTACAGTAACACAGAAGACCATCAGTAACACGGAAGACCAGTACAGTAACACAGAAGACCAGTACAGTAACACAGAAGACCAGTACAGAACACAGAAGACCAGTACAGTAAAAACACAAGACCAGTACGTAACACAGAAGAACAGTACAGTAACACAGAAGATCAGTACAGTAACAGAGAAGACCAGTACAGTAACACAGAGACCAGTACAGTACAGTAACACAGAAAACCAGTTCAGTAACAAAAGACCAGTACAGTAACACAAAGACCAGTACAGTAACACAGAAGACCAGTTCAGTAACACAAAGACCAGTACAGTAACACAAAGACCAGTACAGTAACACAGAAGACCAGTACAGTAACACAAAGACCAAAACAGTAACACAAAAGCCAGTACAGTACAGTGACACAGAAGACCATACAGTAACACAGAAGACCAGAATAGTAACACAAAGACCAGTACAGTACAGTGGCACAGAAAAACCAGTATTTAAACACAAGAAAAGTACAGTACTACAGAAGAATAATACAGTAACACAGAAGAACAGTAAAGTAAGGTGCTGGGTTTATGCAATACGGGGATAACTTTCTGAGATTTTTCAGCGACTGAAATGTGTCTAAGTTGTTTCAGTGTTATCGGGTTAAGTCCATATGTTGTTCCCCTTACGTTAATGAAACAATATAACAATGCTACTGTTTGTATTTTTGTTAATGTTAACCTTCCGTGAATGAACACGAATAAGAACGTTACCGTGACTTCCATCAGGGAGGCTGGAGTGGGAATAACACCGTGACTCCCATCAGGAGCTGGATGGGAATAAACACCGTGACTCCCATCAGGGAGTGCTGAGTGGAATACAACACCGTGACATACCCATCAGGAGGCTGGAGTGGGAATAACACCGTGACTCCCATCATGGAGCATAGAATAGGGAATAACAACCGTGCCTCCCATCAGGAGGCTGGAGTGGGAATAACACACGTGACTCCCATCAGGAGGCTGGAGTGGAATAAAACCGTGAACTCCCATCAGGGACGCTGGAGTGGGAATAACCACCGTGACTCCCATCAGGGAGGCTGGAGTGGGAATAACACCGTACTCCCATCAGGAGATATGAGTGGGAATAACACCGATGACTCCCATCAGGAGCTGGATGGGAATAACACCGGACTCACATCAGGGAGGCCGGAGTGGGAACAGTCCCTAAACCTTGAGTCGATGTGGTCAGTCCATCAATCTTCATAGAATACAGCATATGTGCGAAGAATTGGCTTATATACTGTAGGCAGGAGATGGTGCAACAGATGTAGGTGGTAGTCACATTTGTTCATGGAAGTAGGTCGTACCCAAGGGTTAGGCAAGTGAAGAATTCCCAAAAATTCTGGGATTCTTAGCTTGCCTAACCCTTGGTAACGACCTACTAACACACTGGCAAATGTGACACCACCTACGCTGCTGCACCATCTCCTGCCTACATTATATAAGCCATGTGCGTATGTATTCAAGATTGATGGACTGACCACATCGACTCAAGGCTGAGGACTGATTACCTCATTCTCCTTCCTTATCTTCAATCCGATTCTCCTTTGTATGGACTGATGAAGCCACTGTGTGGCGAAACGTTTCCTCAATAAAGATACCCAAGAGTTGCACGTGTCTAATTTATGAACGGTGTCGGTTCTTTGAACCATTCATCAACAATACTGCCATGGTTGCTGCTGCAGCCTGGCCAGTGGTCGCTGCTGCAGCCTGGCCAGTGGTCGCTGCTGCAGCCTGGCCAGTGGTCGCTGCTGCAGCCTGGTCGGTGGTTGCTGCTGCAGCCTGGCCAGTGGTCGCTGCTGCAGCCTGGTCGGTGGTCGCTGCTGCAGCCTGCCAGTGGTCGGTGCTGCTAGCTGGCCAGTGGTCGGTGCTGCAGCCTGCCAGTGGTCGGTGCTGCAGCCTGGCCAGTGGTCGGTGCTGCAGCCTGGCCAGTGGTCGGTGTTGCAGCCTGGCCAGTGGTCGGTGTTGCAGCCTGGCCAGTGTTCGGTGTTGCAGCCTGGCCAGTGGTTGCTGCTGCAGCCTGGCCGGTGGTCGCTGCTGCAGCCTGGCCGGTGGTCGCTGCTGCAGCCTGGCCGGTGGTCGCTGCTGCAGCCAGGCCGGTGGTCGCTGCTGCAGCCTGGCCACGTGGTCGCTGCTGCAGCCTGGCCAGTGGTCGCTGCTGCAGCCTGGCCAGTGGTCCCTGCTGCTGCAGCTGGCCAGTGGTCGCTGCTGCAGCCTGGCAGTGGTCGCTGCTGCAGCCTGGGCATGGGTCGCTGCTGCAGCCTGGCCAGTGGTCGCTGCTGCAGCCTGGCCAGTGGTCGCTGCTGCAGCCTGGCCAGTGGTCGCTGCTGCAGCCTGGCCAGTGGTCGCTGCTGCAGCCTGACCAGTGGTTGCTGCTGCAGCCTGGCCGGTGGTCGCTGCTGCAGCCTGGCCGGTGGTCGCTGCTGCAGCCTGGCCGGTGTCGAAGTTAGCATATATTATAAAAGGAATGTTGTAGTACACTGTTTTATGGTGTTAGTGATGTGTGGGTGTTTGTGTGTAGTATTACGTTCAGTGTTTATATAAGTGTTGGTGACGTTCAATGTTTATGAATAATTTGGTGACGTTCAGTGTTGGTGAACTTGTTGTTCAGCAGCTGCTGATATTCACTAAGTTAGTTACTGTGTCAAACGCACTAGTCGATAGACACTTCGCCTGTTGTGATGTGTATGTGCGCGCGCGCGCTTACCTAGTTGTGCTCATTTAGTTGTGGTTGCAAGGGTCGAATCTCAGCTCCTGGCCCCGCTTTTTTGCTGGCCGCTACTCAGTACCCTCTCCGTGAGCTTTATCATACCTCTCCTTAAAGCTATGTATAGCTCCTGCCTCCACTACATCACTTCCCAGACTATTCCACTTCCTGACAACTCTGTGACTGAAGAAATACTTTCTGACGTCCCAGTGGTTCAACTGAGTCTTCAACTTCCAACTGTGACCCCTTGTTGCTGTGTCTCATCTCTGGAACTTCCTGTCTCTGTCCACCTTGTCGATTCATCTCAGTATTTTATATGTCGTTATCATATCCCCCCTATCTCTCCTGTCTTCCAGTGTCTTCCGGTTGATTTCTCTTAACCTCTCCTCGTAGAACATAACCCTTAGCTCCGGGACTAGTTTTGTTGGAAGCCTTTACACTTTCTCTAGTTTCCTTACATGTTTGGCTAGGTGAGGGTTCCAAACTGGCGCTGCATACTTCAGTATAGGCCTAATGTACACAGTGTACAGGGTGCTGAATGACTCCTTATTAAGATGTTGGAATGCTGTACTCAGGTTTGCCAGTCGCCCGTATGCTGCTGCAGTTATTAAGTTGATATGCGCCTCAGAAGATGTGCTCGATGTTATACTCACCCAAAGATCCTTTTCTTTGAGTGAGGTTTGTAGTCTCTGGCCCCTTGGACTGTACTCCGTCCGTGGTCGTCTTTGCTCTTTCCCAATCTTCATGACTTTGCACTTGGTGGGGGTTGAAATCCAGGAGCCAGTTGCGGGACCAGTCCTGCAGTCTGTCCAGATCCCTCTGTATTCTGTTGGTCCTCGTTCGATTGAATTCTTCTCAGCAACTTCACATCATCTGCAAACAGGGACATTTCGGAGTTTATTCCTTCCGTCATATCGTTTACAAATACAAGAAACAGTACCGGTCCCAGGACTGATCCCTGTGGCACCCCGCTCGTTACAGGCGCCCACTCTGACACCTCACCTCATACCATGACTCGCTGTTGTCTTCTTGGCAAGTATTTCCTGATCCATTGTAGGCAGTGCCTTCCCTGTTATCCCTGCTTGGTCCTCCAGTTTTTGCACTAATCTCTTGTGGTGTGTGATGTGTGTGTGTGTGTGTGTGTGTGTGTGTGTGTGTGTGTGTGTGTGTATGTGTGTGTATGTGCGTGTGTGTGTGTGTGTGTGTGTGTAAAATATTTTTATTTTCCGACCAGACATTTAAACTGACAGTTATATTAGGCACTTCAATCCATCCACTGGTAAAGATATATAAAAGTAAAGTCAGTAAAGATATAAAAGTAAGTCAGTAAAGATTATAAAGTAAAGTCAGTAAAGATATAAAAGTAAAGTCAGTAAAGATTATAAAACATAAAGTCAGTAAAGATTATAAAAGTAAAGTCAGTAAAGATTATAAAAGTAAAGTCGTAAAAGATTATAAAAGTAAAGTCAGTAAAGATTATAAAAGTAAAGTCAGTAAAGATTATAAAAGTAAAGTCAGTAAAGATTATAAAAGTAAAGTCAGTAAAGATTATAAAAGTAAAGTCAGTAAAGATATAAAAGTAAAGTCAGTAAAAATTATAAAAGTAAAGTCAGTAAAGATTATAAAAGTAAAGTCAGTAAAGATTATAAAAGTAAAGTCAGTAAAGATTATAAAAGTAAGTCAGTAAAGATTATAAAAGTAAAGTCAGTAAAGATTATAAAAGTAAAGTCAGTAAAGATTATAAAAGTAAAGTCAGTAAAGATTATAAAAGTAAAGTCAGTAAAGATTATAAAAGTAAAGTCAGTAAAGATTATAAAAGTAAAGTCAGTAAAGATTATAAAAGTAAAGTCAGTAAAGATATAAAAGTAAAGTCAGTAAAGATTATAAAAGTAAAGTCAGTAAAGATTATAAAATTAAAGTCAGTAAAGATTATAAAAGTAAAGTCAGTAAAGATTATAAAAGTAAAGTCAGTAAAAGATTATAAAAGTAAAGTCAGTAAAGATTATAAAAGTAAAGTCAGTAAAGATTATAAAAGTAAAGTCAGTAAAGATTATAAAAGTAAAGTCAGTAAAGATTATAAAAGTAAAGTCAGTAAAGATTATAAAAGTAAAGTCAGTAAAGATTATAAAAGTAAAGTCAGTAAAGATTATAAAAGTAAAGTCAGTAAAGATTATAAAAGTAAAGTCAGTAAGATTATAAAAGTAAAGTCAGCAAAGATTATAAAAGTAAAGTCAGTAAAGATTATAAAAGTAAAGTCAGCAAAGATTATAAAAGTAAAGTCAGTAAAGATTATAAAAGTAAAGTCAGTAAAGATTATAAAAGTAAAGTCAGTAAAGATTATAAAAGTAAAGTCAGTAAAGATTATAAAAGTAAAGTCAGTAAAGATTATAAAAGTAAAGTCAGCAAAGATTATAAAAGTAAAGTCAGTAAAGATTATAAAAGTAAAGTCAGTAAAGATTATAAAAGTAAAAGTCAGTAAAGATTATAAAATTAAAGTCAGCAAAGATTATAAAAGTAAAGTCAGTAAAGATTATAAAAGTAAAGTCAGTAAAGATTATAAAAGTAAAGTCAGTAAAGATTATAAAAGTAAAGTCAGTAAAGATTATAAAAGTAAAGTCAGTAAAGATTATACAAGAGCAATAAAAAATATTTACCTGTTAATTATAATTATGTTATGGTTTAAAAGTAATATTGCATTTATAATCAGCGTTCCAGAGACATTATGTCGACCTGTTTTATGAAAAGGAAGAAATTTGTGAATAATTCTACGGAGATTACAACCCAGGTTTGAGTTTACCACTTGGTTATTGTTACTGTCGGCACCACTGAGAGCAATGTGCTACCAGTAACGTATTTACCACTGTTATTGTCACTGTCAGCACCACTGACAGCACTGAGCTACCAGTCATGTGTTTACCACTGTTCGAAATTGTCACAGTCAGCACCACTGAGATGACTAGGCCACCACTGCTGCTGCTTCCCTTGTTTCTACCCCTCTCTACCACTGCTGTTATTTTCACTTCAAACATCCGTATGGAATGACTCGCCCACACATCCAGAATAAACAATCATTCCCATATGCATAAACATTGAGCATTAACAGTGTTACCACAATCTCTCTCGCTCTCTCGCTCTCTCGCTCTCTCCCTCTCTCCCTCTCTCCCTCTCTCCCTCTCTCCCTACCCCCATGTACCCTTGCATAACAAATTCACTTGCATTCTCAAGAGATTGGGTTTCTAAACTTATACACTAAAATTTTCTTAATTACACGTCTCAGGCCCAAGGTTTTAATTCCCAGGTCTCAGGTCTCAAGACTCGGTTCCCAGGTCCTAGAATTGATCTGAAAAGCCTGATCGTAGTTCATTGGTCTCAGGCCTCAGTGTTACCAAATGCAAGTAGTAAATAAAACTGTGAACGTGAGCTCAAAGTTGTGCTCGACCGGGACACAAATCCCACTGTCCATAATGTTGCAGGAAAACCGCAGGTGCAGAAAAAGATTTTATTGTGTAAACGTTACGCTCTTTAAATGTTTTAAGTAGTCAGTGAAATGGCTGGAGGCCCAGACCGCTGAAAACTTTCCTGACTTTAACCCATGTTTTGAAACTCCACGAGTTAATTTTACTGTTATTCATATGTATCGGTCACCCACCTCACCTACGATTCTCATTTCCGCTGAAATATTCCTCAAGCTTGGTCTCCAAGTGAGAGATTGTCCATGTAAAGTTTCCTTCCTCCCTCTGTGTTTTTGCGTTGCAAAACATTTTAAAATTCTTATGCTCAAAGTACGATTAACTAAAGACAAAAAGTGAAATTGGAAAGGGAAAGCGACTCGTGTATATATTGTTTACATTAAACAAAGTGGTCAACAAAAGGCGCAATACCCTGGATGGAATTAATCACAGTTAATCCAAAAACTGGAGAGAGAACTGTAGATTACGTCTCTTTCTGTACTGAACAATTATCACTGCATGATAAACATTCAAAACAACCGAAACGTAGAATGATGTTTCCTCTTCTAAACAGAAGTTCTTAGTGAAACTTATATAAAGAAAATTATCAGCCTCTCTTATTTATAGATTTAAAAAGTCATATGACAGGGTGTAGAGGGAGGCAGTGTTGTTAGTGTATTGTTAACGTTGTGTGACATAAGAAAGATGTAAATAACCATAAGGCTGTACACAAGTAACACCAGATATACATAAAAAAAAACACTGCTACACAGAGTAAACAGTAGATATACATAGCATACATAAAATATATGTAGTATTATGCAGAAAATCCCACAGTAAGAAATAAATAACTATGAAACATAAATAGTAGATTTTTGAGATACTGGAAGAAAGCCGAGCTCACCTGTCCGTATTTGCAATACCTACCCGGAAACTGACGCTAGGTCTTCCCTGTGTAAAGGTCACTGTCTTGAAGGTTTTTCCATTCCTGTTTGTCTTTTTGTGGGAAACAATTGTCTAATTTATTAGGACAGGAGATTATGATAGCTAAATATTCGCTTTTATCCTGAATCATATTATGGAAAACGACGTTTTCTTTAGGAGTCGTTGGAGTTGTTATATAGCAGTTTTTTGTTTGACTTAGTACAAACCTTCTGAGATGTAGTAGTCAGGATGTACCGCTTTTCTGACCTCTTGGTTTATATTGAAACTTCTTGCTCTAAGCGGCTTGGACAGCAAATCCCTGAATATCTTAGGAGTAGACTAGACACGGTTCTTTCTTTTAACTTAGAGTGAGTGCTGAAATAATTGATGTGTTAGAAACTTTCTGTGAACAATGAACTGGTTCTTATTTTCCTGCTAGAGTTCCTTGTCTTTCCCACTGGTATTCGTTGTTGTTCTGGTTAATGTTCCTCCTCAACATTATATGTCCTGTGATTCTTTGCTTGTTCTTTGTTACCATTTTCCGGTGTAAGTTTTTTTTCCATAACTTAGCTTCTCTTTGTTTCCTTCTTTATTTGCGTGTCCGAGGTGTTTACTTTCTCCTTGTTAGCTGCCTTCTCTAGTGTATGTTTTTTGTGTTTGCTGCCTCATGTATATTCCCCTGTTCTTTCTTCCTGTGCTTTAGTGTATATTCCCCTGTTCTTTCTTTCCTTGTTGCTTTTATCAGTGTATATTCCCCTGTTCTTTCTTTCCTTGTTGCTTTTATCAGTGTATATTCCCCTGTTCTTTCTTTCCTTGTTGCTTTTATCAGTGTATATTCCCCTGTTCTTTCTTTCCTTGTTGCTTTTATCAGTGTATGTTCTGTTTCGGTGCCTCTGTTTCTCTATTAGTTTTTTCTTTCGTGCGAGTTTTAAGTGATTATGTAATTATTAATTTCCATGCAAACTGTAAATAGTATTTATTGAAAGGGTATATAATTATGCATATGTACCTGTTGAAGATATTGTAACCATAGTGACTCCAACCCAGTTGGGACGCAATTCTTAATACTAAAGTATCTATTGAACGTTTAATAACTGTGACTGTGGGAAGAATACCTCTGAGAATACCGTAACTACTGAACCATAGTGACTTGAGTCTTGTTTGGATGAAACATGAAGACTGTTGTAGCAACTGAAACATTGTACAAAAGTTACGTCTGCATAACAGGTTGTATCATTTCACTGCATTTTTTAGTTTTTAAACAAACAAGAATAACTAAACTTGAGTCTCTTATCTCTACACAAGTCTAACTTTGGTACCAGCCTGTGCTAGGGAAACAGATCAAAGCCGTACACAGTGTTACACAGAATTGTAAAAGAAATACTTTATGCAAAGAACAAGACTTATGGTACTGGGGTTTCAAAATTATATAAGAGCAAAAAATCACTACATAAAACACAGCAGTCCCGGAGACAGAACAATGAAGGAACTAACCAGTTGCAGGAATGGTTATCGAAATCTTTTTGGTCGGCCGATCGAGATTAACATGTTTGTCGAAATTTTTAAATGAGAGTTACTGATTTTTGGTGTGTATTGTGGATAGGTTTATTTGGATAAATATTATAAATTCGAGAAAAGTACAGATATAAGAAAGGTATTCTGGAAGATGTTAAGGGAATGGGTTGAGAATGCTTGGAGAGACATGAATGTAAGTGGGAGACAACTGTTGAGTAAAGACACACTGGAAAAGTTTGAAGTTTTTGGTGTATATAGCAGACTAAACCTTTGTTTATATCATGGATACAGCCAGCAAATTCAACATACAAGAACAGTAAAGACAAATCGGTACAGCAAAACGCTTAAGTTAGTTCAAGATAAAGGTGATTGTCAGCATCACCAGATCATTTATAACCAAGAACACTACACTGACTTACAGAAAGTACACTAATATAAAAGACAAGTACAGTAACATGTAAGAACAGCACCGTAACATAAAATAGTACAGTAACACAGTAAACAGTATAGACACACATAAAATAGTATATTCACATATAAATTTTTTATAGTAACACATAAGAGTACAGTGACACAGGATATAGTGACACATAAAACATCAGTGAAGCATGAAACATTATAGTAACACATAAAACAGTAAACTGAGAATAAATCAGAATAGTGACACATTAAACAACATAAAACACACATACTGTATAACATAAAACAGTACAAGAACACAGACGACAAAATATAACAGACGTCAAGAAAAATGAAAACGTTGCAACACACAAGACCAGTTCAGTAACACAGAAGACCAGTACAGTAACACAGAAGAACAGTACAGTAACACAGAAGACCAGTTCAGTAACACAAAGACCAGTACAGCAACACAGAAGACCAGTACAGTAACACAGAAGACCAGTACAATAACACAAGACCAGTACAGTAACACAGAATACCAGCACAGTAACACAAGACCAGTACAGTAACACAGAAAACCAGTACAGTAACATAGAAGACCAGTACAGTAACACAGAAGACCAGTACAGTAACACAGAAGACCAGTACAGTAACACAGAAGACCAGTACAGTAACACAGAAGAACAGTACAGTAACACAGAAGACCAGTACAGTAACACAGAAGAAAGGTACAGTAACACAGAAGACCAGTACAGTAACACAGAAGACAAGTACAGTAACACAGAAGACCAGTACAGTAACACAGATAACCAGTACAGTAACACAGAAGAACAGTAAAGTAACACAAGACCAGTACAGTAACACAGAAGACCAGTACAGTAACACAGAAGACGAGTACAGTAACACAGAAGACCACTACAGTAACACAGAAGAACAGTACAGTAACACAGAAGACCAGTACAGTAACCCAGAAGAACAGTACAGTAACACAGAAGACAAGTTCAGTAACACACAAGACCAGTACAGTAACACACAAAACCAGTACAGTAACACAGAAGAACAGTACAGTAACACAGAAGAACAGTACAGTAACACAGAAGACCAGTAGAGTAACACAGAAGACCAGTACAGTAACACAGAAGACCAGTACAGTAACACACAAAACCAGTACAGTAACACACAAAACCAGTACAGTAACACAGAAGACCAGTACAGTAACACAAGATCAGTACAGTAACACAGAAGACCAGTACAGTAACACAGAAGACCAGTGCAGTAACACAGAAGAACAGTACAGTAACACACATGACCAGTACAGTAACACACATGACCAGTGCAGAAACACAGAAGAACAGTACAGTAGCACAGAAGACCAGTACAGTAACACAGAAGACCAGTACAGTAACACAGAAGAAAAGTACAATAACACAAAAGACCAGTACAGTAACACAGAAGACCAGTACAGTAACACAAAGACCAGTACAGTAACACAAAGACCAGTACAGTAACACAAAGACCAGTACAGTAACACAAACACCAGTACAGTAACACAAACACCAGTACAGTAACGCAAAGACTAGTACAGTAACACAAAGACCAGTACAGAAACACAAAAGACCAGTACAGTAACACAAAGACCAGTACAGTAACACAAGACCAGTACAGTAACACAAAGACCAGTACAGTAACACAGAAGACCAGTACAGTAACACAGAAGACCAGTACAGTAACACAGAAAACCAGTACAGTAACACAAAGACCAGTATAGTAACACAAAGACCAGTACAGTAACACAAAGACCATTACAGTAACACAAACACCAGTACAGTAACACAAACACCAGTAAAGTAACACAAACTCCAGTACAGTAACACAGAAGACCAGTACAATAAGACAGAAGACCAGTACAGTAACACAGAAAACCAGTACAGTAACACAAAGACCAGTATAGTAACACAAAGACCAGTACAGTAACACAAAGACCATTACAGTAACACAAACACCAGTACAGTAACACAAACACCAGTACAGTAACACAAGATCAGAACAGTAACACAGAAGACCAGTACAGTAACACAGAAGACCAGTGCAGTAACACAGAAGAACAGTACAGTAACACACAAAACCAGTACAGTAACACAGAAGAACAGTACAGTAACACAGAAGAACAGTACAGTAACACAGAAGACCAGTAGAGTAACACAGAAGACCAGTACAGTAACACAGAAGACCAGTACAGTAACACACAAAACCAGTACAGTAACACACAAAACCAGTACAGTAACACAGAAGACCAGTACAGTAACACAAGATCAGTACAGTAACACAGAAGACCAGTACAGTAACACAGAAGACCAGTGCAGTAACACAGAAGAACAGTACAGTAACACACATGACCAGTACAGTAACACACATGACCAGTGCAGAAACACAGAAGAACAGTACAGTAGCACAGAAGACCAGTACAGTAACATACAGTAACACAGAAGACCAGTACAGTAACACAGAAGAAAAGTACAATAACACAGAAGACCAGTACAGTAACACAGAAGACCAGTACAGTAACACAAAGACCAGTACAGTAACACAAAGACCAGTACAGTAACACAAAGACCAGTACAGTAACACAAAGACCAGTACAGTAACACAAACACCAGTACAGTAACGCAAAGACTAGTACAGTAACACAAAGACCAGTACAAAAACACAAAAGACCAGTACAGTAACACAAAGACCAGTACAGTAACACAAGACCAGTACAGTAACACAAAGACCAGTACAGTAACACAGAAGACCAGTACAGTAACACAGAAGACCAGTACAGTAACACAGAAAACCAGTACAGTAACACAAAGACCAGTACAGTAACACAAAGACCATTACAGTAACACAAACACCAGTACAGTAACACAAACACCAGTAAAGTAACACAAACTCCAGTACAGTAACACAGAAGACCAGTACAATAAGACAGAAGACCAGTACAGTAACACAGAAAACCAGTACAGTAACACAAAGACCAGTATAGTAACACAAAGACCAGTACAGTAACACAAAGACCATTACAGTACCACAAACACCAGTACAGTAACACAAACACCAGTACAGTAACACAAGATCAGTACAGTAACACAGAAGACCAGTACAGTAACACAGAAGACCAGTGCAGTAACACAGAAGAACAGTACAGTAACACACATGACCAGTACAGTAACACACATGACCAGTACAGTAACACAGAAGAACAGTACAATAACACAGAAGACCAGTACAGTAACACAGAAGACCAGTACAGTAACACAGAAGAACAGTACAGTACACATGACCAGTACAGTAACACACATGACCAGTACAGTAACACAGAAGAACAGTACAGTAACACAGAAGACCAGTACAGTAACACAGAAGACCAGTACCGTAACACAAAGACCAGTACAGTAACACAAAGACCAGTACAGTAACACAAAGACCAGTACAGTAACACAAAGACCAGTACAGTAACACAAAGACCAGTACAGTAACACAAAGGCCAGTACAGTAACACAAACACCAGTACAGTAACACAACCACCAGTACAGTAACTCAAAGACTAGTACAGTAACACAAACACCAGTACAGAAACACAAAAGACCAGTACAGTAACACAAAGACCAGTACAGTAACACGAACACCAGTACAGTAACACAAACACCAGTACAGTAACGCAAAGACCAGTACAGTAACACAAACACCAGTACAGAAACACAAAGACCAGTACAGTAACACAAAGACCAGAACAGTAACACAAACACCAGTACAGTAACACAAACACCAGTACAGTAACGCAAAGACTAGTACAGTAACACAAACACCAGTACAGAAACACAAAAGACCAGTACAGTAACACAAAGACCAGTACAGTAACACAAGACCAGTACATTAACACAAAGACCAGTACAGTAACACAGAAGACCAGTACAGTAACACAGAAGACCAGTACAGTAACACAGAAAACCAGTACAGTAACACAAAGACCAGTATAGTAACACAAAGACCAGTACAGTAACACAAAGACCATTACAGTAACACAAACACCAGTACAGTAACACAAACACCAGTACAGTAACACAAACACCAGTACAGTAACACAGAAGACCAGTACAGTAACACAGAAGACCAGTACAGTAACACAGAAAACCAGTACAGTAACATAAAGACCAGTATAGTAACACAAAGACCAGTACAGTAACACAAAGACCACTACAGTAACACAAACACCAGTGCAGTAACACAAACACCAGTACAGTAACACAAAGACCAGTACAGTAACACAAAGACCTGTACAGTAACACAAAGACCAGTACAGTAACACAAAGACCAGTACAGTAAAGTGACACAGAAGTCAAGTAACACAAAGACCAGTACAGTAACACAAAGACCAGTAGAGTAACACAAAGACCAGTACAGTAACACAAGAGATCAGTACAGTAACACAAAGACCAGTACAGTAACACAAAGACCAGTTCAGTAACACAAAGACCAGTACAGTAACACAGAAGACCAGTACAGTAACACAGAACACCAGTACAGTAACACATAAGACCAGTACAGTAACACAGAAGACCAGTACAGTAACACAGAAGTCCAGTACAATAACCCAGAAGACCAGTACAGTAACACATAAGACCAGTACAGTAACACAAAAACAGTACAGTCACACAAAGACTAGTACAGTAACACAAAGACCAGTACAGTACACTGACACAGAAGACCAGTACAGTAACAAGGACCAGTGCAGTAACACAAAGACCAGTACAGTACAGTGACACAGAAGACCAGTACAGTATCACAAAGACCAGTACAGTACAGTAACACAGACGACCAGTACAATAACACAGAAGACCAGTACAGTAACACAGAAGACCAGTACAGTAACACAGAAGAACAGTACAGTAACACAGAAGACCAGTACAGTAACACAGAAGAACAGTACAGTAACACAGAAGACCAGTACAGTAACACAGAAGAACAGTACAGTAACACACAAGACCAATACAGTAACACACAAGACCAGTACAGTAACACACAAAACCAGTACAGAAACACAGAAGAACAGTACAGTAACACAGAAGACCAGTACAGTAACACAGAAGACCAGTACAGTAACACGGAAGACCAGTACAGTAACACGGAAGACCAGTACAGTAACACAGAAGACCAGTACAGTAACACAGAAGACCAGTACAGTAACACACAAGACCAGTACAGTAACACAGAAGAACAGTACAGTAACACAGAAGATCAGTACAGTAACAGAGAAGACCAGTACAGTAACACAGAGACCAGTACAGTACAGTAACACAGAAAACCAGTTCAGTAACAAAAGACCAGTACAGTAACACAAAGACCAGTACAGTAACACAGAAGACCAGTTCAGTAACACAAAGACCAGTACAGTAACACAAAGACCAGTACAGTAACACAGAAGACCAGTACAGTAACACAAAGACCAGTACAGTAACACAAAAGCCAGTACAGTACAGTGACACAGAAGACCAGTACAGTAACACAGAAGACCAGTATAGTAACACAAAGACCAGTACAGTACAGTGGCACAGAAGACCAGTACAGTAACACAAGAAAAGTACAGTACTACAGAAGAATAATACAGTAACACAGAAGAACAGTAAAGTAGAGGTGGCTGGGTTTATGCAATACGGGGATAACTTTCTGAGATTGTGCAGCGACTGAAATGTGTCTAGTTGTTTCAGTGTTATCTGGTAAGTCCATTATGTTGTTCCTCCTTACGTTAATGAACAATATGAACAATGCTACTGTTTGTATTTTTGTTAATGTTAACTCCGGTGAATGAACACGAATAAGAACGTTACCGTGACTTCCATCAGGGAGGCTGGAGTGGGAATAACACCGTGACTCCCATCAGGGAGGCTGGAGTGGGAATAACACCGTGACTCCCATCAGGGAGGCTGGAGTGGGAATAACACCGTGACTCCCATCAGGGAGGCTGGAGTGGGAATAACACCGTGACTCCCATCGGAGGCAAATGGAATAAACCGTGACTCCCATCATGGAGGCTAGAATGGGAATAACACCGTGCCTCCCATCAGGGAGGCTGGAGTGGGAATAACACCGTGACTCCCATCAGGGAGGCTGGAGTGGGAATAAAACCGTGACTCCCATCAGGGACGCTGGAGTGGGAATAACACCGTGACTCCCATCAGGGAGGCTGGAGTGGGAATAACACCGTGACTCCCATCAGGGAGATATGAGTGGGAATAACACCGTGACTCCCATCAGGGAGGCTGGAGTGGGAATAACACCGTGACTCACATCAGGGAGGCCGGAGTGGGAATCAGTCCCTAAACCTTGAGTCGATGTGGTCAGTCCATCAATCTTCAATAGAATACAGCATATGTGCGAAGAATTGGCTTATATACTGTAGGCAGGAGAGGTGCAGCAGATGTAGGTGGTGTCACATTTGTTCATGTGGAAGTAGGTCGTACCCAAGGGTTAGGCAAGTGAAGAATTCCCAAAAATTCTGGGAATTCTTAGCTTGCCTAACCCTTGGGTACGACCTACTAACACACTGGACAAATGTGACACCACCTACGGCTGCTGCACCTCTCCTGCCTACATTATATAAGCCATGTGCTGTATTGTATTCAAGATTGATGGACTGACCACATCGACTCAAGGCTGAGGGACTGATTACCTCATTCTCCTTCTCTTCTTCACGATTCTCCTTTGTATGGACTGATGAAGCCACTGTGTGGCGAAACGTTTCCTCAATAAAGATACCCAAGAGTTGCACGTGTCTAATTTATGAA
This sequence comes from Cherax quadricarinatus, assembly GCF_026875155.1. NCBI lineage: Eukaryota > Metazoa > Arthropoda > Malacostraca > Decapoda > Parastacidae > Cherax > Cherax quadricarinatus. The sequence continues at coordinate 10,024,860 of NC_069498.1, forward strand.
CGGTGTCGGTTCTTTGAACCATTCATCAACAATACTGCCAGTGGTTGCTGCTGCAGCCTGGCCAGTGGTCGCTGCTGCAGCCTGGCCAGTGGTCGCTGCTGCAGCCTGGCCAGTGGTCGCTGCTGCAGCCTGGTCGGTGGTTGCTGCTGCAGCCTGGCCAGTGGTCGCTGCTGCAGCCTGGTCGGTGGTCGCTGCTGCAGCCTGGCCAGTGGTCGGTGCTGCAGCCTGGCCAGTGGTCGGTGCTGCAGCCTGGCCAGTGGTCGGTGCTGCAGCCTGGCCAGTGGTCGGTGCTGCAGCCTGGCCAGTGGTCGGTGTTGCAGCCTGGCCAGTGGTCGGTGTTGCAGCCTGGCCAGTGTTCGGTGTTGCAGCCTGGCCAGTGGTTGCTGCTGCAGCCTGGCCGGTGGTCGCTGCTGCAGCCTGGCCGGTGGTCGCTGCTGCAGCCTGGCCGGTGGTCGCTGCTGCAGCCAGGCCGGTGGTCGCTGCTGCAGCCTGGCCAGTGGTCGCTGCTGCAGCCTGGCCAGTGGTCGCTGCTGCAGCCTGGCCAGTGGTCGCTGCTGCTGCTGGCCAGTGGCTCGCTTCGCTTCAGCCTGGCAGTGGTCGCTGCTGCAGCCTGGGGCAGTGGTCGCTGCTGCCAGACTGGCCAGGTGGTCGCTGCGGCAAGCTGGCAGTGGTCGTGCTGCAGCCCTGGCAGTGGTCGCTGCTGCAGCCTGGCCAGTGGTCGCTGCTGCAGCCTGACCAGTGGTTGCTGCTGCAGCTGGCCGGTGGTCGCTGGCTTGCAGCCGTGCCGGTGGTCGCTGCTGCAAGCCTGGCGGTGTCGAATGTTAGCATAATATTATAAATGAATGTGTAGTTACACTGTTTTAGGGTGTTAGTGATTGTGGTGGTGTTTGTGTGTAGTTTAGTTCAGTGTTTATATAAAGTGTTTGTGACGTTCAATGATTTATGAATAATTTGGTGACGTTCAGTGTGGGGATCTTTTTGTTCAGGCTGCTGAATGAATATTCACTAAGTTAGTTACTGTGTCAACGCACTTGTCGATAGACACTTGCCTGTTGTTGATGTGATGTGCGCGCGCGCGCTTACATTGTTGTGCTCATTTAGTTGTGGTGAAAAGGGGTCGATCTCACCTCCTGGCCCGCTTTTTTGCTGGCCGCTTTCAGTACCCTTCTCCGTGAGCTTTATAATACCTATCCTTAAAAGCATATGTATAGCTCCTGACTCCACTACATCACTTCCCAGACTATTCCACTCCTGGGACAAACTCTGTGACTGAAGAAATACTTTCTGTCGTCCCAGTGGTTCAACTGAGTCTTCACTTCCAACTGTGACACTTGTTGCTGTGTCTCATCTCTGGAACTTCCTGTCTCTGTCCACCTTGTCGATTCATCTCAGTATTTTATATGTCGTTATCATATCCCCCCTATCTCTCCTGTCTTCCAGTGTCTTCCGGTTGATTTCTCTTAACCTCTCCTCGTAGAACATAACCCTTAGCTCCGGGACTAGTTTTGTTGGAAGCCTTTACACTTTCTCTAGTTTCCTTACATGTTTGGCTAGGTGAGGGTTCCAAACTGGCGCTGCATACTTCAGTATAGGCCTAATGTACACAGTGTACAGGGTGCTGAATGACTCCTTATTAAGATGTTGGAATGCTGTACTCAGGTTTGCCAGTCGCCCGTATGCTGCTGCAGTTATTAAGTTGATATGCGCCTCAGAAGATGTGCTCGATGTTATACTCACCCAAAGATCCTTTTCTTTGAGTGAGGTTTGTAGTCTCTGGCCCCTTGGACTGTACTCCGTCCGTGGTCGTCTTTGCTCTTTCCCAATCTTCATGACTTTGCACTTGGTGGGGGTTGAAATCCAGGAGCCAGTTGCGGGACCAGTCCTGCAGTCTGTCCAGATCCCTCTGTAGTTCTGTCTGGTCCTCGTTCGATTGAATTCTTCTCAGCAACTTCACATCATCTGCAAACAGGGACATTCCGGAGTTTATTCCTTCCGTCATATCGTTTACAAATACAAGAAACAGTACCGGTCCCAGGACTGATCCCTGTGGCACCCCGCTCGTTACAGGCGCCCACTCTGACACCTCACCTCATACCATGACTCGCTGTTGTCTTCTTGGCAAGTATTTCCTGATCCATTGTAGGCAGTGCCTTCCCTGTTATCCCTGCTTGGTCCTCCAGTTTTTCTGCACTAATCTCTTTGTGTGTGTGTGTGTGTGTGTGTGTGTGTGTGTGTGTGTGTGTGTGTGTGTGGTGTGGTATGTGTGTGTATGTGCGTGTGTGTGTGTGTGTTGTGTGTAAAATATTTTTATTTCCGACCAGACATTTAAACTGACATTATATTAGGCGCTTCATACCATCCACTGGGTAAAGATTATAAAAGTAAAGTCAGTAAAGATTATAAAAGTAAAGTCAGTAAAGATTATAAAAGTAAAGTCAGTAAAGATTATAAAAGTAAAGTCAGTAAAGATTATAAAAGTAAAGTCAGTAAAGATTATAAAAGTAAAGTCGTAAAGATTATAAAAGTAAAGTCAGTAAAGATTATAAAAGTAAAGTCAGTAAAGATTATAAAAGTAAAGTCAGTAAAGATTATAAAAGTAAAGTCAGTAAAGATTATAAAAGTAAAGTCATAAAGATTATAAAAGTAAAGTCAGTAAAGATTAAAAAGTAAAGTCAGTAAAGATTATAAAAGTAAAGTCAGTAAAGATATAAAAGTAAAGTCAGTAAAGATTATAAAAGTAAGTCAGTAAAGATTATAAAAGTAAAGTCAGTAAAGATTATAAAAGTAAAGTCAGTAAAAAATTAAAAAAGTTAAAAGTCAGTAAAGATTATAAAGTAAAGTCAGTAAAGATTATAAAAGTAAAAAGCCCGTAAAAATTATAAAAGTAAAGTCAAAAAAA
>NC_069498.1:10028258-10077413 GCF_026875155.1 Cherax quadricarinatus
GAATTTAAATCTCAAAAAAAAATTTTAACAATTTTTTTACCTAAAAATTAATTTCATAAGTTTTTAATAATTACACTAAGTACATTTACACTCAATAATTAACCAATAATTTACACTAATACATTAACCAATAATTACACCAAGTAATTCCCAAAATAATTTACACTAATAATTAGACTCAAGTAACTTTTTAATCAATCAGTTGCTCAAGTCTTCCTAAAAGTTAACCAATAATTTCCTCAAGTAAAAAACACTCAAGTACTTAGACTAAGTCATTCACTCAAGACGTAACCTTAAAATTAGACTAAGTCAGATTTAGACTAATAATTAATAAGTCCAGTTACCTAAGAAATTTTTCCACCCCCGACGGGGAACACCAAGACGTTCCCTCAAGTACAGTTACACTAAAATACAGTTACACTCAAGTACATTAGACTCAATACAGTTAACTAAAGTACAGTTAACCAAGACATTTCACCAAGTACATTTAACTCAATACATACACTCAAAAACATTTTACACTCAAGTACTTTACACTCAAAAACAGTTACACCAAGTACAGTTACACTAAGTACAGAAACCCAAAGTAAATTACACTCAAGTCATTAACTAAGTACAGTTAACTCAAGACAGTTACACTAAGTACAGTTAAAACCAAACCAACACTAATACATTACACCGTCCCCGACACCAAGCCCGTTAAAATAAAAATACAGTTTTACCCCCCAAACATTTACACTAAAGGCATTACACTCTTTAAGTTACACTAAGAACGTTGCTCCCGGGGGCAGTTTTTTTTCCAATAATTAGATAAATTTTATTTACCCAACAACACAAATTTATTAAGAATAACACAGCGGTAGGGGGATGCCCCTGATGTTTTAAGCCCCCCTGGGGGAAAAGAAAAATCACGAGTTAAACCATGTACCAAACAACTTACAAACACAGTCCCAGAAAGTTTGTTCAAAAGTTTCAATCCAGTTACGGGTTTTTTTGCGAGGTGCAAGATCAGGGTTTTTCAAAATTAAGTAGGCAGTGAGCTTTTGTTTAGCATGGACAAAATACGAAGTTTTTAAACAATGACGGGTAAGTGCGGGTGACGAGTTTAAGATGAGCAGGGGGCAAAGGGGTGGCACGAGGGTGGTTTACGAGGGGGACGAGGGGGGCAGCGAGGGTGGCAGCAGGTGGCAGCGAGGGGGGCAGGAGGGGGGAGCGAGGGGGAGCAAGGGGTGGCAGTGGGGATGGCAGCGAGGGTGGCATGGGGGTGGCAGCGAGGGGGACAGCGAGGGTGGCCGTTAGGGTGGCAGCGAGGGTGGCAGTAGGGGGGCAGAGGGGGGGGGCAGGGGGGTCAGCGGGGATGGCAGCGGTCAAAAAACCCAAAGGATGAACTTTGGTACAGATGACCTACGAAGACTCTGACATGTGCCGATAACTCAATTAATCGAAAATTTCCAACAGAAGAACAGAAGGAGGAAACCTAATTGGTTAGGGCCAGAAAGGGGTTTCTCTGATTGGTCAATAAAGGGGGCCAGACCCTTGAAAGTTTTACTCCCAAAAAAAATGCCCAAACGTCCTAAGGTAAAAGGGGAATTTTTTCCGAGTGGTGCCTAAAATACAGTTAACCGCGGGAAATTTTTCACCAGTTTGGGTTGAGTGTTGAAAGCTGACTAAAAAAATTTTTTAATGAACCCAAAACAGGTGATAATTATCACCCAAGGTGAGACCAGAGAAGTCAGGAACATTGCCCCCCAAAACCAAGATTTTTGTTCACGAAACCCCGGGGAAAAGGAAAGCGGTGGACGATGCCCATGCAGAATGACTTTCCCCTTTTTTCCCAAGAATTAAAAACATCATTCGTAAAAATCAAAAAGAAAATCACAGATACAGTAGAAATTTAACAATTGTTCTTAAAACCAAAACGATTGGTCACAGTAATGGTACTTTTGTAAACCGAACCTGGGGAAAACCCTGTAAATTTTTGTAACAATTTTCCAAAATAAAATTAACCTAATTTGGCAACTTTATATTTTCTTTGTTTACTCTTTAAACCCAATTTATAAGACATTGTCTAAGCATCTTACCCTCGTTTTTTCCCAAAATACAACCGTTTTTCGCAGGAGGTTTCCTGATGCAGCCTCAAGGCCGTGACCTATTTTCTTACACCATCAAGGTAAGCTCCTCTCGGGAAAGGGAAAAGTGAAGGGTTAAAACCCTTAACGTATTTTGGAATTTCAGATGTAAAATAATGTTACTAAGACACGAAGGAAAGTTGAGGTCATGGCAATGACCGCATTCCCCAAAAGGCAAGGGCACGGACAGGTATTAGGTGTCGGTGTTAAAAATAGATTTGAGGGTTTCATGGAAAGTTACAAGTGCAGATTTTGGTGTCTATGGCGGGGTTAATAAATGAGAGGTGTTATACTGCAGATGTTAGGTGAATTAAAATTAATGCCAAAGTGGCCAAGAAGCTCTATTGTTTTAAAATGAACTAAAGGAAAAAGAAAGTCTTTGGAAGATAAAAAGCTAATTCCCTTTCGAAGGAAAAAAAAAGGGGGGGTTTTTTTTTGTTTTGGGGTTTTTGTGTGGTGTGTGTGTGTTGTTGTGTGTGTGTGTGTGGTGGGGTTTTGGTGTGTGGGGGTTGGGTGGTGGGGTTGTTGTGGGTGTGTTGTGTGTGTGTGTGTTGTATGTGTGTTGTGATGTGTTGTGTGTGGTGTTGTGTGTGTTTTTTGTTTAGTGGTGTGAGTTTTGGGGTTTTTTGGGGGGTTTTTTGGGGGGTGTTGGTTTTTGGGGGTTTGGTTTTTTTTGTTTGGGGGTGTTGGTTTTTTGGGTTTTATGGGTTTTTTGTTTTTTTGGTTTTTTTTTTGGGGGTTTTTTGTTTTGGTTTGTGTTTTTTTTGTGGGGTTTTTTGTGGGTTTTGGGGTTTTTTTTGTTTTTTGTTTTTTGGGGTTATTTGTGTTTTATGTTTGGTTTTTTTGGGGTTTGGGGGTGGTGGTGATTTTGTGGTGGTTGGGGTGTGTGTGTGTGTTGGGGGTGTGTGGTGTGTGTGTTGGTGTGGTTGGGGTGTGGGGGTTGTTGTGTGGTGTGGTGTGTGTTTGGTTGGTGTGTGGTGGGGGTTGTGTTGTGGTTGTGTTGTTTTGGGGTTTTTGTGTGTGTGGTGTGTTGGGGGTGTATGTGTGTTGTGTGTGTGTGTTTGGGTTTTTTGTGGTTTTTTTTTTGTGGTGTGTGTATGTGTGTTTGGGGGTGTGTTGTGTGTGTGTGTTGGTTTGTGGTGGTGTTATGGTGGTTTTGTGTGTTGTTTGGGGTTGTGGGTTTTGGGGGTTTTTGGGTGTGTGTGGGTTTTTTTTTTAGGGTTTTTTTTGGGGTTTTTTTTTTTGGTTTTTTTTTAAAATTTTACCACCTAGTTGAGGTTTGGGGGGCGAGTCCCCCCCCCCTTTACGAGTTACGGGGACCCCCGACGGGGTTTTTTATAGTTCTTGTATGATCCCCTAAATGTTCCCAAAATATTCCCACTTTGTTTTCGAAAAAAACTTTCCAACATTTTTTATTCCTGTGTTTAGTTCCCCGTGTCCCCGTTTTGTAATCGGAAATCCTTTTTCCCCCTTTAATTCCTCTCATATTTTTACTTATCAGCCCCCTACCCTTTCCCGCCCCATGTCTCAGGGATTTCCCTTAACCCCCAAAACCCCCCCCGGGGAACTTTTTCAAAAATTTTCCCTTTTCTTTTTTCACGGCGGCATTGGGGTTTAAACGGGGGGATACCCCTTAAATAAGGGGGTTTCGGGGGTGAATGTTCCCTTTTGTCGGGGAATGTTTGGGTTTGTGGGGCCCAAGCCAGGCTTTATTGTTCAAGGGGGGCCCTTTTTATACTCCCCCCAAAAATTTTTCCCTTTGATTTACCTACCCCCAGATGTACTTAAAAAGGGTTCTTTCCCTTCCCCCTTTTTTTTTTTGGGGTTTCCCGGGGTTTCTGGGCCCTCTCAGGTCCAAACCCCTTTTATTTTTGGTTGAAGGAATTTTTCATAAATTTTCCCCCACTCAAAAGGGAACCCCAGTTATTTTGTTTAAAAAATACCAAAACGCACTTTCCGGTGACCCCTCCGGGAAACCCCCTGGACATCCCCCCCGAATGCCCCCTACCCAACGGGGGCCCCTTCCTCCCAAATTCCCCTACCCCCGTAAATGCCTTCCCCACCCTCTTGGTCCCCCCCCGTTTTTTAAATTTTTGGGGGCCCCCCAAAAAAAAATTTTTCCCCCAAAAAACTCCACCCCCCCCCCTTTTTCTTTTTGGACCTTCAAGAATAGTAGGGTTTTGCCAAATTTTTTGTCCCTGAAAAATGGGTTTGGGTAAATTTTTTCAGGGTTACCATCCCGAAATTTCCCTATTTTTTTTTTTGGGGACACCTTTTTTGTTTATGTTGCCCTTTTTAAAAAGGGGTCATTTTCCTTATTCCAAATTTTTTTTAAAAAATGTTTTTTTTTAAAAAAAACCCCCCCTTCCCCCCCAAAATGGGAATGTTTTTTCCCCCTTCCCTTTGGCTCCTTTAGGGGCCTTTCCCTTTTTTTTCCTCGGGTTTGTATTTTCCCCTTGTGGTTTTTTCCCCCTTTTTTTGGGGTTCCCCTTTTTTTTTTAACCTTTTTTGTCTTTTATTTCTTCACATACTTAGAAAATTTTTTGGCTTTCCCCCCTTGCCAACCTGGCCTTTTGGGTTTTTTCCCCGAGTACTTCCATTTGGGGAATTTCTTTCCTCTTTTTTTTTTATTTTTTCCCCCCCCTTTTTCTGTGATATTGTTTTGGGAAGATGTTTTTAGGGTTTTTTTTTTTTAAAAAAAAAAAAAAAATTTTTTTAAAAAAATTTTTTTTGACCTTTGGGAAAAGGCTCACCTGGTTTTTTCAAAGTTATGGGAAAACCCCCTTATTTTTTAAATTTTTGAATTTTCTCCATTTAATGGTTCCCCAAAATTTTTTACTGAACCCCCCTTTTTATTCCCCCCCTTTGGGGCCCCCGTGTTTGGCCATTTTTTGGGGGTTCCGCTTTTCCCCCCCATTTGCTCCTTTATTTAAACTTTTCCCTGGGGGCCCCCCCGGGTTTTTTTTTGGATTATATTTAATAAGGGAAATTACCCCTTGCTTTCCCTTCCTCTTTCCTTTTGGCCCTTACGTGGACAAAATTTTCCCGCCCCCCTCAACTTGAACCCCCCTGTTGTTTTCCTCCAGATGTGGCTTGTACAACAAGTTTCGGTCAGATTTGGCTTCGCTGCTAATGCATTTTCATATTGTCTCTGGGCCTCCCTTCTTATCTGTGTGCATATTCGTTTCTGTCTCTGACGACTTTTCTCCTTATTCTCTTGGTCCTTTGCCATCTATATTTCTTCCATTCCCTAGCACACTTGGTTTTTGCCTCCCTGCACCTATGGTAAACCATGGCTCATCCTGGCTTTTTCATTAATCCTGTACCCTTGGGTAACAAACCTCTGCCTCACCTCCTTGCATTTTGTTGGCTACATATTCCATCATCTCATTAACTTGGCTTCCTGCCATTTCTCTGTCCCACTGAACCCCGTTCAGGTAGTTCCTCAATCCTGTGGTAGTCCCCTTTCTTGTAGTTTGGGCTTCAATCGTCCTGGCCTTCCTGCTTCTCCCTCCACTTGTAGCTCTACAGTGTATTCGAAGCTAAAAACGTAACCACATGGTCCACTGGCCCCCAAAGGGGTCTTTCATATTGATGTCCTCGAATATCTGCACTACTGAAGGTGAATACTAAGTCCAGTCCTTGCTGGTTCATCCTCACCACTCTCTCTTGTAGTGTCGCTTACAGTTGGTACATGAAGTTCTCCAGACCACTCACCATGCCACTTAGCCTCCGTGTATCTTGGCCTCCCCCATGTGGGTCCAAGTTCTCCCCAATCGATTCTCCTTGTGGTTAAAAAGGTTTCACCCAGATCAGGAGCTGTGCCCTGCTTTCATGAGCTCTTCTGGCCACTCTAGCCAGTGTGTCAACCATCGCTCTATTGCTCTTCGTCGTACCTTGCTTGGCCTCCTGCTGTTCTGTGGTGGGTTATACCTCACTGCTAATAACCACCTGGACCTCCATATGAAGTGTTCCCACTATTAATCACTTTCTCTCCCTAGCTCCTCTCTCCAGCTCATCAAAATTCAGCGATTTTTGATGCGAGCACGCACTCCCCATCATCCCTTGTTCCCTCTGTCCTTTCCTCAGGATTTGTATCCCGTTGGAAAGATGCATCTTTATCATACCTGTAAGCATGTTTCTGTGAGAGCTATGATGTACGGTGATGCTTCTTTGACTCTTTCATGCCAAACTCTCCCACTTATTTTTTATTTCCATCAGCGTTTGTGTAACCATACCTTCATTTCCTTTCCAACACTGTAGGGTTTGGGGGCTGTGAGGGTGGAGACCTGGTTGCATACTGTGGGAATTCATATAGCTCGGTGTTGGTGTGAGCTTGTGGGTATGGATTGTAGTGTGTGTTTTAGGAAGGCGTGATAGGTTGTATGAGGTACTGAGAGTAGTTGTGTGTGTGCTTTCTTCCTTGCTGTTCTGTCCTGACTGACTGACCTCTGCAGGTTCCCTCCTTGTCTCTTTTCTACTCCTTCCGCTTTTTGTCCTCTCCCCAGCTGCTGTCTCCTGATTTTTTCTGTCTCTGTCTAGGATCACCCTCTTGTACCTTCCTGAGTATTTCAATCGTGTTTCTCTGTGGAGGATACCTGTTCCGCACTGTTTCCGTCCTGAGATCAGCTGAATGGTTCGGTTCTCCCCTTCGATAACCCCCTTATTCTCTGAAAATTTTACAATCCGTCATCTCTTCACTATTTTCGTGATGATTTTTCTCAATCTCTTTCCTTTCTTCCTGCTGCCCTTCATGTGTGTCCTTCCTCTTCTCTCCTGAAGCCCATGGATAAACACTGATTTATGCCCCTTTCTTCCTCCCATTGCCTCACCCTCTGTGACTCTGGATCCTGCCTGTATGTGGTCAGTTTCTCGCCTTGATTTTTCCAGTGATCTTGATAGCCTTTGTTGTTCCTCAGCTTCGACCTATCACCCTCTCCATCTGCAACCAGCTGATCTTCCCCTTTCACTCCTTGGTCCTCCTTGGCAGATTGAATGTACCTTAAGCATAATTCATAATTCCTTCTTCCTGTTCGCCTCGCAGCTTCATATGCTGTGGTCTTCTCTGGTCACTGCCCCTGTAACTCGCTCAGCCAATTTATCTCAACTTCTATGGACCCTTAGCTTGGCTACTGCAGTTACGACTTGTGCCCCCAATTCTTTGTCTCCTTCTCCAACTCCTTATCCAATTTACAGAGAGCTCTTCTCCATTTTTCAGAAAGCTCACCAAATTTTCTTCTCCCACTCTTGTTCCATCCATTTCCACTGCTCCTCCATCCACTCCTCCCTACCAAACCATTCTCATCTGATTCTTGGTTCCCGGGGCCGGGGGGGGGGGGGGGGGGGGGGGGGGGGGGGGGGACACGGGGCCCCCAAAAATAGGGGGGGGGGGGGGGGGGGGGGGGGGAGGGGGGAAAAATCCGCGAGTCCCCACCATTTTTCTTTTTTTTTTTTTTTTTTTTTTTTGAGAGAGAGAGAAAGAGCAAGGGAAAGGTAGAGGGGGAGAGAGATGAAGGGAAGAGTTGGAGAGGGAGAGTTAGAAGGGAAAATGGGGACGAGAGAGAGAAAGAGAGAGAGAGAGCAAGAGAGAGAGATGAGCATGAGAGAGAGGAGCAAGAGAGAGAGAGAGCAAGAGAGAGAGAGAGCAAGAGAGAGAGAGAGCAAAGAGCGAGAGAGCAAGAGAGTGAGAGAGAGAGGAAGAAGAGAGAGAAGAGGAGAGAGAGAGGGAGAGCAAGAAGAAGAAGCCAAGAGAGAAGAGAAGCAAGAGAGAGAGAGAAGCAAGAGAGAGAGAGAGCAAGAGAGAGAGAGAGCAAGAGAGAGAGAGAACAAGAGAGAGAGAGAAGCAAGAGAAGAGAGAGCAAGAGAGAGTAGAGCAAGAGAGAAGAGAGAGCAAGAGAGAGATAGTGCAAGAGAGAGAGTAAGCAAGAGGGAGAGAGAGCAGGAGAGAGAGAGCTAGAGAGAGAGGAGAGCAAGAGGAGAGAGAGCAAAGAGAGAGAGAGAGCAAAGAGAGAGAGAGCAAGAGAGAGAAGAGAGCAAGAGAGATAGCGAGAGAGAAGCAAGAGAGAGAGAGAGCAAGAGAGAGAGAGAGCAGAGAGAGAAAGAGCAAGAGAGAGAGAGAGCAAGAGAGAGAGAGGCAAGAGAGAGAGAGAGCAAGAAGAAGATAGCAAAGAGAGAGAGAGCAAGAGAGAGAGAGAGCAAGAGAGAGAGAGAGCAAGAGAAGAGAGCAATAATGATGTCAACGAGATAAAGTCAGTTGATCAAATGAAATGCTGGCCCATCAGATGGCTCCAACTTCATCCTGTTCCCTACTTGTATGTCTCATAACAATAAAAAGCTTCAAATGAGGCTGTGTAGGTAACAGCTCTTAGCTGCCAAAAAAGTTAGGATCCTAACCTGTAAATAGCTGTCAATAAAGCTAGGGATCCTTAACCTTGTCAACCTGTGTAAAAAAAAAAAAAAAAAAAAAAAAAAAAAGAAAGAGAGAGCAAAGAGAGAGAGCAGAGAGAGAGCAAGAGAGTAGAGCAAGAGAGAGAGAGAGAGAGAGAGAGAGAGGAGAGAGAGAGGGAGGGAGAGGAGGGAGGGAGGGGAGAAAGAGAAGCAAAGAGGGGGAGAAGAGGGAAAGAGGGGGAGATGGGAAGAGCGAGAGGGGAGAGAGGCTAGGGGGGAGGAGGGGAGGATGGTAGGAGAGGTGGGGAAAGGGGAGAGGGAGAGATAATGGAGGGGACAGATGTTAGAGGGGGAGAGATTTTAGAGGGGGGGAGTGTTAGAGTAAGAGATGTTGGAGGGATCGATGGGAGAGGAAGAGAGAGAGAGAGATAGGTAGAGAGTGAAGGTAGAGAGAGAGATATAGGTAAAGAGTGAGAGAAGTAGAGATAGGTCTACTTAGGGTAGAAAGAGGGTGGGAGAGGATAAAGGTTCAGATGGTCATTTCACAGACGGTGTGAAATCCTGTCGATGTGTGTTTGCGTGGAGTACTACAGCTTACAAGTGCTTGTTCCTGTGTGTGTATGTGTATGAGTGAGTGTGTATGTGTGGCCCGCACTTCTAAGTATTCCATACTGCAAATAAATACCGTAGATACCAGTAATTCTAAGCTTACCAATACTTGTAACACTTATCGATTCTACTTCTAAAATTCAGAAAGGTAACTAGTTGTAAAATTTAGCTGTCTCAGCTTAATGTGTATGTTATGTGTGTTTGTGTGTATGTGTTGTGTGTGTGTGTACGGTGTGTGGTGTGTGTGTATGTTGTGTGTGTGTACGTTGTGTTGTGTGTTTGTGGTGTGGTGGAGTGTGTGTGTGTGGTGTGTGTGTGTCTCGGTGTATGAGTGTGTGTGTGTGTGTGTGTGTGTGTGTGTGTGTGTTGCTCGTGTGTATGTGTGCCCCCAATACTAAGTATTTCATACTGCTAATAAATATCAGTAGTAATACCCGTATTTCAAAAAACTACCACAGTGAAATCTAGCCACTTACACTCTACTTATAAAACACAGAAAGTAATTAGGTTGTAAAATTTAGCTGACTGGCTTCTTGGGCGTGGTCCTGACGACACCCACACTAGGCTTCCCCTCGCTAGGCTGCTCCTCGCTAGTCAACACTATCTTCACCTATCTAATGGCTATTTCTGCTCTAATTCCTGGTAATAGCTTGCAGGGAGAGTGACCGTATCTAACAGTGACGCAATGCAGATTCAGAACCCCGCAAAACAACCCCCAACAGTGAGTGATACTTAATGCTGGCAGTGAAGCGCTGACAAGTTGCCAGATCTGATACGATAGGCCTTCTATCACTCTTTGAAAATTCTTCACCTGTGATCTTTATAACCGAATTGCTCATGCATCCGGCGCGACCCTCATGTCAACTTATGATAGAGTACACTTCACTTATATTGAATACACATCACATTCGTGTTACACATTATATGACAATGTCCACACAACTGTTTGTGACTCACTGTTTCAAGCTGGCCAAATGCCAAATTCCCTGTTATATATTATATTTTTCCATTCAACTTTTTGCTATTAACTTTTTCACTCTCACTGTATGGTGCCCACATTTCACTTGTTATCCAATCACTCGAAATTCTTGGAACACCAGCGTTCCACACTCACTTGAATCTTTGTATATTTGAATTGTGTAGCAACAGAACCACTATCCACTAACGGTTTGACACTTGAAATATTAAAGATTTCAGCTTCCTCTCTACTTTTTTTTAACTATAACTCTGGTTATCACTCGTAGGAATGTTCACTGACGTTGTCACTACCACTGATTACTGCTAGCAGTTGTTGCAAGCCTTAAAACAACTAAATTCTCGAGCCATGTGACCCACGTCTGCTGACTGACTGTGTGTGTGTTTGTTGTGTGTGTGTGTACTCACCTATTTGTCGCCTCACCTATTTGTGGTGCAGGGTCGAGTCCTAGCTCCTGTCCCCGGCCTCTTCACCGGTATCTACTAGACCCACTCTCTCCCGCTCCATGAGCTTTATCAACCTCGTCTTAAAACTGTGTATGGTTCCTGCCTCCACTATGGGGGGGGGGGGGGGGGGGGGGGGGGGGGGGGGGGGGGGGGGGGGGGGGGGGGGGAGGCGTCATTTTCTAGCTATTCCATTGGTGCCTTACACTCTAATGACTGAAGAAATAACTTCCTACTATCTCTCTGACTCATTTGTGTCTTCAACTTCCAATTGTGGCCTCTTGTTTCTGTGTCCCCTCCTGAACATCTGTCCTGTCCACCTTGTCTATTCCACGCGTATTTTATATGTCGATATCATGTTCCCCTGACCCTCCGGAGTCCTCCAGTGTCGTCACGGCCGATTTCCCTTAATCTTTCTTCATGGGACATTCCCCTTAGCTCTGGAACTAACCTTTTTTGCAAACCTTGTCTTTCTCTAGTTTCTTGACGTGCTTTATCAATGGGGGTTCCCAAACAGGTGCTGCAACTCCATATGGGCCTGACATACACGGTGTAAGGTCTTGAATGATTCCTTACAAGGTGGGAATGCTGTTTCAGGTTTGCCGGGCCCCCATATCTGCAGCAGTTATCTAAAATTGATGTGTGCTTCCGGAGACATCTGGGGTTTTATACCCCCCCAAAGATCTTTCCCTTGATGGGGTTTGCGTTTTTGGGCCCCTAGCCTATATCTGCTGGGGTTTCTGTCCCTTCCCCTATCTTCATGACTTTGCATTTGGCAGGTTTAAATTCGAGAAGCCTTTTGCTGGACCGGTGCCCAGTCTGTCGGGTCTCTTTGAACCCTGCCTGGTCCCATAGTTTAATTCCTCTTTAATTTCACATCACCTGAAAAAAGGGACACTTTGATCAAAACCCTTCCGTATGTTTTTCACATTACCAAAAATAGCACTGGCCCTGGGACCGACCCTGTGGGACCCCGCTCGTCACAGGTGCCCACGTGAACATCATACTACCATGCTCGTTTTTGCCTCCCTGTCAGGGATTCTTGATCCATTCATGCCCTTCCTGTTAAGGCCTGATGCTCTAGCTTTTGCACTAAAACTCTTTGAGGAACTGTGCAAAAGCCCTTGAGTCCAAGAAATGCAATCAACCCACCCCTCTCTCTCTTTCTTACTTCTGTTATTTTTTCATAAAACTCCAGAAGGTTTTTTGACACAGGGTTTGCCTTCCGTGAATCCGGTGGTTGGGATTTTACCCTGTTCCGTTCAGGTGCTCCACCACTCTCCCCCTGAAATCTTTTCCCTAATTTTGTAACTATACACTCAAGACACAGGGCTATATTTTTGTGCTTTTTCTGTCTCCTTTTTTGAAAAAGGGAAATACTTTCCGCTTCCATACCTCGGTAGTTGCCCATTCCAGGGGTTGTTGAAGTTGTGGTAATGTATGCACAACATACTGCTCCCCCTCTAAGGGCCCATGGAGAGATGTTCCGGTCCCATTTCCTTTGAGGTACATGTCCCTTAGCAGTTTCTTCACCTCCCCCTCATCTGTATTATGTTGTCCAAAACTTTTTGGTGTAATTTCCCTTGTTGGTGTCCCCATCTGGTCTGTCCCCCCAGAGTCCTTCCTGTCTCTACTGAAAATTACTTCCTTAAATCTCGTGTTGAGCTCCTCACATACCTCTTGATCGTTTCTTGTGAGTTCTCCACCTTCTTTCCTCAGCCTTATCACCTGGTCCTTGACTGTTGTCTTCCTCCTAATGTGGCTATACAGCAGTTGGGGTCAGATTTGATTTTCGATGCTATGTCGTTTTCATACTGTCGCTGGGCCTCCCTCCTATCTGCGCATACTCGTTTTCTGGCTTTTTCTACTAATCTCCTTGTTTTCCTGGGTCCTATCCCTCCTGTACCTTTTCCATTCTCTGTTGCACTTAGTTTTTGCCTCCCTACACCTTCGGGTAAACCAAGGACTCGTTTTGGTCTTCCTATTATTTCTGTTTCCCTTTGGGGAAAAAAAACTTTCCTTGCCTCCTTGGGCATTTTGTTGCCACATATTCCATCATCTCGTTTACTGATTTTCCTACCATTTCTCTGTCCCACTGAAACCTCCTGCAGGAAGTTTCTCATACAGTGTAGTCCCCCCTTTTATAGTTTGGCCTGTCCCCTTCATTTTCCTGTTACCTTCTCCACTTGTAACTCTACTATATATCAAAACTCAGAACCACATGATCGCTAGCTCCAAGGGGCCTCTCGTAAGTGATGTCCTCTATGTCTGAACTGCTCAGGGTAAAACACAAGATCCAGTCTTGCTGCTCACCCTTTCCCCTCTCTCTCGGGTTTGTGTCCCTGACATGTTGATGCATGGGGTTTTCAAGTACCACATCCAACATCTTGGCTCTCCATGTTTGGGACCCCCATGTGGCTCCAGGTTTTCCCAGTCGATCTCCCTGTGGTTGAAATCGCCCATTACCAGTAACTTTGCTCTGCTCGAGTGAGCTCTTCTTGCCACCTCAGCCAGTGTGTCCACCATCACCCTGTTGTTTTCTTCGTACTCCTCTCTTGGCCTCCTGCAGTTCTGTGGTGGGTTATACATCACTCCAATGACTACTTTATGTTCTCCGGACTGAATTGTACCTACAATGTAGTCTCTTTCTCCAATCATGTCCATGCCTTCCATTTCCTCAAATCCCCATTGGTGTTTTATGGCAGTGCAACCCCCCCTCCCCCTCTACTCCTTTTATCTTTCCTCAGGATCGATATATTGTTGGGAAGATTGTGTCTGTTATTGTCTCAGCGAGTTTGTTTCTGTGACTGCTATGATGTCTGGGGATTTTTCACTGATTCTTTCATTCCACTCCTCATGTTTATTCGTTATTTCCATCCGCGTTTGTGTACCAAACCTTTAGTTTCTTTTCTATCATTGTGGTCATGCAAGTATATTGGGGGTTGGGGGAGCGAGAGCCTTGGTGGGGGCCTATATGGGGCTGTAAATGTAAAGGGGGGGTATGTGTTGATGGGGGGGTGGTCAGAATGCCCATAAGGGCAGCTGTTGGGTGAGGTTTGTGATATGGGGGTTGGTGGCAGAGGGAACAGTGAGTGGGTTGTAGTATAGGTTGGGTCAGTTGCGTTGGGAATGTTGCGGGGGGGGTCTTTTGGTGGGAGATTCTGTGGGGTGTGTTTGCCCTTCCTCCTGTGTCTGGGTCCCCGCTCATTTTTATCGCTTCCCCGTTCTCCTTGCGTCTCTGTACCCTCTCTTTCAGTGTTCCTTTCTTCTTGTGTTTCTGTCGCGGTCAGGTATACTCTCTGGTACCCCTCTTTGTCCCTCAGTCTTGCTTTCTCTTGCAGAATCCTGATTCGAACTGATTCTTCCTTGAAAGTTACTCTGACAGGGCCCTATCCTTCCACTCGCAAACCACCCAATTCTCTGAAAATTTTCACCTGGGTCATATTGCCCTCCCCTATTGTTTTTCATGATGCCTTCAATCATTTTTTCTCCTCCTGTTTTATTTCTTCAAAGTTGGCCCCTTGGCTTCTTGGAGCCCGTACACAAAGACTGACCTCGCCCTTTCCTCCTCCCACTGAGTCTCCATCTGCTTCCTCTGAGGCATTTTATTTCTTCCATTGACATGTTCTTGCCTTCAGTCCCTGTCATATCTGAAACTTCTATTCTCTGGACTGTTTTCCAGGCCAGCTGTCCCTTGCTACTGCAGTTGGCTGTTAGAATTCTCCTGCATATAACAAACCTTCATTGTCCTTCGGACCTGTCCGCTTGATCTTTAGTGTGGCTTAGTGTGTGTGTGTTATGTGTGGTGTGTGTGTGTGTTGTGTATGTGTGCTGTGTTGTGTGTGTGTTGTTGTGTATGTGTGGTGTGTGTGTGTGTGTGTGTGTGTGTGTGTGGGTTGGTGTTGTGGAATGTGTGTGTATGTTGTGTGTGTGTGTGTGTGTGTGTGTGGTGTGTGTATGTGTGTGTGTGTGTGTGTGTGTGTGTGTGTGGTGTGTTATGTGTGTTGTGTGTGTGTGTGTGTGTGTGTGTGGTGGTGTGTGTGGTGTGTGTGTGTGTAAAATAATTTTATTTTCCGACCAGACATTTAAAACTGACATTAAATATTAGGGTAAAGATTATAAAAGTAAAGTCAGTAAAGATGTAAAAGTAAAGTCAGTAAAGATTATAAAAGTAAAGTCAGTAAAGATATAAAAGAAGTCAGTTAAGATTATAAGAAGTAAAGTCAGTCAAGATTATAAAAGTAAAGTCCAGTAAAGATTACAAAAGTAAAGTCAGTAAAGGATTATACAAGAGCAATAAAATATTTACCAGTTAATTATAATTTGTTATGTTTTAAAAAGTAATATTGCATTTATAATCAGCGGTTCACAGAGACATTATGTCGACCTGTTTATGAAAAGGAAGAAATTTGTGAAAAATTCTACGGATATTAACAACCCAGGTTTGGTTTACCACTGTTGTTATTGTTACTGGTCGTCACCACTGAGAGCAATGTGCTACCAGTAACGTATTTACCACATGTTATTGTCAACTGTCAGCACCCACTGACACACTGAGCTACCATTCATGTGTTTACCACTGTTTCGAAATTGGTCACAGTCAGCACCACTGAGATGACTAGGCCACCACTTGCGCTGCTAACCCTTGTTTCTACCACCTCTCTACCACAGCTGTTATTTTCACTCAAACATCCGTATGGAATGACTCCGCCCACACATCCAGTAATAAACAATCATTCCCATATGCATAAACATTGAGCATTACTGTGTTACCACAATCTCTCTCACTCTCTGGCTCTCTGCTCTCTCCCTCTCTCCCCTCTCTCCCTCTCTCCCTCGTCTCCCTCTCCTCCAACCCCCATGTACCCTTGCATAACAATTCACATTGCATTCTCAAGGATTGGGTTTTCTTCTAAACTATATACACTAAAATTTTTCTTAATTACGCTTCTCAGCCCAAGGTTTTAATTTCCAGGTCTCAGGACTCAAGACCTTCGGTTCCCAGGTCCTAGAATTGATCTGAAAGGCAAATCGTAGTTCATTGGTCTCAGGCCTCAGTGTTACCAAATGCAAGTAGTAAAAAAACTGTGAACGGAGCTCAAAGTTGTGCTCGACCGGACACAAATCCCACTTCCATAATTTGCAGGAAAACCGCAGGTGCAGAAAAAGATTTTATTGTGTAAACGTTACGCTCTTTAAATGTTTTTAAGAAGTCTGTGAAAATGGCTGAGGCCGAGAACCGGCTGAAAACTTTCCCTGACTTTAACCCATGATCAGTGAAAACTCCACGAGTTTTAAGTTTTACTGTTATTCATATGTTATCGGTCACCCACCCCACCTACGATTCTCAATGTCCGCTGAAATATTTCTCAAGCTTGGGTCCTCCAGTAGAGATTGTCCATTGTAAAGTGTTTCCTTCCCTCCCTCTGTGTATTGGCGTTGAAAACATTTTAAAATTCTTTTTGCTCAAAGTACGATTTAACTAAAGATCAAAAAAGTGAAATTGGATAAGGGAAAGCGACGCATGTATATATTGTTTACATTAAACAAGTGTCAACAAAAGCGCATAACCTGGATGGAAATTAATCACAGTTAATCCAAAAACGGAGAGAGAACTGTAGATTACTCCTCTGTACTGAACAATTATCACGCATGATAAACATTCAAAACAAACCGAAACGTAGAATGATGTTTCCTCTTCTAAACAGAAGTTCTTAGTGAAACTTAATATAAAGATAATTATCAGCCTCTCTTATTTATAGATTTAAAAAGTCATATGACAGGGTGTAGAGGGAGGCAGTGTTGTATGTATTGTTAACGTTGTGTGACATAAGAAAGATGGAAATAACCATAACGCTGTACCAGTAACACCAGATATACATACAAAAACACGTGCTAACACAGAGTTAACAGTAGATAACAAGCATACAATAAAATATATTAGTATTATGCAGAAAATCCCACAGTAAGAATACATAACTATGAACATAAATAGTAGATTTTTGAGATACTGGAAGAAAGCCGAGCTCACCTGTCCGTATTTGCAATACCTACCCGAAACTGACGCTAGGTCTTCACCCTGTGTAAAGGTCACTGTCTTGAAGGTTTTTCCATCCTGTTTGTCTTTTTGTGGGAAACAATTGTCTAATTATTAGGACAGAGATTTATGATAGCTAAATATTCGCTTTTATCCTGAATCATATTATGGAAAACGACGTTTTCTTTAGGAGTCATTGGAGTTGTTATATAGCAGTTTTTTGTTTGACTTAGTACAAACCTTCTGAGATGTAGTAGTCAGGATGTACCGCTTCTCTGACCTGTTTGTTTATACTGAAACTTCTTGCCTCTAAGCGGCTTGGACAGCAAATCCCTGAATATCTTAGGAGTAGACTAGACACCGTTCTTTCTTTTAACTTAGAGTGAGTGCTGAAATAATTGATGTGTTAGAAACTTTCTGTGAACAATGAACTGGTTCTTATTTTCCTGCTAGAGTTCCTTGTCTTTCCCACTGGTATTCGTTGTTGTTCTGGTTAATGTTCCTCCTCAACATTATATGTCCTGTGATTCTTTGCTTGTTCTTTGTTACCATTTTCCGGTGTAAGTTTTTTTCCATAACTTAGCTTCTCTTTGTTTCCTTCTTTATTTGCGTCTCCGAGGTGTTTACTTTCTCCTTGTTTGCTGCCTTCAGTGTATATTCCCCTGTTCTTTCTTTCCTTGTTACTTTTATAAGTGTATGTTCTGTTTCGGTGCCTCTGTTTCTCTATTAGTTTTTTCTTTCGTGCGAGTTTTAAGTGATTATGTAATTATTAATTTCCATGCAAACTGTAAATAGTATTTATTGAAAGGGTATATAATTATGCATATGTACCTGTTGAAGATATTGTAACCATAGTGACTCCAACCCAGTTGGGACGCAATTCTTAATACTAAAGTATCTATTGAACGTATAATAACTGTGACTGTGGGAAGAATACCTCTGAGAATACCGTAACTACTGAACCATAGTGACTTGAGTTTTGATTGGAGAAACATGAAGACTGTTGTAGCAACTGAAACATTGTACAAAAAAGTTACGTCTGCATAAATAGTTTGTATCCTTTCATTCACTGATTTTTTAGTTTTTAAACAAACATGAATAACTAAACTTGAGTCTCTTATCTCTGACACAAGCTAACTTGGTACCAGCCTGTGCTATGGAAACAGATCAAAGCCGGACACACAGTGGTTACACAGAATTGTAAAAGAAATTACTTAAATGCAAAGAACAAGACTTTAATGGTACTGGGGTTTTCAAAAAAATTAAATAGAGCAAAAATCACTACAAAAAAACACAGCGTCACGGAGACAGTACAATGAAGAGGAACTAACAACAGGTTGCAGGAATGGTTATCGAAATCCTTTGGTTCGGCCGATCGAATTTTAACATGTTTTGTGTCGAAATTTTAAATGAGAGTTACCTGATTTTTTGGTGGTGTATGAGGATAAGTTTATTTGATAAATATTATAAATTCGAGAAAAGTACAGATATAAGAAAAGTATTCTGGAAATTGTTCTAAGGGAATGTGTTGAGAATGCTTGGAGAGACATGAATGTTAGTGGGAGTACACCTGTTGAGTAAGACACACACTGGAAAAGTTTGAAGTTTTTGGTGTAAAATAGCATACTAAAACCTTTGTTTATGATCATGGATACAGCCAGCATATCACATACAAGTACAGTAAAGACAAAATCGGTACAGCAAAACGCTTAAGTTAGTTCAAGATAAAAGTGATTGTCAGCATCAAACCAGAACATTTATAACCCAAGGACACTACAACTACTTACAGAAAGGATACAATAATATAAAAGACAAGTACAGTAACATTAAGCACAGCACCGTAACAAAAAAAGTACAGTAACACAGCAAACATATAGACCACACATAAAATAGTATATTCACCATATAAAATTTTATAGTAACACATAAGAGTACAGTGACACAGGATATTTTGACACATAAAACATCAGTTGAAGCAGAAAACATTATAGTAACACATAAAACAGTAAACTAGAATAAAACAGAATAGTGACACATTAAACAACATAAAACACACATACGTATACATAAAACATACAAGAACAAGAAGACAAAATATAACAGACTCAAGAAAATTGAAAATTGTTGCAATTTAACAAGACCAGTTCAGAACACAGAAGACCCAGTACAGTAACCACAGAAGAGAACAGTACAGTAACACAGAAAGACCAGTTTCAGTAACAACAAAGACCAGTACAGCAACCAAAGACCAGTACAGTAACACCAGAAGGACAGTACAATAACACAAGAGCCATACATAACACAGAATACCAGCACAGTAACACAAGGACCAGTACAGTAACACAGAAAACCAGTCCAGTAACATTGAAAGACCAGTACAGAACACATAAGACCAGTACAGTAACAGCAAAGACCCAGTACAGTAACACAAAGACCAGTACAGTAAACACAAAGACCAGTACAGTAACACAAAGGCCAGTCATAACACAAAGGCCAGTACAGTACACAAAGACCATTTCAGTACACAAAAGACCAGTACAGTAACACAAAGACCAGTACAGTAACACAAAGACCAGTACAGTAACACAAAGACCAGTACAGTAACACAAAGACCAGTACAGTAACACAAAGACCAGTTCAGTAACATAAACACCAGTACAGTAACACAAAGACCAGTACAGTAACACAAAGACCAGTACAGTAACACAAAGACCAGTACAGTGCAGTGAGACAGAAGACCAGTACAGTAACACAAAAAACAGTACAGTAACACAAAGACCAGTACAGTAACACAAAGACCAGTACAGTACAGTAACACAGAAGACCAGTTCAGTAACAGAAGACCAGTACAGAAACACAAAGACCAGTACAGTAACACAAAGACCAGTACAGTAACACAGAAGACCAGTTCAGTAACACAAAGACCAGTACAGTAACACAGAAGACCAGTTCAGTAACAAAAGACCAGTACAGTAACACAGAAGACCAGTACAGTAACACAAAGACCAGTACAGTAACACAGAAGACCAGTTCAGTAACACAAAGACCAGTACAGTAACACAGAAGACCAGTACAGTAACACAAAAACCAGTACAGTAACACAAAGACCAGTACAGTAACACAGAGACCAGTACAGTACAGTAACACAGAAAACCAGTTCAGTAACAAAAGACCAGTACAGTAACACAAAGACCAGTACAGTAAAACAGAAGACCAGTTCAGTAACACAAAACCAGTACAGTAACACAAAGACAGACAGTAACACGAAGACCAGTACATAAACACAAAGCCGCAGTAACAGAAAACACAAAAGCCAGTACAGTACAGTTGACACAGATAGACCAGTACAGTAACACAGAAGACCAGTATAGTAACACAAAGACCAGTACAGAACGGTGGCACAAGAATACCAGTAACAGAAAACACAAGAAAAGGTAGCAGTACTACAGAAGAATAATACAGTAACATCAGAAGAATCATAAAGTAAGGTGGCTGGGTTTATGCATACGCCGGGATAACTTTTTTCCTGAGATTGTTCAGCGACTGAAATGTTTCTAGTTGTTTCAAGTTTACTGGTAAGTCCATTATGTTTTCCCTCCTTACGTTAATGAACAATATGGAACAATGCTACTGTTTGTATTTTGTAATTGTTAACTCCGTGAATGAACACGAATAATAACGTTACCGTGACTTCCATCAGGGAGGCTGGAGTGGGAATAACACCGTGACTTCCATCAGGGAGTGCTGGAGTGTGAATAACACCGTGACTCCCCATAGGGGGGGGGCAGGAGGCTGGAGTGGAATAAACACCCGGTGACCCCATCAGGGGAGGCTGGAGTGGGAATAACACCGTGACTCCCATCAGGGAGGCTGGGAGTGGGAATAACACCGTGACTTCAATCAGGGAGGCTGGAGTGGGATAACACCGGACACCCATCAGGGAGGCTGGAGTGTGGGAATAACACCGTGACTCCCATCAGGGAGGCTGGAGTGGGAATAACACCGGACTTCCATCAGGGGAGGCTGGAGTGGGAATAACACCGTGACTCCCATCATGGAGGCTAGAGTGGGAATAACACCGTGATCCCCATCCAGGGAGGCTGGAGTGGGAATAACACCGTGACTCCCATCAGGGAGGCTGGAGTGGGAATAACACCTTTGACCCCATCAGGGAGCCTGGAGTGGGAAATAACAACCGTGACTCCCATCAGGAGGCTGGAGTGGGAATAACAACCGTAACTCCCCATCTGGAGTGCTAGAGAGTGAATAACAACCGTGACTCCCATCAGGGAGGCTTGGAGTGGGAATAACACCCGTGACTCCCATCAGGGAGGCTGGAGTGGGAATAACACGTGGACTCCCTCAGGAGGCTGGATGGGAATACACCGTGACTCCCATCAGGGAGGCTGGAGTGGGAATAACACCGTGAACTCCCATCAGGGGAGGCTGGAGTGGGAATAACACGTGACTCCCATCAGGGAGGCTGGGAGTGGGAATAACACCGTGACTTCCATCAGGAGGCTGAGTGGGAATAACAACCGTGACTCCCATCAGGGAGGCTGGAGGGGAATAACACCGTGACTCCCATCGGAGGCTGGAAGTGGGAATAACACCGTGACTCCCATCAGGAAGGCTGGAGTGTGAATAACACCGTGACTCCCATCAGGGAGGCTTGGAGTGGGAATAACACCGTGACTCCCATCGGAAGGCTGGAGTGGGAATAACACCGTGACTCCATCATGGGGGGAGCTGGGAGTGGGATAACACCGTGACTCCCATATGAGGCTAGATTGGGAATAACACCGTACTCCCATGCAGGGAGCGGAGTGGGAATAACATACACCGTGACTCCCATTCAGGGAGGCTGGAGTGGGAATACACCGTGACTCCCATCAGGAGGCTGGAGTGGGGAATAACACCGTACTCCCAACATTGAGGCCGTAGTTGGAAAAACACCGTTACTCCCATCAGGGAGCTGGAGTGGGAATACCACCGTGACTCTCCATACATACAGGGATGCCTGGATGGGAATAACACGTGACTCCCATCAGGAGCTGAGTGGGAATAACACCGTGACTCCCATCAGGAGGCTGGAGTGGGAAAACACCGTGACTTCCCATCAGGGAGGCTGGAGTGGGGAATTACACCGTGACTTCCAATCAGGGAGCTGGAGTGGGAATAACACCGTGGACTCCCCTCAGGGAGGCTGGAGTGGGATTAAACACGTGACTCCCATCAGGGGAGGCTGGAGTGGGAATAACACCGTGACTCCCATCAGGAAGGCTGGAGTGGAATAACACCGTGACTCCCATCAGGAGGCAGGAGTGGGAAATAACAGACCGTGACACCCATTCAGGAAGCTGGTGGGAATAAACACCGTGACTCCCATCAGGGTAGGCTGGAGTGTGGGAAATACCACCGTGACTCCCATCAATGGAGGCTAGAGTGGGAAAAACACCGTGACTCCCACCAGGGAGGGCTGGAGTGGAATAACACCGTGAATCCCATCAGGGAGCTGGAGTGGGAATAACACCGTGACCCCCATCAGGGAGGCTGGAGTGGGAATTACACCGTGACTCCCTCAGGGAGGCTGGAGTGGGAATCACACCGTGACTCCCATCAGGGAGGCTGAGTGGGAAATAACACCGTGACTCCCACAGGGAGGCGGAGTGGGAATAACACCGTGACTTCCAATCAAGGGAGGTCTTGGAGTGGGAATAACAAACCGTGGACTCCCATCAGGGAGGCCTGGAGTGGATAACACCGAGACTCCTTCCCATCAGGTAGGCTGGAGTGGGAATAACACCGTGACTCCCATCAGGAAGGCTGGAGTGGGAATAACACCGTGACTCCCATCAGGGAGGCTGGAGTGGGAATAACACCGTGACTCCCCATCATGGAGTCTAGAGTTGGGAATAACACCGGTGACGCTCCCATCAGGGATGGCTGGAGTGGGAAAACACCGTGACTCCCATCAGGGAGGCTGGAGTGGGAATAACACCGTGACTCCCATCAGGGAGGCTGGAGTGGGAATAACACTGTGACTCCCATCAGGGAGGCTGTAGTGGGAATAACACCGTGACTCCCATAAGGGAGGCTGAGTGGGAATAACACCGTGACTCCCATCAGGGAGGCTTGGAGTTGGGAATAACACCGTGGACTTCCCATCAGGGAGCTGGAGTGGGAATAACACTGTGACTCTCCCATCAGGGAGGCTGTAGTGGGATAACACCGTGACTCCCATCAGGGAGGCTGGAGTGGGAATAACACCGTGACTCCCAACAAGGGAGGCTGGAGTGGGAATAACACCGGACTCCCATCAGGGAGGCTGGAGTGGGAATAACACCGTGACTCCCTCATGGAGGCCTAGAGTGGGAATAAACACCGTGCCTCCATCAGGGAGGCTGGAGTGGAATTAACACGTGACTCCCATCAGGAGGGCTGGAGTGGGAATAACACCGGTGACTCCATCAGGAGGCAGGAGTGGGAATAACACCGTGAGCTCTATCATCCAGGGAGGCTGGAAGTGGAATAACACCGTGACATCCCATCATGGAAGGCTGGAGTGGGAATAATCACCCGTGACTCCCATCAGGGAGGCTGGAGTGGAATAACACCCCGTGACTCCCATCAGGGAGGCTGGAGTGGGAATAACACCGGACTCCCATCAGGAGGCTGAATGGGAATAACACCGTGACTCCCATCAGGGAGGCTGGAGTGGGAATAACACCGTGACTCCCATCAGGGAGGCTGGAGTGGGAATAACACCGTGACTCCCATCAGGGAGGCTGGAGTGGGAATAACACCGTGACTCCCATCAGGGAGGCCGGAGTGGGAATAACACTGTGACTCCTCTCAGGGAGGCTGGAGTGGGAATAACACCGTGACTCCCATCACGGAGGCTGGAGTGGGAATAACACCGTGACTCCCATCAGGGAGGCTGGCGTGGGAATAACACCGCCGTGACTCCTGTCAGGGAGGCTGGAGTGAGAATAACACCGCCGTGACTCCTGTCAGGGAGGCTGGAGTGGGAATAACACCACTGTGACTACTGTCAGGGAGGCTGGAGTGGGAATAACACCACCGTGACTACTGTCAGGGAGGCTGGAGTGGGAATAACACCACCGTGACTACTGTCAGGAAGGCTGGAGTCTGAATAACAGCGTGACTACTGTCAGGGAGGCTGGAATAGGAATAACACCACCGAGACTACTGTCAGGGAGGCTGGAGTGGGAAACAACACACCGAGACTACTTCAGGGAGCAGGAGTGGGAAGAATACCACCGTACTACTGTGAGGGAGGCTGGGAGTGGAATAACACACCGTGTCTACTGTCAGGGGCGGAGTGGGAATAACACCACCACCGAGACACTGTAAGGGAGGCTGGAGTGGGAAGATATACCACCGTGCTTACTGTCTTGGGGGGGGGGGAAGAAGCTTTTGAATCTGTATAGCAATCAATGATAAGAAACCATTAATAATAAAATCATTAGCGACCAACTGTCAGCCTCCAGAGTTACCTCTGAGTTACCAGACCTGCCACGTGGAGGCCCAGTGGTTCGTCTTAAGGTCCCCCCCCCCCCGCCTCCCCCAGGTTCATGTGTCCAATGTGAATCCATCCGTGGGCCCCCGGATGTCCCACCCTTTCTCAGTTCCTAAGTCAGCCTCGTCCCTCTTCTCTCTCTCTCTCTCACCTTCGGTCTCTCCCACTCTCTCACTCTCTCTCTCCTCACTCTCCCATCACCTCTCTCCTCTGCCTTCCACAAGCCTCAGCCTTCCCCAGGTTCATGTGTCCAGGAATTCCATCCTGTTATCGCTCCCGGATGTCTCTCCCCTTCCCCCAACTTACCCAAGGTAAGCCACAACCACAACCTTCCCCAAAGTTCATGAATCCAGGAGTCCATCCCGCTTCGCCGCCCGGATTTCTTCCCTTCCCCACTACCTAAGGTCGGCGGTTGTGCCCTTCCCCCGGATCAGTGTCTCCAGGAGTCTGCTTGTGTCACCTTGAGTGGACTCCCTCCCACTTGCCTCTGAGTCAGCTTATTCTTGCTTTTCCTTAAGGATCAATGTATCCAGGAATCCATCCGTCTAACCGCCGTAAATGTCCCCCCCTTCCCCACTTACCCAAGGTCAGCCTCAACTGCATGAATTCCATGCCTTCCCCAGGTTCATGTTCCAGGAATCCATCCGCTCGCTCCGGATTTCTCCCCTTCCCACACTTACCAAGGTCAGCCTCAACCTCAACCTTCCCCAAGTTTAATGATTCCTAGAGTCAAATCCGCTCGCTCCCGATGTCTTCCCTTCCCAATTACCTAAGGATCGGCGGTGCCTTCTCCCCGGATCAGTGTCCTCCAGAAGTCTACTTGTGTCACCTGAGTGACTCCATCCCCCACTTCCTCTGAGTCAGAGCGTTATTCTTGCTTTCCTTAGGTCATGTATCCAGGAATCCATCCGTCCTACCGCCGGATGTCCTCCCCCTTCCCCACTTACCCAGTCAGCCCTCAACTGCATGTATTCATGCCTTCCCTCCCCCAGGTTCATGTTTCCAGGAATCATCCCCTCGCTCCGGATTCTCCCCTTCCCCACTTACAACAAGGTCAGCCTCAACCTCAACCTTCCCCAAGTTTATAAAATCCGTGAGTCCATCCCTCGCTCCCGATGTCTTCCCTTCCCCACTTACCTAAGGTCGGCGGCGGTGCCTTCCCCGGATCAGCAGTGTCTCCAGGAGTCTACTTGTGTCAGGCCTAAGTGGACCCCTTCCCCACTTCCTCAGAGTCATATATCGTATCTTGCTTTCCATGATCATGTATCCAGGAATCCATTCGTCTACCCGCCGGATGTCTCCCTTCCCCCACTTACACAAGGTCACCCTCACTTCACGTATCATGCCTTCCCCAGGTTCATGTATCCAGGAATCCATCCGCTCGCTCCGGGATGTTCTCCCCTTCCCCCACTTACACAAGGTCAGCCTCACCACAAGAACAATCCCCATTCCCCACTTTATGAATCCAGGAATCCATCCGCTCGCTCCCGATGTCTTCACCTCTTCCCCACTTACTGAGGTCGGCGGTGCCTTCTCCCCGGATCAGGCTCCAGGAGTCCACTTGTTGTCACCTGACTGGACCCCTTACCCCACTTCCCCAGAGTCGTCGGTAATTTTGCTTTCTTAGGATCATGTATCCAGGAATCCATCCGTCTATACGCCGATGTCGTCCCCTTCCCCACTTTCCCAAGTCAGCCTCAATTCATGTATTTCTTGCCTTCCCCAGGTTCAATGTATCCAGGAATCCATCCGCTCGCTCCCGGATGTCCTCCCCTTCCCCACTTACGCAAGGTCAGCCCTCAACTGCATGTATTCCATGCCTTCCCCAGGATCAGTA
The DNA here is from genome assembly GCF_026875155.1 of Cherax quadricarinatus. Taxonomy (NCBI): domain Eukaryota; kingdom Metazoa; phylum Arthropoda; class Malacostraca; order Decapoda; family Parastacidae; genus Cherax; species Cherax quadricarinatus. Next base: position 10,054,220 of record NC_069498.1, read on the forward strand.
TCAGGAATCCATCCGCTCGCTCCGGATGTCCTCCCCTTCCCCACTTACACAAGGTCAGCCTCAACGCAGTATTCATACCTTCCCCAGATCATGTATCCAGAATCCATTCCGCTCGCTCCGGATTGTCCTCCCCTTCCCCACTACCCAAGCCAGCCTCAAACTGCATGTATTCATGCCTTCCCAGATCATTATCCAGGATCCATCCGCTCGCTCCGGATGTCTCCCCTTCCACACTTACAACAAGTCAAGCCTCAACCACAACCTTCCCAAGTTTATGAATCCAGGAATCCATCCGCTCTCTCCGGATGTCTTTTTCCCTTCCCACTTACCTAAGTCCGCGGTGCCTTCCCCGGATCAGTGGTCTCCATGAGTCTACTTGTATCCAATCACCTGAGTGGACTCGCCTTTCCCACCCCACTTCCCAGAGTCAGAGAGCGGTGCCTTCCTCCCCGGATCAGTGTCCTCCAGGAGTCCACTTGTGTCACCCGATGGACTCCCTTCCCCACTTCCCAGAGTCCACGGTGCCTTCCCCCCGGATCTGTTGTCTCCAGGAGTCCACTTGTGTCACCCTAGTGGACTCCCTTCCCCACTTCCCCAGAGTCAGTCCGTTGCCTTCCCCGGATCAGTGTCTCCAGGAGTCCGCACTTTGTCACCTCAGGTGGACTCCCTTCCACAATTCCCCAGAGTCACGTTGCCACCTTCAGTGACCTCGCTGCATGGAAAACTTGGTCTTGCTAGCTGCAACGTAATACTGTCCAGGTGGGTGGAATTACTGGAGGTGACACCACACAGAAAACTGCGTCCATATTACACCCACCAAGACAGCCGCGACGTAGGTCAGCTAGAGCGCCACCAAGCTGCCTCACAGTTCCGCCACCTCCGAGAGGCTAATTAAACGTAAATTTTGGAAATCCTTTTTATTAATTACACTACGAATTTAGCTAAGTACGAGATTTCTTGCTTATTTATCAGTTTAAAAAGTATTTGTAAGTGTTTTATTTTATGTAATGAATGTCCAAGTGGTTGAAGAAAACTTTTCCACCTTCCATCAAAACTGTATTTAAATATTACTGTTTTCATTTTATTTATATATTGGTCATTTTCATATGTCAAATTGAAAGACAACAACGCACAAATAACATACACATATATATGTATTTTTTAACGTACATTTATACGCTAGTTTACGGTATTTTAGACGACATTCTTCGTCACAAACGGCTGTTATAAGCCATATAAAAAGTACATAATATTAATTTAAATAGGAGGGCACAAAAAAAGTAAATTATTCTCACAAACTAATTATATTAATAAATTCGGAACCTTCTACTAACCATAACCTCATTCTCTAACCTACCTCACAGATTGCGTTTCCTCTGAGGTAAAACACATCAGTCTAAAATTTAAAGATCGCCACTGAACATTGATGATATCTTTCCTAATTTCCTACATGTAAGTCAAGACAATGCTAACGCGCCTCTGGGAATGAGAGGCATTTTAAATTCCAATCAAGAAAAAGATGACGAGTCCAGTTTGGGTTAAGAACCCCCTCACCAGTGTCCAAGGGTTAGGTTAGGTAAGGTTCGTCAGAACAGGACCAAGTGTTTCCTGACGCGGTCTTCGATGATGACCCGCTGTTGGAGCTTTTTGGTCATCTGAACCGAGACCTTCCGCTGGCTTACCGTCCCACCCCTTTAAAATAAATTATGGTAGAGTCATGGGAAAATAATGTAAAATGTAAAGTAATTCTAAAACCATTTTGAGAAGAATTATTGTGGTACAGCAGCTATCCATCCATTAATATCCAACTGTTTTAGTAGGATACCAGTCAAATTTCAATGTCGATGAAGGAGCCTTTTTTTAACAGTTGTCCACACAGAAAGAAATTTGGAATGGGTTTTGTATTATTGTATATAGGGCAACGCAAATAGTCCCAAGATTTTGCCCGGGATAACAAACACATCCAGCACTGAAAATTGAAGCCAGACGAATATGGTGTTCTCAAGCAATAAACGAAAATTTGAAAAAGTAAATTTCAATGTTGAGAATGTCCGACTTGAGTCTCCCTTCGTTAAACTTAAAACACAGCGGTGGGGCACAGCTAAACCAAAAAGTTAGTTCGCTAACCCGCTAATCCTCTAACTAAAAAATTGCTCACTAACGCTAACCGCTAACAATTTCACTGTATGTGCATGACATACTTTGTTTAGTGTCAAGTAAAGACTCACGAAATGCAGCTAAAGTAATAACACTGGAAATTGAAATCCTGAAGCAAATGGTGGGATGCTAGATGTTAAGTGAATGTGTTTAGAATGTTGATCGTGAAAATTATTGCTTGGGGTGATATGATAATAGATGTGGGAGACACTGTTGTGGAAGACAGTGGGAAAGTTTGAAGTGCTTGATGTAAATAATAATGTGGAAGCTTTACCTCACCTCAGCAACACAGCAAGCATGTCAGTATACAAGAACAGTAAAGTAATGCAGAAAAACGGTACGGCAACACGCAAGAACAGTGGAAGTAAAACTTAAATACACAGGAAATTACTACTTTAACATGCCAAGACTGCATACTAACCCCAACAAAAAATAATATTAGTGTTTTGTGTATGCCTGTTGATTATACCAAGGAATGAATATGTCAAGATTGTGATTGATCGAGTGACGGAAAACACAAAAAATAAATAATGAAGAACTGTCTAGAAAAGTACCTCATAATAACAATAGAACAACACAAAACTGTACAGTACAGTAAAAACAAGACAAAATCTGTAACACATAAGAAAATTTACAGTAACATACAGCAGAAACAGTACAGCAGTACATAATATCACACAAGAACATACAAGAACAATACAATAAAAAAGGGAAGAGTAGAGCAAGATAACAATAAACATAAACCGGCAATATGAAGACATTAAGACAGAGTTGTACTGGCCAGTTGTAACATCAACATCAACAATCACTTTTGTCGAGAGGTTGACTCTCCCAGTTTGTACATCTTATTTTCTTTCTTTTTATTGTGTTTGTGAATATTTTTCTCAATATAGTGAAGTTGAGAGAAGTGAAGACGGGAAAAATTAAAAATTATGTAATAATTCACAAGAATGTTTTCTTGCTATATCCAGTACAAGACTCTCTCAACTGTTACTTCCTTATATCTTCATATTTATCATTAAGGATATCTAGAAAATACTATGTAACAGCATTCTACATCCCGATTATTCAGAATTCTATTAAAATATATAATATAATTTAAATACAAACTGAAATCACATATCACTACACATCACTAAAAACACTGCAAAATCACAGTCATTACTCTAAATCACAAATCATTACTGCAAATCACAAAACACCGCAAACCATAGATCATAACTATTGTTATCAAGTAGGAGGTAATTTATCTCGAATTTTTAATAGTCTGGTGAACCAGCAGGTCCCTCAGACTTACACTCTAATATACTATAGAGCAGATACACTTATAAGGAGAGGTGTGGTCTCATGATGTCTGTGTGAGAAAGTACACATATGTGCATGAGAATGTTTGCACACATGTGAGTGACACAGGGGTTGGATATTAAGTATTATACGTGTGCTGGGCAAATTGTGTTTATATATATTCTAGAGGTCTGGTCTCAGACGGGGCCTCGGGGGCGTTGACCCCCGAAATTCTCTCCATGTATATTATCCACAGTGGAACGAGAGAATTGTGTGTGTGTGTGTGTGTGTGTGTGTGTGTGTGTGTGTGTGTGTGTGTGTGTGTGTGTGTGTGTGTGTGTGTGTATTGTGTGTACTTGTGTTTGCTACTTGTGACATTTCAGTACTTGCATATATATAAAAAGACGAACTCCACAAAAAAGGAAACTGATGACATTTTTGTAGCAGATTTCTTGGTGGAAGACAGAGTCACATACGGACACAAATATAAACAATAATTGTAAACAAAACAAAAATAATGAACAGCTTTTGTCCCAGTGTTTGTTTCTGGTACAGTTTACAACTGCTGGACACAGTCTTATATACAACTGCAAAATATTGTTTAAGTGGGAGACACTGTTGTGGAAGATGTAGGAAAGTACAGGATTCAATAAAGAACTTATCCACACAACAACACACCACACACACACACAACAACACACACACACATAACATATATATATATATATATATATATATATATATATATATATATATATATATATATATATATATTTATATAATTATTATATATATATATATATATTTATGTATTTATGTGTGTGGTGTGTGTGTGTGTGTGTGTGTGTGTGTGGATAAGTTCTTTATTGAATCCTGTACTTTCCTACATCTTCCACAACAGTGTTCCCACTTAAACAATATTTTGCAGTTGTATATAAGACTGTGTCCAGCAGTTGTAAACTGTACTGCAAACAAACACTGGGACAAAAGCTGTTCATTATTTTTGTTTTGTTTACAATTATTGTTTATATTTGTGTCCGTATGTGACTCTGTCTTCCACAAGAAATCTGCTACAAAAATGTCATCAGTTTCCTTTTTTGTGGAGTTCGTCTTTTTATATATATATGAAGTCACAGAACATGTACCACAACAACACACAGCACACACACACACACACACACACACACACACACACACACACACACACACACACACACACACACACACACACACACACACATTTCTCCGTTCCACTGTGGATAAATAACATGGAGAGAATTCGGGGTCAACGCCCCGAGGCCCCGTCTGAGACCAGACCTCTAGAATAATATATAAACACAATTTGCCCAGCACACGTAAATACTTAATATCCAACCCATGTGTCACTCACATGTGTGCAAACAATCTCATGAGCACATATGTGTACTTTCTCAGAGGGCACAGACATCCATGAACGCACACCTCCTCCTTCTAAGTGTATCAGCTCTAAAGTTATATTAGAGTGTAAGTCTGCGGGACCTGCTGTTCACCAGACTATTAAAAATTCGAGAATAAATTAACCTCCTAACTTGATAACAATAGTTATGATCTAGGGGTGGGGGGGGGGGGGGACGGGGGGGGGGGGGGGTTTTTGTGATTTGCAGTAATGATTTTGTGATTTAAGAGTAATGACTGTATTTTGCAGTGTTTTTAGTGATGTGTAGTGATATGTGATTTCAGTTTGTATTTAAAATATATTATATGATTTTAATAGAATTCGAATAATCGGGATGTAGAATGCTGTTTACATTAGTATTTTCTAGATATACCTTATGATAAATATGAAGATATAAGGAAGTAACAGATGAGAGAGTCTTGTACTGATATAGCAAGAAAACATTCTTGTGAATTATTACATAATTTTTAATTTTTCCCGTCTTCACTTCTCTCAACTTCACTATATTGAGAAAAATATTCACAAACACAATAAAAAAGAAAGAATATTAAGATGTACAAACCGGGAGAGTCAATTCCTCTCGACAAAGTGATTGTTGATGTTGATGTTACAACCTGGCCAGTACAACTCTGTCCTTAATGTCTTCAATATTGCTGTTTTTTATTTATTTACATGTTATAAGAAACATAAGAACATAAGAACAAAAGAAAGGAGAACTCTGGCAGAGGCCTGGTTGGCCCAAACTAGGCATGTGTTGGGGGGGGGTCCTTTACAATTCATCCCACAACAAAATTTGCCCAACCCAATTTTCAATGCCATCCAAGAAATAAGCTCCGATGTGCAAGTCCCTCTCAAATCCAACCCCTCCCACTCATGTACTTATCCAACCTAAATTTGAAACTACCCAAATCCTAGAGCCCAAATAACCACAACTAGGTAAGACTTTTTCCCACTCATCCAACTTACCCTATTTCCAAAACCAATACTTTCCTAAGTCCTTTCTAAATCTAAACATATCTAATTTATATCCATTACTGCGGAGTTCTACCTTTGGAGAAGATATCCTCAAGACCTTGTTAATATCACCTTTATTAATACCTATCTTCCACTTTATACACTTCAATCAGTCTCCCCTCATTCTTCGTCTAACAAAGTGAATGTAACTAAGAGTCTTCAATCTTCTTCAATAAGGAAGATTTCTAATGCTATGTATTAATTTAGTCATCCCTACGCTTAATGTTTTTCTAACGAATTTATGTCCGTTCTGTAATATGAGACCATAATGAGCTGCATAATCAGGTGAGGCCTTACTAATGATGTATAAACTGCAGTATGAACCTCTGAGACCTATGTTGCTTACATTCTTGATATAAATCCCAGTAATACTATTTGCCTTATTACGTATTGCTTAGGCCATTGCTGTCTTGGTTTATTGCCTCCCCCACACACCATCCTGCTCACCTTCTTTCACTCCTAAAGATGTTATACTTCCCTGGGCCAGAGCTTTGGAGGCAGGAAAAATAAAACGGACCTACGTTTGGAAGCAGACAGGTAACCAACATAGATAATATAATCTATATTCATGGGGACGGAGAAGAACCTTTTCTCTGTAAGCAGTGTTTGTCATAAGAGGATGAAAAATGCAAGGAGCAAGGGGCTAGTATCCCCTTCCGTATAATAATTAATACAGTAAAAATGAAAAAAAATCTTCTTTTCGAGGTCACGAGAGGCCGTACCTTTGTGGAAGACGGCCGGAGAGTGTTTAAAAAATACATAATTCCAGTACGAAGTTTTTTTTCTACTAGTGGCAGTTTCCCAACCAAGCTAATATGACAAAGCGAAATAAAGCCTCTCCAGAAGAGCACCAAACCGCGACATCTTCCACTCGTCTAAGTGTAAACACTCTGCTTCCCAAACTTCAAAACAAAATATATCTGGCTAGCCCAAATCTCTGAATCCCTTCTAATACAGCTATCCCACCTTCTTCAATATATTTGTCTTAGTCCAACCCTGTTTTCATTCTGTACTATTAAAACAGAACTCAGATAGTTGCTCTACTTTAGATGCAAAAAACTATGAATTCAGACAAACCGATCCCTGCGTTCTCAGCCACCTCTGCACTGAGGGTCTTGTGTGCTGGAACACTGGAGCTAAGGCTGTACCACCCTGATGGACCGATACATTTGAGAATACAATCCTCTTTTTTTTTTTAACTGTTAAAAAAATTTTATTGTCTTCCGACATCCTCCAAATAAGTACTTCTATACTGTCAAAAGAAACGCACATCGTAAATATTACATACTGCACCTCTGAATCTCTCAAAAAAATGCTAAATTAATTAAACATAAATATACATGTTAGAGGGAGAGAAATTCTGTAAGAACTTACATATTGCAAAAATGTTCAATAACTCAGGAGCAATTTTTATCTAAATTCTCCAATCTAAAAGCATCTATGATCTATTAACTAAGAACATATAAAAATGTTCTTCACTTCACATGATGGTACATTGCACATCAGGGTGATTTTCAGGAATGTAACTGCATGTTATGTTGGATTTTTGGGGGGACAGTGTTCACAATGTTATAAATTCTCTTAAAAGTATTAACCCTTTCAGGGTTGAGAGGCCAAATCTCTAAGTGACAGCCAGGGGCCAAGAATTTACGAACAAAAAAAAAAAAAATTTAAACAGAATTAAAGATATTTTTCTATAGGTAATAAAACAAGATAAACAAAAAAATTCGAATCTGTACTTACAAAGATACAGAGGCATGAAGTTAATCCTCAATGACCAGGCGGCAACATCAGCGACTTCCGTAAAGTCGCACTTTTTTATTTTACGTTTTTGTTACTTTTTTCTTTTCTTTTCTAATTCAGTAGTACCTCGGGATGCGAACTTATTTCGTTCCAGAAGGCTGTTCGAGTGCCTATTCCGAAAGAATTTGTTCCCATAAGGAATAATGTTAATTAAATTTAACCCATTTCAGACCTCCAAAAACACACTTACAAAAGCATTTACATAATTGTTCATGTTTTGAGCTGTTCGAATCCTGAGGTACCACTGTATTTTTTTTTCAGTAACTTTTGTGGCCTGCGAGACCAATATAATGTACGTATAGTAGGGCCCCGCTTTACAGCATTTCGCCTTATGGCATTCTGCTAATATGGCAATTTCAAATTATGACCAAAATTTGCTATACGGCAATTGGTCTTTCAAAATACAGCACGACCCACCTGGTTTTTGTTGACATTCTTCGTGAGCACATCTATTAGGTCTGGAAACTTTCCAAAAATTTTTAAGTGTTTTAACCCTTTCAGGGTCCATGCCGTTGATCTATGGCTTTATGTTCAGGGTCCAAACCGTAGATCTACGCAATGAACTCAGCTCACTCTTGATAAACTGTGAAAAGAATACACTTGTGGTATGTTGCACCACATAAAACAAATCCTTCAGCACACAGTGCATAATGAGAGAAAAAAACCGAGACTGTAATTTTCGATTAAAACAGCGAATTTGCAGTGTTTTTTCGTATTTTTTTTTTATAGTTGTATTTGCAATTTCTTGGTCTCATTTGATAGAATGGAAGATATACTATAGAAATAGAGATGATTTTGATTGGTTTTCGTATTGGAAATGGCTTGAAACTGAGCTCAAAGTAGCAGAAATGTTAAATTTTTTGACGATGTTCAAGAGTAAACAAATGACCTCACAAGTCTGATACATGACAGCTGGTGGGTCTAATATACATTCGCAAATGTGGTGATATTATTTATATAATTATTACAGTATTGCATAACAGTAAATCTTCTATTTTTTGGTTTGAATAAAAATTCATTATGTGAATAAAAAATCAAAATGGAATTCATTTGTAAAGCCTGAAAACGTAACTAATGAACAGAGGAAATGTTAGTTTAGTGTCAGGAATGCCTGCATTGCTTATTCTAGACCCTATTTTGAAATTGGAATATTTTGAACTTTGCACTAAATTGGCCAAATCACCAATTTCCGGTCACTATTTTGTTGTTGAAACATTTGACTTGGCGATTTTATGTCCTCAATCGATAGGATAGAAGTAATACTAGTAAAATAGCTAAGAATTTGGTTGACTGGAATACTGTAGTTGGCCTAAAATGGGAGTCAAAGTCGGCAAAATCGCCGATGCATAAATATTGCCGACACATAAAAATTCGCGAGAGCATAATTTCGTCAATTTTCCATCAAATTTCATACTTTTTGTTTTATTACCTTCAAAAAAAGATTCTCTACCATTTCATAAGAAAAAATAGCAAAATTATTTTTTTGAAAATTCTTGGACCCTGGTGCACACTTTGGAATTTGCCTCTGGACCCTGAAAGGGTTAAAGTTATTGTGTATTTTATATGTACTCTGGTAATTATGCTTATATGTACCTGTACCTAAATATACTTACACACTGTGCTCGCATGTAGGTACACATTAAAATCAGTCTCTCTACTCATGATGCCATAGTAATACTACGTAATAATAATCTCTCTTGGGCACATTAAATGTCTTATTTTACGTTAATAAAGACATTTTCATTAATCCATCTACGATATTTTCTTCAAAATTATATAAGAAACACGTTACATAGCATATAAACATTATACATACACCACAGAATAAAAGTTGACATAAATATGCGATTTGTTTACAAAGTCGCTTTGTAGGAGTGTCGAAAGAATTATGTTTTCTCTAGTCAAACACTGGGGGATAACTGTACATAAATATTCCTACCGTATGCCTTCACTCTATATATGGCAATGCACGACCCTTGTGGGTTTAGTGCTTCTTTTTTGTGATTTTAATAATAACTTACAATAATAATTTGTAATAATAACTTGTAATAATAATAATTTGTAATACTAATAATAATAATTTGTCAGCGCATCATTCCTTCTAAAAATTACATGAGAATGGAAGTGCTGATCTTTATTTATTCTACTGTACCACTGTGGAGACAACTTATACACAATGTAAGGCGTTTGTATGAATGTTTATGAACCATAACCAGACGAATCATCTGTTTGTTTACATAGTGGGTGGAGTGGCCAGATTGGCTTCCCTACACTACCCTACCTACTACACCACTTTCTACAAATAAATACTTTTCACCTTTCACCCAACATTAACGCACCTTTTAGTGAAGGTACTCTTAATGGAATGAATGTTTCGCCAATTCTTAGAGATACTGGATGTTCCTGTATTGTTATCTCTAGTAAGCTTTTCCCTAACTTAGATTCTTCACGGTATAAAATTATTAAATTAAATTAAATTATGTTAGCCTTCCTCACAAATTGGAAGAACTATGAGAGTTTCTATGGTAATAATGCCGATTTACTCAGTCCCATTTGCTAGGGTTGCAGTGGACAGAGTTGGTCGTATCACTTCTCGTTCATCAGGAGGTCATAAATGCGTCTTGACTATGATTGGCTATGCGTCTAGCTTCCCAGAAGCGGTACGTCAGTAGAAGTTGCAGAAAAGTTACTATCTATTTTTTCACGGGTAGGTATACCCAGGGAAATTCTTTCTGATCAAGGAACACAATTTATTTCTGAATTAATGGATCAAGTTTATCAACTTGTTGGGTACACAAATAACCCGCACATAAAAGAGAGAAGCTTACGACGACGTTTCGGTCCGACTTGGACCATTGACAAAGTCACACTAACAGAGGTGGAGCAGGACGGCTATATATAGGCAGGAAGAGGTGGAGGTAGTAGTAGTGGTAGTAGTAGTAGTAGTAGTAGACACATGTGCGGCGTCTGGTTGTCTTTGTTGTGGACGTTTCGCCATCCAGTGGCTGGCTGGATGGCGAAACGTCTACGGTGGGGATGCCCGGGTGTTGTGCATGTGTCATTTCATCCTGTCGGTATTATATACAATTCTTGTACTACTACTACTACTACTACTACCACTACTACTACCTCCACCTCTTCCTGCCTATATATAGCCGTCCTGCTCCACCTCTGTTAGTGTGACTTTGTCAATGGTCCAAGTCGGACCGAAACGTCGTCGTAAGCTTCTCTCTTTTATGTGCGGGTTATTTGTGTATCGTTCCAGTCACGTTATTGTGCCTTTTTGTTATTTATTTATGGACCCCGCAGTTAAGCGTCATATTCTCTCCAACTTTTTTAATGTTCTTCCCTCTTTTAAACCCCTCTTTCGATCTTATGAGGCTGCTTTTATTGCTACCGGCGTCGTAAGAATCAGCTTCGCTTCCTACGTGACTGTCTTGCTGAACAATTTTCTGCCACCTTCCTTCTCCCACTTCCTGAAAACCAACCCACTGGGCACTCCCTTTCCTGATCATGCCCGTCTCCTACTTCAACAGCTCATTCTTTCTACTAAATCACAGGTTGAAGATGCCTTCTTTACTCTCCGTCAACGTAAACGTGCTCTCTTTGCGGCTCTATCCACAGGATCTCTGTAACCTTCTCTCTACCATTGCCTTTGACACTGCTCGCCTGAATGCGCAAATTCATTCTTCCAAACTACAAATAAACTTCAAGTCTCATCTCAGCTAGCCCTTGGTCTAAATTCTCCCTCACTGACTGTGTTATAATCTGTCTTCTGTCTCACTCTCTCAATATGAGCTTGAACTTCTTGGTTTTGGTCTTTCCTTTGCCACTTTCGCCTACTCCTCGCGCTGGTATTTTCCCTTTGATTAGCTCTTTTGATTCCTTTCGTCAATCTCGCTTCCGTAATCTTCCTGACTTGTCCACTTTTCGTGGTGCTCTCCTTCCTGCTCTTGTTAGTCTGTTTTCCAAGAATCCCCCACCTTCCACGCCGTTCCCAAACTTGCCCTTTCTTCTCTTAAATCTAACACTAACATTGTCATACTATCTTCTGACAAAGGTAATTCGGTAGTTATCCTTGATCGCGAGGATTACCTCCGTAAAGCTGATGTCTTGCTCTCTGACTCACGCACCTACACTCCTCTCGTTTCCAACCCTCTTGATCGCATCAAGAGAACTTTCAACAAAAAAACTAAGGACTCTCTCCGACCTCTGTCTCCTGACTTTGACCTTGTTCAAGGGTTTTTCGTGTCATCTGTCCCTCTTTTCCCTATTTCTATGGCCTTCCCAAAACTCATAAACCTGATATTCCTCTTCGTCCTATCAAAATCCTCTAGAGGTTCTGTTCTTATTCTTTTGCTTCTTGGCTGGCCAAAACCCTCACTCCCTTTCTTGGTACTTTTTTTCTCCTGCCCCTCCGTCACTCTCAAGACTTCATTGAACGGGTTCGCTCTCTCCCAACCTGTAAATGCTTAGTCTTGACGTTGAGTCCCTTTTCACCAATGTCCCTCTTGATGATGTCCTTGATTTCCTTAGAGAGAAGGCCCATGAAGGGTTTCTTCATCTCCCTACCCCACTGATGTCTTTCTTGATCTGATCCGCCTCTGTGTGGACCTAACTCCTTTCCTTCCAAGGGAAATATTTTTCCCCAAAAACCTTCGGTGTCGCTATGGGCTCTCCCTCTCTCCTGTCCTTGCTAATCTTTACATGGAATACTTCGAGACTGTTTTTTCTTCCTTCCCTCGGGTGTGCAACCTTCACTCTGGCTCCGCTATGTGGATGACATCTTTGCTCTGGGGGCCCCATGACCTCCAGTCTCTTCCAACCTTTTTCTTGAAGCTCTTAACAATCTTGCCCCTTCCATTAAGTTTAAAACTGAATGGGAATCTAATTCCTTACTTCCTTTTCCTTGATGTCCATGTCCACCGCTCAGATACAGGTTTTTCCTTTTCCGTTTACCGTAAACCCATGCACAGTGGCATGTACATTCACACTTTTCCTTTCATCTTTCCCCTGTCAAGAAAAGTGTTCTTATCTCCCTCTTTCTCCGTGCCCTCCGCATCTGTGATCCCCCAGTTCCTTCCAGCAGAAATTTCCACTCTTTAAATTCGTTCTCCCGTCTTGGCTACCCTTCCCATTTCATAGACTCTGTCCTCTCACGTGCTAAACGCAATTTCTTCTCTCCCAAACTCTCTATATGGGAACTCTTCTATCCTCTGCCCTTTCCCCACATTTCCGGTCTTTCTAATCTCAACAATTCTCTCCGTCCCTTAGACATCAAGCTTTCCTTCCGCCAGACTAACACTCTTCGACTAATCTCGTTTCATACCTTCTCCTCCCTCTACAGATTTCCTGGTGTCTACTCTTATTTCTTGCTCCTCCTGTCCTCTTCAAAACTTTGGAGAAAAATGGTCGATCTCTTTCTGACAGACTTAGGGGAGCACAAAAATAGTGTTAGGCTTGCCGACACTAACAATGCTCTTTTCTGTCACGTCAGAGATCATAGCCATCCTATTGACTGGTCTTCTGCTTTAAAAATGTCTTCCCTACTTCCCAAATCGAACAGTCGCCGTCTAGTTGAATCCTCTCTTTACATAAATTTCCTTGTTATTTGAAGGCCTTAGCCCTGGCTTCGTCTCTGTAGATGCTTCTCCTCTCCCACTACATTGTAAAATGCTCCAAACTTTCAGAAACACCCGTGACTTAACCTGAATCCTCCCTTTTTTCTTCTTCTTCTTCTTTTTCTTCTTCCTCTTCCCTTTCCTTTCTCCTTTTCTCCTCTGGGTTGTCTTTCTCTCTCCTGTCTCGTGTTTCTGTTCCTTCTTTATTTTATTTCACCACTTCCCCTTTCACGCACCTCGGTGCGCTTGCTCTCCCTCTGTGGGTTTCTAGCTCTCTTGCAGTGTTCCCTTCCTTTGTATTTGACTGGGTCGTCTTCCTTATTTCCCACTTCTACCACTTTCCACTACTACTACCTCTTCTTCTTCTACGTCATCTACTGATGGAATTAGACACATGTGCGGCGTCTGGTTGTCTTTGTTGTGGACGTTTCGCCATCCAGTGGCTGGCTGGATGGCGAAACGTCTACGGTGGGGATGCCCGGGTGTTGTGCATGTGTCATTTCATCCTGTCGGTATTATATACAATTCTTGTACTACTACTACTACTACCACTAACTACTACCTCCACCTCTTCCTGCCTATATATAGCCGTCCTGCTCCACCTCTGTTAGTGTGACTTTGTCAATGGTCCAAGTCGGACCGAAACGTCGTCGTAAGCTTCTCTCTTTTATGTGCGGGTTATTTGTGTATCGTTCCAGTCACGTTATTGTGCCTTTTTGTTATTTATTTAACTTGTTGGGTGTTAAACCTCCGTTACATCCAAATTGTAACGGAAGAGTGGAATGACAACATGCTATCCTAAAGTCAATATTAAAGAAACTTTGTTTCCTTAAGCCAACTGACTGGTAAAGTTATCTACCATGTGCTCTTTGTAATGCGTCAGATTCCAAGTGATTCACTTGGATATTCCCCTTTCGAATTGCTTTATGGGAGACAAGCTCGTGAACCTCTATTTATCTTGAATGAACTGTGGTCCAAATATATTAAAACTGAAGTTCAAAGCACTTATCAGTTTTTTTTTTTTAGATCTGAGAGAAAGATTAGAAGAAACCGCTGATTTAGTTGTCAAGAACTTGAATATTTCCATGGAAACATACAAGACCTATATTGACCAAAAGAGTCAAGCGTAAATTTTTAAAATTGGCGGGTGAAGTTTTAGTTCTTTTACCAGATAAATCCAACAAATTGTTAATTTCCTGGAGCGGACCGAATAAAATAGTAAAGTTCAGTAATAAGGTAGATTATCTCTTGGATGTTAAGGGTAAAGAACGAATGTAACATGTCAATATTTTGGAAATGTTCCACCGTAGAGAAGTTATTCTTCGTTGAAACTCCTTCGATTAAGATATTTTGTCTTACAGCTTAGTTAACAGTCATGATTCTCGTGAATGTAAAGTTTGTATTATAGATCACTAGTTTCGCCCAGAACGAAGGCCTTTTTGTTTTTTTTTAAACTTTTTGGGGTTTTAAACCTTTACAAAAAAATTTTAAAAAAAGGGAGTGAAACAACAGAAAACCAAAGTCTTTTAAAAAATTTGCCTTTAAAGAAATTAAAATTTTCTACATTTCCCCAACGAAAATTCCAGGATTCCCAACCCCCCTTTCCAAAATTGCATAGCCCAAGCCTAAACCCCCTTAAGTAACGGGAAAATTTTTCCTGAAGTTAAAACCTTAAAGGTTTTTTTTTTGTTTAAGAAGTTGAAAAACCCTTTAAAGTTAAATTTTTCCTTTGGAAACCCCTTTTAAAAATTAAGCTTTTTTTTCAGAAGTTTTTTTTCTTTTAAGAAACCAAAAAATTTTAAACCGGACGGCCAAAAATTTTCGTTTTTAAATGTTATCCAAAGGGAAAAACGTTGAACCATGAAATTTTTTTAAATTTCCATGGGCTTGTTTAAAATTCCTTTGATTAAATTTTTTTTTAATTAGAACATCTACCGTAATTTAAATTTTTGTTTAAACCCAGCCCCAAAACCTACCAACTGTTTTCCCAACTAAAAAAACTAAACAAAACCCAAATTTTTGGCTTTGGTAACCGGGTCCAAAGTAAATCCTTAGGAAAACCCTTTTTCTGCCCTTAAAAATTTTGGGGGTTTTTTTCCCCAAAAATTTTACAAAAATTGTTTTTCAGTCGGGCCAGGACAAATTTTACTCACGGGTTCATTTTTTTAAAAAGTAAAAAGTTCAAAACCTTTTAAAATCAAACCCCAAAAATTTTTGTTTTCTGGCTTTTTAAAATTTTAAAAACCCGGGGGAAATTTTTTCCGACGGAAAATTTTCCCCTTTTAAAAGACAAAAGGGCTTGGGGCCCTTCCCATAAAAAAAATTGTATAAAAGTTTTTTTTTGGGGCCAGAAATTTAAAAGGTTTTTTTTCCCCCAAGTTAAAAAACCTAATTTCCTTTCCCAACTATTTAAAAAATATGCAAAGGCCTTTGGTTTGGGTTCTGGAAAAAGGCTTAGAAAACCCCCGGGAAACCAAATTTTTAAAGTTATTTTCAAATTTTCCTTTTTTCTAAAATTTACCAGTTTTTTTTAAAAAATGGCTTTTCTAAAACCCCGGAAATGTTTTCCCTTTTTTAAAAGGACTTGGGATTTTTTCCTACAGAAATTTATACCCTTTTCCCCAAACCCCAAAAAAACATTTTAAGAAAGCTTTTTCCCAAAAAAAAACTTAAAATTTGGGGGAAAAAAAGGAATTTTTTTTTAATGGGTTAAAAAGGGGTTCCCAAAACTATTAAAATAGGGAAAAACCCTTTTTGTTTGAAACAAGAAAACCAACAAAGTAAAGAAAACCCAATTCCCCCCGTTAAAAAACGGGGGTTTTAAAAAAGTTTTTTTCCCCCCGGAACCTTCCATTCGGCGGGGGACTTTATAAGTTTAAAAGGGGGTTTTTTATTTTAAAAAAAAACCCCAAAAAAAAAACCCCAAAAAAAAAAAAAGGGGGGTAGGGGTTGTTGGGAACCCACTACTTTATAAACCCTTTGTGGGAAACAAATTAAAGCCAGGTTTTACTCCCCCTTTCCTGTTTGCCCCTGGCCCCTTACATCCCCCCAACTTCCAACTCCCCTTGTTTTTTTGGGGTTTGGGGGTTTTTTTCCCCCCCCCGCCCCCCCCCCCCCCCCTTGTTCCCCCCCCTTCCCCCCCCCGGGTTTCTTCTTCACCCCTTGATTTGGGTTTTTAATTTCTTTTCCCCTGGTAGTATTAACCTTCCCGGGTGTGGGTTGAATTTTGGAGAAAAATTTCCCCTCCACTCTTCTCATGATCAGGTACGGTGATCTCCGGATTTATTTCTTTTTCATTGATACTAATTTATTTGGGTTTACAAGTCTTTGACATTAAAAGTAGAATTACTACCCTTTTGGCCCTTTTTTTCAGTGTCATACTTTTTTTAACACTTATAAAAACCAGTGTTTTTTTTTATTTCAGCTCTCCCTGCTAAACCTGGTCAACCGGGTAGACGCTTTTAAATTTGGGAAAGCAAGACCCCGGGTCTACAGGATGTGGGTGGGGACATTAGGGTCCCCCACCTCAAAAATTTTGAATTGTGGTGATACAACCAAGTAGTGACGGGATTTTGAACATGGGCGAAAAAACCCCCACCCAGGATAACCAACACCATTTCTTCAAAAAAATCATCAGAAGACCATCCGGGGGAAAAGGGTTTCTCATGTCCCAAACCCTACTGGACCACGGGGGCCAAATATTTATTTGTTATTTTTAAAAAAAATCCTTAGAAAAAAACAAAATTTTATTATCCTTCAAGTTTTCATTTGTTTTTTTTCCTTTCTTTTTTTTCTTGGGGGAAAAGGCTTTTCCCCTGAACACGGGGTGCCAGAAGACCAGTACAGCCCACACAGAAGAAAAAAATATAGTTCAGAAAACAGAGAAGCCCCAGTACAGTAACGGGAGAAGCCAGTTACAGTAACCCCGAAGAATGAGTACAGTAACAGAGACGCCCAGTACAAAAATTAAAACAAAAGAACGGTTTAGAGTACAGTAAAGAAATACAGTACAGTAGCAAAAAAAAATGTACAGCAACAGGAAAAAACAGAAAGGTTTTTGCATTACGGTGATATCTTTCTGGGTTTCAGGGCATGATTAAAAATTACATCAGTTTACTTTCCTGCCTCTGCTTTGCCTCTTTTTTAAATTTTAAAAAACCCACTGTGTGGGGCAAAAACGTTTTTTAAAGACACCTAACTTTTTGGGGCCCCAACCCCAAAAGAAACCCAAAAACGGTATTGTCCGGCCCCCGGGTTTTTTTCCAGAGGGACCTAGTTATGTTAGAGTCCCGGGACATGTGTCCCCGGAGCCCTCCCAATCTACGACTCTCCCCAAAAATATATTATACCAGTTTAGTTTTTGCAATGTTTTTCGGTTTATGTTAAACCCAAAAATTTGGGAACAATATTTTTTAATGTTTTTTTTTTAATTTTAAAACCCCGGTGAATGAAAAAATAAAAACACTACCGTGGCTCCTATGAAAAAGGCTGGAGTGGAAAAAAAACCAAACCGGGTAGCGCTTTTGAATCCAAATTAGCAAATCAAATTAAAATAACTTTAAATAATTTGCGACCATGTCAGCCTCAGAGTTATTCGGGATTTACAGACCTTGCCACGTGGAGGCCAGTGGTTCGTCTTTAGGTCCGCCCCCCCCCTCGGGCCCTTTCCCCCGGTTTTATGGTCCCCGGAATCCCTCCGTGGGCCCCCCGGTGTCTCCCCCTTTCCCCACTTCCCTAAGGTCAGCCTCGCCTCTCTCCTCTTTTTCCTTCCAAACCTCCGCCTTTTCCCCAGGGGTTTTTTATCCAGGAAATTTATCGGTTCCCGCTTTCCCCGGTTTTTTCCCTTCCCCCCTTCCCCCGGTCAGCCTCAACTTTCAGTTTTTGCTTTCCCCCGGTTCATGTATTTCCCGGGAAAAATTTTTTCCCTCCGTTTTGCTCCCCGGGTGTCTCCCCTTCCCCACTTACCCAAAGGGCAGCCTCAACAACAACCTTTCCCCCGTTCATGTATCCAGGGGGAAATTTATTTCCCTTCGCTCCCCGGGTGTCTTCCCCTTTCCCCCCTTACCTAAGGTCAGCGAGATAGGTCAGTGGGGTTCCCCGGATCAGTGTCTCCAGGAGTCCCCCCCCCCCTTGGGGTTTACCCCAGGTGGAAATCCCTTCTTCCCCTTCCCCCAAAGTCAGCGGTTTTTCTTGCTTTTTCCCCGGTTATGTATCCCGGAATCGATCCGTCTTTCCGCCCGGGTGTCTTCCCTTCCCCCCTTTTCCCCCAAAGGCGCCTCAACTGCTGGTATTCTTGCTTTCGGAGGGTTTTTGTATCCGGGAAACGATCCGTTTTACCGCCCCGGGTGTCTTCCCTTCCCCACTTCCCCAAGGTCAGCCCAACTGTGGTATTCTTGCTTTCCCGGGGGTTCATTGGGAAACAGGAATCGATGTCTACCCCCGGATTTTTCTTCCCCTTTCCCCCCTTCCCCAAAGGGCAGCCTCAACTGGGTGGTTTTTCTTGCTTTCCAGAGGTTCATGTATCCCGGAATCCCTCCGCTCGTCCCAGATGTTCCCCCTTCCCCCTTTCCCAAAGGGTTTGCCTTTAACATCAACCTTCCCCAAGTTTTGTATCCCGGAATCCCTCCGCTCGCTCCCGGATGGGTTTTCCCCTTTCCCCCCTTACCTAAAGGGCAGCGGGGTTTAAGGGTTTAGTGCCCTTTTCCCCCGATCAGTGTCTCAGGGGGTCCCCTTGGGTACCTGGGGGGAATCCCTTTCCCACTTCCCCAAAGTCAGCGGTATTCTTGCTTTACTCAGGTTCAAGGGCCAGGAATCGATTCCCTCTAACCCCGGATGTCTTCCCTTCCCCACTTCCCCAAGGGGCAGCCCCAACTGCTGGTTTCTTGCTTTCCCGGGGTTCATGTATCCAGGAATTTCCCTCCGCCGCTCCCCGATTTTCCCCTTTTCCCCCCTTACCCAAGGGGAGCCCCAACCCAAAACCTTCCCCCAAATTTTTGTATCCCGGAAATCCCTCCGCTGCTCCCGGATGTCTTCCCCTTCCCCCCTTACCTAAGGTCAGCGAGTTTTGGGGCCGTTCCTTCCCCGGGGTCAAAATGTCTCCAGGGTCCACTTGGGGTCACCTCAGGTGGGGAAAACCCTTCTCCCCTTCCCCCCAAAATCAGCGGTTTTTTTCTTGCTTAACCCAAAGGGTTCCCTGTTTCCAGGAATCCCATCCCTCTACCGCCGGGGTGTCTTCCCCCTTTACCACTTACCCCAAAGGGCAGCCCCAACTTTCTGGTATTCATGCCCTTTCCCCGGTTTAATTGTATCCCGGAAACCATCCCTTTTGCTCCCGGATGTCTCCCCCTTTCCCCAAATTACCTAAAGGGCAGCCCCAACTACAAACCCTTTCCCCCAAACTCATGTATCCAGGAATCCCTCCGTTCGCTCCCGGGTTTCCCCCTTTCCCCCCTTTTCCTAAGGTCGGCGGTTTCCTTCCCCGGATCAGTGTTCCCGGAATTCCCTTGTGTCACTGAGTGGGACTCCCTTCCCCACTTCCCCAGATTTAGCGGTTTCACCCCCCAGTGACCTTGCTGAATGGAAAAATTGGTCTTGTCTAGCTGGGGCTACGGTAGTTTAATGTCCAGGTAGGTGGAAATTTCTGGAGGGACACACAGTAAACTGCGTCCAGTGAAATTTAAACCCCCAAAACAGCCTGGAAACCGTATGACCAGTGGACGGGGACGAAGCTCGACACAGCTCGGCCCCCCTGGGGGCTAATTAATTTTCAATTTTGGGAATTTTCCCCTTATGTTTTCAAATATGAAAAATTTTAAGATAAAAAAAGTTTTTTTAACATATTTAGCAGTTTTTTAAAGTTGTTTTTTTAGGACCCCTTTTTTGTGAAATATGGAAAAATATCAAGTGGAACTTTTGGGGACATTGGGGGGGGACTTTTGTGTCGTTTGTAAAAATGTTATTTTGCAAAAAAATGAAAAGTAAATATCTACGTGTTATTTTTATATTGATGTCAATGTACCTGTTCTTGTGTGTTCACGAATGTATGGGGTACTGTTATTATGTATGAAAAAAATAACAAATTCAAATCTTTAAATTTCCTCTATGGGAAAACCCCCCCCCCCCTTTAAAAAATTTTATAATTAAAAGCTATTTCTGGTGTTTCGTAAATGGTTTTTTAAAGGGCGGGATATATACATTTCATGCGCGCAACATGTATATATGTGTGTGTTATTATACAGAGTTTTAAATAATGTGTTAATAAAGCTGTGTTTTTGAGTGACACCTGGTCTACATGATGGGTTTACTCTGTGTTTACTGCTTCTGGCAAAGTTCAATGACATCAAAGTCTTTAAGACCAAAAGGTGAAATCACTCGGGCTTTAAGACCACAGGTGAAATCCACCGTTTTAAGACCCCCAGGTGACATCACAGTCTTTAAGACCCCAGGTGGGCATCCCCAGTCTTTAAGACCCCAGGTGACATCACACGTCTTTAAAACCCCAGGTGGGGCATCACACAACATTTTCTAACACCAAAGTTTTTTGTGTTTTGTCTTTCCCTCTTTCTTGCATTTTTTTAACTTTAAATTTAACACTTGCTTCAAAAAAATTTTCTAAAAATTTAAATTTCATTTTTTAAAATTAAATATATTTTTTTCAAAACCCATAAATCCACCTAAGGTTGCTTTTCCCTTTTTATAAGTGTTTTTCTCTTGGGTATTCATTGTTTTAAATCATGTTGGGATATAATTTCCCTTTCCCCTTTTAGAATTCCCCACCTTCTTTGTTACGCATATTTTGTCTTTTCCATCCCTTTCATCCATTATATTTTTGAACCCTTTTTGGTCAAAAGTTTTTATTCCATTATAATTATTACATTTTTTTAAAGTTTTTCCCCTTTTTTTTTATAAACATTATGAACAAAAACATTAAGTATTCCAAAAACTTTATTTCAACCCGCCTCACAAATTCAATTAATACATTTTAAATTTACCGTTTTTTTTTTCTTATTTACTTTTTTTCTTTTATTCTGACTGATTAACTGTTGACAGCAGACTCAGCCAGGGGCAGCAGACTCAGCCAGGGGACGCAGACTCCAAGCCAGGCTGACAGGAGTCAGCCAGGCTGCCCGCAGAATTTAGTAGGCTGACGCAGAGTCAGCGGGGTGACAGCAGGGCTCAGCCCGGGTGACAGCAGAGTCAGCCAGGCTGACAGCAGAGTCAGCCAGGCTGACAGCAGAGTCAGTCAGGCTGACAGCAGAGTCAGTCAGGCTGACAGCAGAGTCAGCCAGGCTGACAGCTGTACCACGGAACTGTGCTCTTCTTTATTGTGAATTATTATGTAGTTCATATAAGTTTTCTTCTGATGTTTACTTTTCACTTTCATCTAAATATAAACATCACTACAAACACACTACTACGTACACATATATACATACATGTGTACACATACACATCACTACAAACACACTACTACGTACACATATATATACATGTGTACACGTTCTCATAAGCATATCTACACTCTCTCACACCACTGTTTAAATTAATGAGTTCTATATGAATAGTGTAAGAAAATTAAGAAAATTCTTGATCATATTATTTAAATTTTCTTAAGAAACTGGAATGAGTGTTACAATATTTTGATGAAATATTTTGGAAAAGGATGTAAATATGTGAAGAAGTGATTAACTTCAGAGACTTGGAGTTAAAACAGAGATATTATTATAAATTATCTTAATAAACATTTAGTTTAATTAGAATTAATTATTAAATAATTCTCTCAGTTTTCTCATACACTCTTCACTCACCTCCTCAATAATGACATAAAAACATTCACCACAACAGATGGATAAAACAAAAAAAACTCGGTGATGAAAATAAAAACTATCAACCTGGATGATACGATCTACTGATAATAAGAATTTTGGTGATGGCTGCCACAACCTGGCCAGTACGACACCACAACCTGGCCAGTACGACACCACAACCTGGCCAGTACGACTGTGTGCTGCCACAACCTGGCCAGTACGACTGTGTGCTGCCACAACCTGGCCAGTACGACTGTGTGTTAATGTCTCCCAGACTGTTATTATGTACTGTGATGTATCAATGTTAACATATATTACACACTGAATGTTGTGGTGCACTATGTTGCAGAGATATATGGCACACTGAATGTTGTGGTGCACTTTGTTGCAGAGATATATGACACACTGAATGTTGTGGTGCACTTTGTTGCAGAGATATATGACACACTGAATGTTGTGGTGCACTTTGTTGCAGAGATATATGACACACTGAATGTTGTGGTGCACTATGTTGCAGAGATATATGACACACTGAATGTTGTGGTGCACTTTGTTGCAGAGATATATGACACACTGAATGTTGTGGTGCACTTTGTTGCAGAGATATATGACACACTGAATGTTGTGGTGCACTATGTTGCAGAGATATATGACACACTGAATGTTGTGGTGCACTTTGTTGCAGAGATATATGGCATATAGCTGGAAAGTAATGAAAAAGACAAAACTGTAGAAGGGAACTATTGAATGAAGGAGTTTGTTTCACAGGTGAAAGTTCCTCTCTGCTGTTATGTGTTTTTTCACCACCATCGTTGTGTTGTGATGTGTATAAAGTCTGTCTCATACACCAGAGTTAATAACACTGTATGTAACCTGTCTGGTAAATACCTGATAGAAAACTTATGGCAGGATTCTTTTCTTAGGATTGTGTTGGTAGGAATCAAGTTTATAAGACTGGACGCTATTATGGATTACTACTGGAAGGGACTGTTCAGAGACTTTTAGTAGAAGACCTCCCGGGAGGTTTTGTTGGGTAGTTTGGCAACACCTTTGGTAAAGACTTTAGGTAGCGA
>NC_069498.1:10077913-10123116 GCF_026875155.1 Cherax quadricarinatus
CTCTAGACCCTGGGGGGGGTTTTAAAGTTGAAAATAGGAAATTTTTGTAATTACCCTAGTATAAAAACAGCAGTAACAGCCGGTTGATCAGACCTGATCCACCACGTGCCTGATTCGCCCGGGCCGCAGGGGCGTTGCCCCCCAAAAAACCCCTTCCAGGTAAACTCCGGTAAAACCATAAGCAACTGTGGGGAAATTCCAGTAGTGGGAAAATAGATAGCATCGGTAGGCTAGAAAAACCCCAAAAAAAAATATTTTACCCCTGGGGATTTTAAATCTCCTATTAAAATGGAAGATGGACAACGAAGTTTCCCAGAAATATCCCCGGGGGGAAGTACCTCCAGTCAACAGGCACATCCCGGGAACTAATGAGGCTTTGGGAAAAGCAGTCATTAAACCAACATGTAATTAATCCCACTAGAAATGAAAATACCCTGGATTTGATATTCACAAACAACGAGGAACTGATCAGACATAACAGTTACAAATACAATATACTCTGATCATAACATCATATAAGTTAAAATGAGTATTAAACTGGGTTAGGAAAACTGGTATAATTTTTTGAGAGGGGGATGTTACGAAAGTTTAATTTTAAACAACATAGAATGACGGGGAGAAAATAAAAAAAGAGCTATCAGCCATACCCGGGGAAATAGACATGAGCCCCCCCGATCCCCCATGCTAGGAATGAAGCAGAAGCATACAAGGTATGTATGAAGCACGTACCATTGAGGACACCCAGAAGATCAGACATACAGAGCGTAGAAGATGGTACAAAAGAAGAAAACAGGTTACTGAATTGCTCAAAAACACAAATATGTTGCAACAGAGGAAAGATAGATTTAGCCGTGAGATCACTGAATTAGAGCAAAACTTAGGATGTCATACCTCACAGAAGAAGCACAAAGGGAACAGAGGGCCATGCAGGATATTGCAAGAAACCCAAAATATTTCTATTCCTATGCAAAATCTAGGATAAGCACTACCTTAGAATTGGACCCTACTGAGGGAGAAAACAAAAATGAGTGAAATCCTAAAAGAACGTGAGTCAGGTTAAACAACCCCATTTAAAAGACAGAAGGTAAAAAATGTAAAATTTTTTTTTATTCCGAAAAAGGGGGGGCCTCACAACCAAAAACTGACATTAGTAAAAATCCCTTTAATTTTCAAAAAAGAAATGGAAAACTGTCCCCCCTCAGCACCTGGATAGATTCATGGAATGCTCTTTTTAAAAAGAAGTGCAAAGTGCCACTAGAAAGCCCTCAGTTTTTTTTGAGAAAGGCTTAGATCTAGGTAAAAATACTGGAGGCCTGGAAGAGTCAGGACTAATCCTTTGCATAAGGGGGGGAAGAAGAGTACTAGCTAAAAATTACAACCAGTTGCCTTAACCTCTCACTTTAAAAAATCTTCGAAAGTGAGATGAGACGAGAGATTACAAATTTCATGGACCAGACAAAAAAAATAATCCAAAACCAGCATGGTTTTTAAAGCAGGACAATCATCCCTGTCACAGTGTTGAACCTTATGACAGAATTACGGTAGCATTGGGAAGCAACCAAAACACTGATGTGATTTAACAGTTTTTCCCAAAGGCTTTAAAACAAAGGACATGGGATGATACGCAAAAAAATGAAGGCAATGGGAAATTCGGGGAGGTAGGCGATGGATTTTTGGGGTTCCAAAACAAAAAAACACAAAAAGTAATTGTGAAAAGGGAAGACCCCAGTTCAGCGAGGTAAAAATCTCAGTGCCCCAGGGCACTACCTGGCACCTTGCTGTTACTCTTTCCTATAGCAGACTAGAAAAAAACCCCGGCACATTTTGTATATCATCCAGATGACACAAAAATTAAGATGAAAGTCAGTAGGGTAGGGACACTGAAAAAGTACGGGAAGACAAAAACCCAGGGTTTTCCAGGGGCGTGGGAGAAAAACAGACTTCATGGTGAAAAAGTTCCACTGCTTGGGTTTATGGAAAGAATAAAAGAACCGAAAGGAAAAAAATATACAAAAAAAGAGGGCCCCCAAAATAGAATGTAAGGGAAAAAAATGTAAAGACCGGGGAAATAATTATGTCAGTGGCCCTTTCCCTTTTTTAACCCTTTCAGGGCGGGGGGCCCCCTTTCCTAAACTTTTTTCTGGGTTTGGGAAAATTTTAAAAAAAAAAAAAAAAAAAAAAAAAAAAAAAAAAATTTTATGAAATGATAGAGAATTTTTTTCCGATCATAATGCCCAAACGTAAGAAATTGAGGGAAAAATTTCCGTTATTCTCCCCAAAAGTTGCGGTCTTGAAAATGTTTACGCATCGGGATTTGGGCCCACTTTTGAGCCCTACTTTTGGCCAATTCAATGTCCCAGTCGACAAAAAATCAAAAACTATTTCGCTAGAACTCCATTTTTTTTCTATCGAATGAGTAAAAGAAACCCCCTTTTATCAATTTTAATATCAAATAAAGTGGTCAAAATTTTGCCAAATTTCAAAATTTAAAAAAGATGCCAATTTCCAAATGGGCCCAGAAAAAACAAGACAGACATTCCTGGCACTAAAATAACATTTCCTCTGTTCATTATCTTTTCCCCCGGGCCCTCTGTTACTTTGTTTTTGTTTCCACTTTGAATTTTTATTCTACAAAAAATGAAGATTTACTGTTTGCGTATAAAGGGAAAATAATAATCAGCCCCTTTGTGAAAGAATTTTAGCCCACCAGTTGATGTTATTGGTGTTGGCATGATTTGTTTATTTTTGAACTTGGGAAAAATCGAAAATTTCTGTACTTTGAGATCAATTTAAAGGTACTTTTCTTTGTGAAACCAGTCAAAAAATAAATTTTTCTTAAATAGTCTTTGATTTTTAAAAAATGAGCCCCAGGAAAATAGAATACAACCATAAAAAGTAAAAAAAAGCACGGGCAAAGTCGTGTTTTAAAGCCAAAAACCGGTGGGATTTTTTTTTTTCTCTTTATGCACTCTTTGCTGCAGAATTTTTTTTATGTGCGCACACTGACCACATAGATTTTTTTTTCTTGAGGTACCAGCTTTCTCTCCCTAGATTTGAAGGACTAGAATTTATGCGTACTAGTACTGCACCAAACCCCAGAAGTGTTGAAGTCCATAACAAGAAAAAATTCACGACACCCCAGGAAGTGACAGGGTGGGCACTGAGAATTTTCATTAGAATTTTGCTCACTTAGAATATTGCATTCTAGGGCCCGTGCAAAGCCGATAATATGGAGCGGAACAAATGCAAAGATCATTTGATTAACACGGGCCCCTGTAAAGCTCCTAAATATGGGAAGCCGAAGTCTTTAAAACGTGCTTCACCGGAGCGGAGGAGAGAGAGTTTATATATTATAATATATAATTAATATTATATATATATATATATATTATATATATATATATTTATATTATATTATATATATATTATAATATATATTATATATACCTGGAAAATATCAAGGGGCGGGCCCCAAATTTGCATACGCCATAAAACATTTTGGAAATTGGAGATATGGGAGGAAGAGAAATAACCCCAGTGGGGAGCAGGGTGCGGTAGGGACAACACGGGAAAAACTGTATCAACATGGGGGCCAGACTATTAAAACACTTACCAAAATTTCAGGAAACAAGCGGGGGGACAAGTGTAAAAACCCCCTTAAAGAGGAAACGGGACAAGTATTTTCCCCGGGTGCCAGATCAACCAGGCTGTTATGGATATTGGGGCAGTGGGCCCCCAGCAGCAACACCCGGGTTTGATAGGCAAGCACAGTGGCAGGACCCAGGGCCAGGCTCAGAGAGTAGATAACTCTCGAAACCTTCAAAGGTATATCAAAGGTAACCCTTTTCTTTTTAAATTAAAACAAAAAACACCAACCCTTTTAAATATATCCCCATCTCCCCCCTTTTTTCATTTTGTCATGATCCCCCTTAGTTCCAGCTGCTTAAAATCCTTTCACACACACATCCTGCTCTTCTTCACTCCCAAAATGTTATACTTCCTGGCCGTGCATTGGAGGCAGGAAAAAAAAAAACGTTGATTCCCTTTTAAGGGCTAGAGGTAAAACATAGAAATTAATCCAAATTCTGGGGAAGTGGAAAAAAACCTTTCTCGAAAGCTGTTTGTTTGTCATAAGAGATGAATAAATTTCCAGGAGCAGGGGAGACCCCTTCCCTATAATTTAAAACATGTAAAAAAAAAAATTCTTCTTTCGGGGGCAACCCGCCTTTGTGGAAGACGGCCGGTGTATTAAAAAAAAAATCCCTACGAGTTTTTTTTTTTTCTCATGTCAGTTTCCCACCCAAGGGAAAATGACAAAGAATAAAGCCTCCAGAAGAGCACCAAACTGGACATCTCCCCCCTCGTCAAAAATGTAAACACTTGCTTCTCAATCTTTTAAACTTAAAACTGGTAGCCAATTTTTGAATCCCCTTTCCTTATTAAAACTATCCCCCCCTGCTTTTCAATATTTTTTTTCTTTGTCCAACCCAGTTTTTTTCGTACTTATTTAAAAGATTCAGATAGTTGTGTCTTTAGATGCAAAAAAACCATAATTTAGACAAACCTGATCCTGCTTTTTCTGCCTCCTCTGCACTAGGGTCTTGTGGGTGGAATGGGCTAAGCTGTACCACCCCCGTGACCGGGTATACTTTTATACAATCCCCCTTTTTTTTTTAAAAAAAGTAATTGTTTTTCGACAGTTCCCAAAAAAGTACCCTCTAATCTGTCAAAAGAAAGCAATCGAAAATTACATACTGCACCCCTGAATCTCTCAAAAAAATGCTAAATTTAATTAAACATAAATATCATGTTGAGGAAGAGAAAATTCTGTAAGAAAATTACATATTGCAAAATGTTTCAATAAAAAAAAATCCAAGCAATTTTTATCCAAAAAAATTCCCATCTAAAAAATCTTGATCTTTAACTAAGAACTATAAAATGTTTTCACTTAATGATGGTACATTCACATAGTTGATTTTTAGGAAGAAAGATGTTATGTTGGGAAAGTTTGGGGGAAGTGTTTACAATTTTAAATTCTCTTAAAAGTATTTTCCCTTTTAGGGTTGAGAGGCCAAAATCTCTAAGTACAGCCGGGGCCAAGAAAAATTTTCGAACAAAAAAAAATTCTAACGAATTAAAAATATTTTTCTTAGGTTAAAACAAGATAAAAAAAAATAAATCTGTATTACAAAAATACAGAGGGATGAAGTTATCCTCAAGACCAGGGGGCAACATCAGCGACTTTCCCTAAAATCGCACTTTTTTTTTTTTGTTTTTTTTTTACTTTTTTTTTTTTTTAATTCGTAGTACCCGGGGTCAAATTTTTCGTTCCCGAAGGCTGTTCGGTGCCTATTTGAAAGAATTTGTTCCATAAGGAATAAGTTTAATTTAAAATTTAATCCATTTTTAGACCCCCAAAAAAAACACTTTTAAAAACATTGCATAATTTTTCAGTTTTGAGCTGTTTGAATCTGAGGTCCACGTATTTTTTTTTCAGTAAAATTTTGTGGGTGCGAGACCAATATAATGTACGTATAGTAGGGCCCCCCTTTACGCATTCGCCTTTTGGCATTCCCCAAAAACGGGGATTTTTAAAATTATGACCAAAAAATTTTCTAAACGGCAAATTTTCTTTCAAAAAACGCACGACCCCCTGGTTGTTGACATTTTTCGGAGAATTATTAGGTTGGAAACTTTCCAAAATTTTAAGGTTTTAACCCTTTTTAGGGTCCGTGCCCTTGTCTATGGCTTTTCTTCGGGGCCCAAACCCTTAATCTACGCAATGAATCAGCCACTTGATAAACTTGAGAGAATACACCCATTTGGTATGTGGCACCCATTAAAAAAAATCCTTCAGCACACATGCATAATGAGAGAAAAAAAACCCAAGACTGAAATTTTCGATTAAAACAGCGAATTTCAGTGTTTTTTCGATGTATTTTTTGTTGTTTTGCAATTTTGGTCTTTTGATAGAATGGAGATTTTACTATAGAAATGGGGATCATTTTTTATTGGTTTTTTTACTGGAAAAGGCTTGAAACTGAGTCAAAGTAGTAGAATGTAAAAAATTTTTTTACGATGTTTAAGAGTAAACAAATGACCTCACAATCTAATACATGACAATGGGGGCTAATAACATTCGCAAATTGGTGTATTTTTTATATAATTATTACAGTATTGCATAACGTAAACTTTTTATTTTTTTTTGGTTTGAAAAAAAAATTCATTATGTGAATAAAAAATAAAAAGGAATTCATTTGTAAAAACCTGAAACGTAACTAATGAAAAGGGGAATGTTGTTTTGTGTCGGAATGCCCCGCATTGCATTCTGGGGCCCTATTTTAAATTGGAATATTTTTTAACTTTGCACTAAATTTGGCCAAATCACCAAATTTTCCGGAATATTTTGTTGTTGAAAACTTTGATTTGGGGATTTATGTGCTCAAAACGATAGGATAAAGAATACTATAAAATGCTAAGAATTTGGTGACTGGAATTTATTGGCCCAAAAAGGGAGTCAAAAGCGGCAAAATCGCCGTTTCATAAAAAATTGCCGGCAATAAAAATTCGCGAGGCATAATTTCGTCAATTTTCCATCAAATTTCGTACTTTTTGTTTTATTACCTTCAAAAAAAGATTCTCTATCATTTCATTAGAAAAAAAATAGCAAAATTATTTTTTTGAAAATTCTTGGACCCTGGTGCACACTTTGGAATTTGCCTCTGGACCCTGAAAGGGTTAAAGTTATTGTGTATTTTATATGTACTCTGGTAATTATGCTTATATGTACCTGTACCTAAATATACTTACACACTCTGCTCGCATGTAGGTACACATGATGCCATAGTAATACTACGTAATAATAATCTCTCTTGGGCACATTAAATGTCTTATTTTACGTTAATAAAGACATTTTCATTAATCCATCTACGATATTTTCTTCAAAATTATATAAGAAACACGTTACATAGCATATAAACATTATACATACACCACAGAATAAAAGTTGACATAAATATGCGATTTGTTTACAAAGTCGCTTTGTAGGAGTGTCGGAAGAATTATGTTTTCTCTAGTCAAACACTGGGGGATAACTGTACATAAATATTCCTACCGTATGCCTTCACTCTATATATGGCAATGCACGACCCTTGTGGGTTTAGTGCTTCTTTTTTGTGATTTTAATAATAACTTACAATAATAATTTGTAATAATAACTTGTAATAATAATAATTTGTAATAATAATAATAATTTGTCAGCGCATCATTCCTTCTAAAAATTACATGAGAATGGAAGTGCTGATCTTCATTTATTCTACTGTACCACTGTGGAGACAACTTATACACAATGTAAGGCGTTTGTATGAATGTTTATGAACCATAACCAGACGAATCATCTGTTTGTTTACATAGTGGGTGGGGTGGCCAGACTGGCTTCCCTACACTACCCTACCTAATACACCACTTTCTACAAGTAAATACTTTTCACCTTTCACCCTACATTAAGACTACAAATATTTTAAGGTAAATAATGAGTGTGTAAAGGTAGAAAGTTGAAAATATAAACATAATAATAATAATAATAATAATAATAATAATTTATTTCTTTGTAAGGTTACAATGTGTAACCTTACAAATACATAATAACTTTGGAAAATACTGTATATATTTTCCAGAAATACAGTAGTTATATGTAAATAGATGGCCATACTGTATTTAATAAAAATTATGTTATAAAAAATGGGAAACTGCGCCTGCACAGAAGGGACTTGCCATTGTTGTTTGAATTTGACACAAACGTTAGTGAATATTGGGAAGAATTTTCATGCTCTAGAGGTAAAATTGGGCTGACACCTCTCAAATAGGAGACGAAATTGTTGGATGTGCATTCCTGCATAAACTGAGATATCAGATAAGCTATCTAGATTTGTGTTATAATTCTGGCCAGTATTTTCATAAATTTAGACAGTGAGGTTTTCTGAGTATGATACACCTTGATCTCCAGTCAAATTTGTGAGTTATTTTAAGATATTCTCCTTCTGTTATATAAATGTGTATCTATAATCATTTTTTAATTTTAATATACACTCCACAAATTTATATATTTACCAGAATTCTTGTTGACGCATCTTTCATTTGCAATTAATAGGTCTAGAGCAACTTGTGGATAAGAGATGCAGAGAGATTATCTCTTTCTCCACGTCTCTACCAAAGAGAATCCAGCTGACATGTTGTCACGTGGTGTCCCACTCAAGAAATTTGTGGATAAATTATGGCTCCACGGACCGAACTGGCTCTCTAATGAAAATAACTGGCCTCAGCAAAAAGCTCACATTATGCCAGAAGAAACAGTTTTGCTTGAACACAACAGAAATATGTTGTGTAAATACTGCAGACACAACAGAAATAGTCATTGGTGGATCTAAATACTCATCTTTGGGTAAACTCTTAAGAGTTACAGCTCTTCTCTTCAAATTCATTAAAGGAATAAAACTTGATTATGAATATCTTGAACCCATTAAATACTGGGTGAAACTAATACAGAAAGATGTTTTCTCTACAGAATATAAATTTCTGGAAACACAACATAAATCATAAGAACATAAGAACATAAGAAAGGAGGAACACTGCAGCAGGCCCGTTGGCCCATACTAGGCAGGTCCTTTACAATTCATCCCACCGCCAAAACACTTGCCCAACCCAACCTTCAATGCTACCCAAGAAATAAGCTCTGATGTGCAAGTCCCACTCAAATCCAACCCCTCTCACTCATGTATTTATCCAACCTAAATTTGAAACTACCCAAAGTCCTAGCCTCAATAACCCAACTAGGTAGACTGTTCCACTCATCAACTACCCTATTTCCAAACTAATACTTTCCTATGTCCTTTCTAAATCTAAACTTATCTAATTTAAATCCATTACTGCGGGTTCTCTCTTGGAGAGATATCCTCAAGACCTTATTAATATCCCCTTTATTAATACCTATCTTCCACTTATACACTTCGATCAGGTCTCCCCTCATTCTTCGTCTAACAAGTGAATGTAATTTAAGAGTCTTCATGATTAATTCTTTAGGACTTTATCTCGACTCAGAAAAGATTATAAGATATCGAGGAAGAATTCATAATTCTTCACTACCTAAAGAAGCCATACATCCAATATTGATCCCCAAGAATCATTGGCTAGTTGTGTACGAATGGTATATAATACCGACAAGATGACGAAACGTCTACAATAAAGATACCCAGATGTTGCACATGTGTCTTAATCTCATCTTGTCGGTATTATATACCATTCGTACACAACTTGTCAGACACTGCAACATCATGGAATCAAGTGCAACTAATGTAGACAGATGTTCCCTAAGTCCATTATAATCGGCAGAACGAAAATCGGGGATTTTTACTGTATTATCATTATTCTTGCATTCCCAATTAATGCTAAAGGTGATGGATTTGTGATCACTTGCGCCAAGCTCTTCAGTGATCTCCAGATTATTCACGAGTGTTTCCTTATTTGACAAGACTAGGTCTAGCAAATTATTACCCCTGGTAGGATCAGTTACACTCTGTTTCAGAAAACAGTCCTGAACTGTTTCCATGAAGTCACTGGACTCTAGATTACCTGTCAAAGAATTCCAGTCAATTTGGCTAAAGTTAAAGTCCCCTACTATGACTACGTTACTGTGTACAGAAGCCCTAACAATTTCGTCCCAAAGAAGTCTCCCTCTATCGTGATCCAAGCCTGGAGGTCGGTATATTACACCTAGAATTAGTTTTTCTTGACCCTCCACGAACTCTACCCAAACAGACTCTGTTACTGCTCCATCTATTTTTATACCTGTTTTTATGCAACAATTAATATTTTCTCGAACATACAATGCAACTCCTCCCCCCTTCCCATTACATCTATCCACATTGAATAACTTAAATCCCTGAATATTACACTCAACAGTCATATCGCGACTCTTTAAATCATACCACGTTTCAGTTAATGCAATGATATCAAAGTTCCCAGCACACGCTACCAAACGTAGTTCATTAATTTTATTTCTTGCACTTCGACTGTTAGCATAAAATACCATCATATGTTTTTTCTTCTGCACATTTTTCCTATTCATCTTTGTTTTTACACAGTTTCTGAAATTATCATTACCCAGAGTTACTCCATGACAGTTACTATTAAGATTCTTAATATCAGAGCATAAGTCAATATATCCATACTCATTATTAATCATTTCTAAACCCATACCTCTAACTAATCCTAGTTTAAAGTCCTAACAACCCCCTCAACTGAGTTAGCAAGAAAACCCACACCTGCCCTGGATAAGTGAACCCCATCCCTGGCATACATGTCATTTCGGCCATAGAAGTTGTCCCAGTTGTCAATGAATGGTACTGCATTATCCTTACAGTGTTTATCCAGCCAACAATTAATACCAATTGCTCTGGACAACCATTCATTACCAACACCTCTTCTTGGCAAAATGCCACATATAACAGGGCGCCCCCCTTCTTCCTAATCATGTCTATAGCTGTCCTGAACTTTCTAACTAAATCCTCACTTCTACGCTTGCCTACATCATTTCCTCCAGCACTGAGGCAAATAATAGGATTGATCCCATTACCGTTCTTGATGTTGTCAAGCCGGCTAACAATGTCCTCCATCCCAGCCCCAGGAAAGCATACCTTTGTCTCCTACTCCTGTCCTTCAAGCAGAATGCCCTATCCATGTATCTAACCTGGCTATCCCCAACAACAACAATATTCTTACCTTCCTTGTTGTCGTTCGTCGTGACGATCCCAGTAGTAGACTCACATTCGTCGGGTAGCACCGAGAATGCGTTGGAGGTTTCCACGGGAGTTTCCACAGCAGTCTCTTTCTTCTTCATCGTTTCTGGCTTTCCATTCGTCTTCTTGATCGTCAACTTCGTCGTCCCCTGCTGTCCAACCACTGACCACGATCCCTTCTTGACCTGAGGACTCGAAACAGGAGGACTACTACGAATCCTCTTGTTTTCCTCGGTCAATCGCCGTATCTCCATCTTCGCTGCCCTCAATTCTTCCTTAAGTTGCTGGTAAAGTTGCTCGATGGAGGGCATCATGGTTCAGTCCACGGGAGCAAACAAGACACTTCTTCACAGAGTTAAGTACAGGTCAGCACTCAAAGTACAGGTCACCACTCAAGAGCACACATACAGGTCTTCACAGAGCTAAGTACACGTCACCACGTCACCACATCACTC
The DNA here is from genome assembly GCF_026875155.1 of Cherax quadricarinatus. Classification (NCBI taxonomy): domain Eukaryota; kingdom Metazoa; phylum Arthropoda; class Malacostraca; order Decapoda; family Parastacidae; genus Cherax; species Cherax quadricarinatus. Next base: position 10,089,162 of record NC_069498.1, read on the forward strand.
CATTTGAGGTGGCAGATGTAGATTACACTGGACCAATAATTTTAACCAAAACAGTTGACAAAGTTCCCATCAAGGTGTACAACTGTTTGTTCACTTGTGCTACAACTAGAGCAGTACATCTAGAAGTAGCCACTGACATGTCTGCTGAAACCTTTATCAAATTATTCAGGTTTGCAGCCAGAAGGGCATGTCCCAGACTGATGATTTCAGATAATGCAACGAACTTTGTTGCTGGTGCTGATAAATTAGACACATGTGCAACTCTTGGGTATCTTTATTGAGGAAACGTTTCGCCACACAGTAGCTTCATCAGTCCATACAAAGGAGAATCTTGAAGAACAGGAGGAGAATGAGGTAATCAGTCCCTCAACCTTGAGTCGATGTGGTCAGTCCATCAATCTTGAATAGAATACGGCATACGTGCTGAGAAGGAGCTTATAAACCGTTGGCAGGAGAGGTGCAGCAGTCAGAGGTCGTGTAACATTTGCTCAATGTTGAAGTAGGTCGTGCCCAAGAATTAGGCAAGCGAAGAATTCCCAAGTATTAAGATCCCAAGAAGTTGCAGTGTCTGACAGGTTTGTAGATGAATGGTTCAGCAGCTGGTGCTGCTTATATAAGCAAGATCTTTGATCAGCCAGAAGTAAAACAGATGCTGAATCAATGCAGTTGTCGTTGGAGATACATTCCTCCTAAATCTCCATGGCACCGAGGCAAAACAAAATTAATAGATATAAGAGGAAAAATGTTTCCTTTGTGACCAGTGACAAGTGTCGGGCAGCGAGGATTCTGGATTTATACATATAAATGTTTTTTTTTTTTTACTTATACAAAGACTTTACCAGAAAAAATATCTATATGAGTAGTTTCTAGATGAAGTTATAATATTAGATCCATAACTTAATTTAATAAAACTGTAAATCTTTATATGATGACTTAGATAAACTGAACAAAGGGAAGTGATGATGGTGATTTTGGCTGTGGGAGTCTAGAGTCCTTAAAGTTGTTATCGGAGGATAAACTGAACCAGCGTGATTTATCAAAAAAAAAAAACACTCAGTATTCGCCCATTTTGATGGCCATAACTGGTGTACCTATGGCAGTCAAATAGTATTAAAAATTGGTCCGCTCAGTTATTATAACGGTGTCCAAAAACCTCAATTAAGAGTCAATAGTCGCCATACTCAACAATTTTACATTTAATTTTCAACATTTTACTGTTTGCAAAACAAATCCAAAACAAAATCATCGTATTCCAGATCACTTGAACAGTTTAGCACTCTTTATCAACCACGTCTCTACGTTTCACCTATATGCCAACACTATGCTCTTCTGTTGTAATACTGTTGTCACATCCCAAAATCGACGATTTCTTTTCCTTTTCTCGAATACACTCTAGCTAAGAACTTCGGAATTTGTACGAATGGTTGCACCGAAATTCTTAAAATACAGGCAAATGTTGGTGGGATGGGGGAAACCACCTTGAAAACAGCGTGAAAAGACATCCATTTGGGTCCTACAATTGTTGCTAAAACTGACCCAAACCTAGTCTATTTCACTCTATTTTTAATCCTTCCGTAAAAGAAACATTGGAGCAAAACAACACCCAATCCTACTTTCAAAATTATCGTAAACACTCCACAAAAATCATCAATATTTTAAATTTTTCACTCTTAACCAATTTCTCGTGCAATCCAAAAAGCAAAATCAGCCTCCATTCAGAAACTAACCATATCTAATCGAATAAATAGAAACCGTCTAAGAGGCATGTCAGTTCAAGAGCTTAATCTTATAAGTAAATGTAGTGGTCTGCTCATTTATTATTAAACTACAAAGTGACATATAGAGAAGATAAATCACACATGCTTCTCTACCAAACATGTGCAGCGAGAATGTTTAAAGAAGTAAGCACATAAGAGAGCCAAAATTTCTAGACACTATGAAACATGAAATAATGTTCAGTTAGGAAAAAAACACGCATCGTAAAGTGGCCACGCGTTGACAATCACACCAGCAAAAAAAAAAAAAAAACAGTAAGAAACGGTAGGCTTTCCACGCGACCTTTCTTACTGAATACTAATGTACTGCTCGTAGTGTGTGAAGTCTCCGGTTACAAAGAATGCCACAAGGTGTTTTCACACCAATTTTGTAGGTTGCACACACAGATTTACTGGACTTGTCACTGTTGTTTCTGGTTACAATGTTAATTAATAAATTCTTTACATAGACGTACAGGTACGTTCAACAGGATGGATGTGATTCTATGTGTTAACCCAGGTGAGGAAGACGATGAACTTATCAGTTTCTAGGCAAAAACCTTTCTGAACAGAACATGCTGAGTGCCCAAAATTGATGACTATAAGAGTAGTTTCGTTACCGGTGCCATACTCTTTGAAACGTCCAGATTATATGAGCATCCTGGTATCCAAGACTGTACATGAGGTCTAATAACTTATAAGAACTTTCATTTCATTCAGAAAGCCAGCTCCAAAATTGTTCCATGAATGATCCTTAATCATTCAAACCGGGTATACACATCTCGGCCAGTCCTGCAATTCTGTTATTTTGCCCATGATCGATAAGTATCACAGTAGTAATTACGGGAGGAGATTTTTCTAATGCTTGATAGTTTCCAAATATTCTCGAATCTGCTTAGACCAATAATCAATCGACAGAGGAAAGAAATTTACAATTGTTCAACAAGTGTGGCAGAAGGTGAAAATGTATATAGTTAATATGAATGCAGGAAATCTGTAGAAGGAAAACTGAAAAAAAAAAATATACTCGTCTTTGTTGAAAATTGATACTTCTCTTGAAAGACTTACAGTATCCACTACAGTCGCAAGGATTAGTGAAGAACTTGGCAAGGAATAAAGGTAACTTTAGCACTCTGTCAAAAATTAGCATAAGTGGCTAGGATACCATCAGGTGCTTGCTAATGCACGAGTGATGACCTAGGATACCATTAGGATGCAGTTCTAATGCACGAGTGTTACATAGGATACCAACAGGGGTGCTTTGCTAATGCACGAGTGTTGACCTAGATACCATTAGGTGCTTGCTAATGCACAAGTGTTGACCTAGGATATCATCAGTGCTTGCTAATGCACGAGTGTTGACCCTAGGAATATCATCAGGTTGCATGTTATGCACAAGTGTTGACCTAGGATTCATCAGGTGCTCGCTATATGCACGAGTGTTGACCTAGCAGTCACACTGGTTAAATCAATTACATATTTTCCGAAGCCTTGCCAATGTTTGGCTGCAGCAGAACGACTAACAGCTGCCGAGATCTACTTTATCTCTGGTGGGGAGGGGAATGGGGGGGGGGGGGGGGGGGGGGGGGGGGGGGGAACTCTGCAACCATAAGAGTGATTATGGAGAGCAAACACCCCAGATGTCTACAGAAGCTTTAAGAAGCTTGAATCAGTCGCCGAGCAAATCAATTTTGGTTCAGCCTCAATTGCGAACTAGTCACGACGAAACACTTATGAAATCACTAAAAGAAAGACAGGGCAGTCTGACTCATAATAGGTGCCCAAAGTACACAACGAAATTGTGCACAATGTCAACCCTCATAACGTTTTGAGTAACAAAACTGACTTGCAGGATTCAATGACTCACACCACAAGTGAACAAAAAAAGATTCAACTGAAGCCAGAATATATAGAGAGACATCTTACCTTTCGATATAACAAGCCCACAATGCTGATTACCTCAAGATCACCTTGTCCCAATGATCCCTCATTGAGAAACAACATCGAAGATAAGGTGGCAAAAGAAAGCGTAAGTGTGCAACAATACAAATCCTGGGATTGACCATCCTCGACTGATGTATTTTCCTTCCGTTTCAAGAGAAAGACAAAGCCAAGACCCTGTCAAAGAACAGCTTATCGTTGCAGTGTTGCTCCCTGATAGAATTCCTGTATCCTGTCCTATCGCCATTTGCAACATTCTTCTATGCGACTGAGAGAAACTGATTTGTTTATACTTCTCCGTAATCTCACAGTCAAAAGGCATCCAAAAGCGAACAGAAGTGAGTTGTGTATACAGATTTTCTTCTTCATGTTTTTACAGGTACGCATGTCGCCGTTATATGCAGAAGGAATCGGTCTTCTTGTTAAAAAAAAGTGAATCATTTACCAGCCAAGAACCGCACTGTCCGAAATCCTCGGCAGGCAAGCGGTGATTGTTATGTTTACTGGGAAGAGCACATGTTCTCTGGCGTTATTACATACTAAGAAATTTGTCTTTGCAAAATCATTTTCGTGCCGAACGTCTTCCCACAACTGAGTCTTCCATTGGATTTCATTGTCTCAGAGTGACATGGATGAGGATCCAAAATATTGATCCTTCGAACTGGGGTTGGAGTCTTAAGACAGTCAACTGAACTCATATTGTCTGATTTGATTGCTATATATGACAATTCATTGAAAGTGGAGCACCCTTAGGCTGAGGGACTGACAACCTCAAATTCTACGACTTCAAGGGCAATGGACTGATTACATCGTCTTCACATCTCTACTGTTCCTGCCTACTTTCTATATTCGACTGAAGAAGTCACTGTGTAGCAAACATATCGGATAAAAGTTTCCTAACTGTTGCCTATGTGTCTTACCTACCAAAGTAAATCATTCTTTTGTTTGTTCAGTGTTTGCCTAAGCTGCAATTAAGAGTTAAAGTATTCAATCAGTTCATTCCTAATAAATTTATTCTTGTTTTTGTAACGCATTTTCTGTGGCGTGCAATTTTTTTTATTGCTACAGTATTGGCCTCATTTGCATGATTCTTTTGAAAATATTGTGCTCCCATAAAATTCTTTATATAGTGTTTTGTGTTGTGCAGTACTTTTGATAGTATCTGTAGTTTGCAATATTGCAACAGTTATTATTTCAGTGCAATATTGTTGTGATTATCAGTTTTATATTTCTGTTTTGTGCATAATATTTTTATTCTTTGTGTGTCATTTTATTTTCTCTTATAGTGAATTGGAGCTTTTCCATTCCATTTTTCATTTTGCGACGAGATTTATTGATTCCATTTTTATCATTTTTTTTGATTTATCATTTATTGTGAATTTCTTTATTGAATTGAGAGTAAAGACAACCTCAAGTGTCATATAATAATCAAATTAGAGTAAATTTTAGTAAATTAAATTTGGAGTAAAGTACAATTTTTCTTGATTTTCAAAGAGTGCTTATCCAGTGAGTAATATTTTTTTCTCAATGTGAGTTTTCCTTGCTCTATATAGTGACATAATGTTTTCTTTAATTTGCAGAATGCTAACATTTTCTCCCATTTCAGCAATTTGGTTCATTCTCTCTATTTTTTCTTGCCCCTTATGTCCCTTGAGTAAGTTTTTGTGATTGTTTTTTTGTACCGCGCCCCTGAGAATGAGATTGTCCAAGTCCATTTATGTATTGATGCTCGCTAAGTTTATCATGCCAGTCCAAAGGTCAATAAGATTCAGGTCCACATACCAATACTCCCTATACTGACTGAAAGACAATACCTAGCCACCCTGACAATGTGTTTGTTCTCACAGCTAGCATCTTAGATTTTGTTAAAGTGCTGCGGAATGTGAGTTCAGATTAATGTCCCTATATCCGTGAATTACTTACTAACGTAGCCGATCGGTCATGCACTAGTAAGACTGTCACTCCTGTCATAGAATCCAGCCACAGTATCGTGCAACGCGGATCGTGTACAGTTACCTTTGGTTTCAGAGGAACCTCAAGACAACTCATGGGTGCTGAGACTACTATCCCATGTAATGGCGACTATGTTCAAGTATTCGTTCCTCCCAGGGGACGCTTTGAAAGCACATTACTTGCAAGGAGTTATGCCCTCAGTTGCTGATGTCCCAAGCCATTGCGAAAGACGTTCTGTGGAAGGAGTACTCACTTGAGTGTTATTGTTTGTTCCCCTTGTTCCAGATGGTGATGCCATCCTCGTTGCCATGTAATTCGTGCATTGTAAAAAGTTATTTCTCGAGTTAACCTTCGCATAGTTTGTTACATATGTAAGTTGTGGTCATCATTTTAGTGATACCACGAGACATTGGTGGCAACTCACCAGATGACCCAGGAATTGATGCGTGCCGAGCAATATCTCCAGTGACCCAGGATTGATGGCAGTGCCGAGCATATCTCCAGTGACCCAGGATTTGTGGCAGTGCCGAGCAATGTCTCCAGTGTCGCCTGGATTGAAGGCAGTGCGAGCATATCTCCAGTGACCCAGGATTGATGGCAGTGCCGATGTCATGTCTCCGGTGACCCAGATTGATGGCAGTGCCCGAGCATATCTCCAGTGACCCAGATTGATGCAGTGCCGAGCAGTCTCCAGTGAACCCAGGATGGATGGCAGTGCCGACCTGTCCTCCAGTGACCTCCAGATTGATGGCAGTGGCCGAGCATGTCTCCCAGTGTCCCAGATTGATGGCAGAGCCGAGCATATCTCCTAGATGACCAGATTGATGGCAATGCCGAGCATGTCTCCAGTGACCCAGGAATGAATGGCAGTGCCGACATGTACTCTCCAGTGACACTAACAGGATTGATTGGCAGTGCCGAAGCATGTCTCCAGTGGACCCCAGGAATTATGGCAGTGCCGAGCATGTCTCGCAGTGACCCAGGATGAGATGGGCAGTGCCGAGCATGTCTCCGGTGACCCGGATTGATGGCAAGTGCCGAGCATATCTCCAGTGACCCCAGGATTGATGGCAGTTGCCGAGCAGTCTCCATGACCCAGATTGGATGGCAGTAGCCGACATGTCTCCATGACCCAGGATTGATGGCAAGTGCCGACATATCCCAGTGACCCAGGTATTGATGGCAGTGCAAGCATGTCTCCAGTGAACACCAGGATTGAGGCAGTGCCGAGCAAATCTCAGTGACCCAGGATGATGGCAAGTGCCGAGCATGTCTCCACTGACCCAGATTGATGGCAGTGCCAGCATGTCTCCATACCCATTAATGATGGCAGGCCGAGCATATCTCCAGTGACCCAGGATTGATGGCATGCCGACATATCTCCAGTGACCCAGGAAGTTGATGGCATGCCGAGCATGCTCCAGTGAACTCCAGATTGATGGCATGCCAGAGCATGTCATCCAGTGAACCCAGGATTGATGGCAGTGCCGAGCATATCTCCAGTAGACCCGGATTGATGGACAGATCCGACATGTCTCCAGTGACCCAGGATTGTTTGCAGTGCCGATCATATCTCCAGTGACCCAGGATTGATGCATGCTGAGCATATCTCCATTGACCCAGGATTATGGCAGTGCGAGCATATCCCATGACCCAGGAATGATGGCAGTGCCGAGCAGTCTCCAGTGACCCATGGATAGATGCAGTGCCGACATATCTCCAGTGACCCAGGATTGATGCAGTGCCGAGCATGTCCTCCAGTGACCCAGATTGATGGCAGTGCGAGCAATACTCTCAGTACCCAGGATTGATGGCAGTGCCGAAGCATGTCCCAGAGACCCAGGATTGATGTGCAGTGCCGAGCATATCTCCAGTGACCCAGGGATTGATGGCAGAGCCGAGCAGGTCTCCAGTGACCCAGATTGATGGCAGTGCCGAGCATGTCTCCAGTGACCCAGGATTGATGGCAGTGCCGAGCATATCTCCAGTGACCCAGGATAGATGGCAGGTGCCGAGCTCAACTCCAGTGACCCAGGATTGATGGCCAGGCGAGCATGTCTCCATGACCAGGATTGATGGCATGCCGAGCATGTCCTCCAGTGACCCAGGATTTGAAGGCAGTGCCGAGCATATCCTCCATGACCCAGGATTGATGCAGTGCTGAGCTATCTCCAGTGACCCAGGATGATGGCAGCGCCGAGCATGTCCATCCAGTGAACCCAGGGTTGATGGCAGTGCGAGCATTTCTCCATGACCCAGGATTGATGCATGGCCGAGCATAATCTCCAGTGACCCAGGATTGAATGGCATTGCCGAGCATGTCTCCAGTGACCCAGGATTATGGCAGTGCTCGAGCAATCTCCAGTGCCCAGATTGATGGCAGGCCGTGCAGTCTCCAGTGACCAGGATTGAAGGCAGTGCCGAGCATACTCCAGTGAACCCAGGATTGGATGCAGTGTCCGAGCATGTCTCCAGTGACCCAGGATTGATGGCAGTGCCGAGCATGTCTCCATGACGCCAGGAATGATGGCAGTGCCCGGAGCATATCTCCAGTGACCCGGATTGATGGCAGAGCCGAGCATGTCTCCAGTGACCCAGGATTGATGGCAAAGAGCCCGAGCCTTATCTCCAGAGACCCAGGATTGATGGGCAAGTGCCGAGTCCCCAATGTCCACAGTGACCCAGGATTGATGGCAGTTGCCGAGCAATATCTCCAGTGACCCAGGCTTATGCAGTGCCGGAGCTATGTCTCCGGTGACCCAGGATTGATGGCAGTGCCGACATAGTCCCAGTTACCCAGGATTGATGGCAGTGCCGAGCATATCTCCAGTGACCCAGGATTGTGGCATGCCGAGCATGTCTCCAGTGACCCAGAATTGATGGCAGTGCCGAGCATAACTCCATGACCCAGGATTGAAGGCAGTGCCGAGCATACACCCATGACCCAGATTGAATGGCAGTGCCGAGCATGTCTCCATGACCCAGATTGATGCAGTGCCGAGCATGTCTCCAGTGAACCCAGATTGATGCAGTGACGAACATGTCCTCCAGTGACCCGGAATGATGCAGTGCCGAGCAAATCTCCAGTGACCCAGGAATGGATGCAGTGCCGCGAGCATGTCCAAGTGACCCAGATTGATTGGCTGCCGAGCATGTCCTCCAGTGACACAGGATTGATGTTAGTGCCTGACATGTCCTCCAGTGAACCAGGAATTGATGGCAGTGCCGAGCAAACTCCAGTGACACCAGGATTGATGGTAGTGCCGAGCATGTCTACAGTGACCCAGGATTGATGCAGTTGCCAGCATATCTCACAGAGACCACCAGGATTGATGGCATGCGAGCATTCTCCAGTGACCCAGATTGATGGCAGGTGCCCGATCCATAACTCCCAGTGACCCAGTATTGATGGCAGTGCCGAGCATATCTCCAGTGACCCATGATTGATGGCAGTGCCGAGATGAGTCTCCAGTGACCCAGGAATGATTGCAGTGCTCGAGCATATCCCCAGTTGACCAGGATATTGATGGCAGTGCCGAGTCTGGACCCGTGAGCCCCGATTGATGGCAGTGCCGACATATCTCCTAGTGACCCAGATTGATGGCAGTGCCGAGCATAATCTCCAGTGACCCCAGGATTGAATGGCAGTGCCGAGCATGTCTCCAGTGGACCCCAGGATTGAATGGCAGTGCCGAGCAATGTCCTCCAGAGACCCAGGCTTGATGGCAGTGCCGAGCATATCTCCAGTGACCCCAGGGATTGATGGCATTGCCGAGCAATGTCTCCCAGTGACCCAGGATTGATGCAGTGCCGAGGCATTTCTCCATTGACCACAGGCTTGATGGCAGAGCCGAGCATGTCTCCAGTGACCCAGGATTGATGGCAGTGCCGAGCATGTCTCTCAGTGACCCAGGATTGATGGCAGTGCCGAGCATGTCTCCGGTGACCCAGATTGATGGCAGTGCCGAGCATATCTCCAGTACCCAGATAGATCAGATGCCGAGCATGTCTCCGTGACCCAGGATTGATGGCAGGCCGAGCATGTCTCCCATGACCCAGGATTGATGGCAGTGCCGAGCATAACTCCATGACCCAGGCTTGATGGCCATTGCCGAGCATGTCTCACAGAGACCCAGATTGACTGGGCAGTGTCCGTAGCATATCTCCAGTGACCAGGATTGATGGCAGATGCCGAGCATGTCTCCAGTGACCCAGGATTGATGGCAGTGCCGAGACATTACTCCAGTGAACCCAGGATTGATGGCAGTGCCGAGCATGTCTCCGTGACCCAGGATTGATGGACAGTGCCGACAAATCTCCAGTGACCCATGATTGAATGGTAGTGGCCGAGTGCATGTCTCCAGTGACCCAGGATTGATGGCATTGCCGAGCATATCTCCAGTGACTCCAGATTGACGGCAGTGCCGAGCATGTCTCCCAGTGACCCAGAATTGATGGCAGTGCCCGACATGTCTCACAGTAGACCCAGATTGATGGCAGTGCCGAGCATATCTCCAGTGACCCAGTATTGATGGCAGTGCCGAGCATTCTCCAGTGACTCCAGGATTGAAGGCAGTCCGGAGCAAAATCTCTGTGAACCCAGATTGATGGCAGTGCCGAGTCATATCTCCAGTGACCCAGATTGATGGCAGTTCCGAGCATGTCCCTCCCAGTGACCCAGGATTGATGCAGTGCCGACATATCTCCAGTGAACCCCCAGGTTGATGGCAGTGCCGAGCTGTCTCCGGTGAACCAGGATTGATGGCAGTGCCAGAGAGCATATCTCCATTGACCCAGATTGATAGGCAGTGCCGAGCATATCCCTGTGACCAGGTATTGATTGCAGTGCCGAGCATGTCTCCAGTGACCCAGGAATGATGGCAAGTGCCTAGCATGTCCTCCAGTGGACCCAGGATTGATGGCAGTGCCGAGCATATCTCCAGTGACCCATGATTGCTGGCAGTGCGAGCATGTCACCAGGTGACGCCAGGATTGATGGCAGTGCCGAGCTGTCTCCAGTGACCCAGGTTGATGGCAGTGCCGAGCATGTCTCCAGTACCCCAGGATTGATGGCAGTGCGAGCATGTCTCCAGTGACCCAGGATTGATGGCAGTGCCGAGCATTCTCCGGTGACCCAGATTGATGGCATGCCGAGCATATCTCCCAGTGACCCAGTATTGATGCAGATGCCGACATGTCTCCAGTGACCCAGGATTTGATGTCAATTGCCGAGCATTCTCCAGTGACCCAGGATTGATGGCAGTGCCGAGCATATCTCCAGTGACCCATGGATTGATGGCAGTGGCAGAGCTGTCACCAGTGACCCCCAGAAAAAAAATTTGATGGCAGTGCCGAGCATATCTCCAGTGACCCAGGATTGATGGCATGCCGAGCATGACCCAGTGATCCCAGAGATTGATGGCATGCCGTGAGCATGTCTCCAGTGACCCAGGATAGATGCAGTGCCGAGCATATCTCCAGTGACCCAGGGATTGATGGCAGTGGCCGAGCATAGTCTCCAGATGACCCAGGATTGATGGCAGTGCCGAGCATGTCATCCAGTGACCCAGGATTGATGGCAGTGCCGAGCAAGGTCTCCAGTGACCCAGGAATTGAGGCAGTGCCGAGCATATCTCCAGTGACCCAGTGATTGATGGCATTGCCGAGCATGTCTCCAGTGACCCAGGATTTGATGGCAGATGCCGAGCTTATCTCCAGTGACCCAGGGATTGATGGCAGTGCCTGAGCATATCTCCAGGACCCAGGATTGATGGCAGTGCCTGAGCAAATCTCCAGGTGACCCAGGATTGATGGCAGTGCCGAGCATGTCTCCGGACCCAGGATTTGATGGCAGTGCCGACAAATCTCCAGTGACCCGGTTAATGGCAGTGCCAGACATGTCTCCAGTGACCCAGATTGATGGCAGTGCCGCGCATATCTCCAGTACGCCAGGATTGATGGCAGTGCCGAGCAAGTCTCCAGTGACCCAGGATTGATGGCAGAGTGCCCGAGCATATCTCCAGTGACCCAGTATTGATGGCAGTGCCGAGCATGTCTCCTGACCCCAGATTGAATGGCAGTGCCGAGCATGTCCCAGTGACTCCAGGATTGAGGCAGTGCCGAGCATAATCCCAGTTTCCCCAGGATTGATGCAGTGCCGAGCATATCTCCCAGTGACCCAGATTTGATGGCGTAGCCGGAGCATGTCTCCAGTGACCCAGATTGATGCAGTGCCGAGCATGTCACCAGTGACCCAGGATTGATGGCAGTGCCGGAGCATATCTCCATTGACCCCAGATTGATGGCAGTGCTCGAGATATCCCCAGGTACCCAGGATTGATGGCAGTGCCGGCATGTCTCCAGTGACCCAGGATTGATGCAGTGCCGAGCATGTCTCCAGTGACCCAGGGATTGATGCAGTGGCCGAGCATATCTCCATTGACCCCGGATTGAGCATGGCCGAGCATGTCCTCCAGTGACCCAGGAATGAGAGGCATGCTGACATATCACCAGTGACCCAGATAGATGCAAGTGCCGAGCATTACCCCTCCCAGTGACCCAGGATTGATGCAGTGCCGAGCATATCCATCCAGTGACCCAGGAATTAAGGCAGTGCCGAGCATAGTCCTCCAGTGACCCAGGATCGATGGCCGTTGCCGTGAGCAATGTCCCAGTGACCCAGGGATTGATGGCAGTGCCGAGCATAACTCCAGTGACCCAGGTTTGATGGTCAGTGCCGAGCATGTCTCCATGACCCAGGATTGATGGCCATGCCGAGCAAATCTCCAGTGACCCAGGATTGATGGCAGTGCCGAGCATGTCTCCAGTGACGCCAGATTGATGCAGTGCCGAGCATACTCCGTGAACCAGGAATTGATGGCAGTGCCCGAGCATGTCTCCGGTGAACCCAGGATTGATGGGCAGTGCCGAGCATATCTCCAGTGAACCCAGGATTGATGGCAGTGCCGAGCATATCTCCAGTGACCCAGATTGATGGCAGTGCCCGGGAAAAAGCAATGTCTCCAGTGACCCTGGATTTGATGGCAGTGCCGAGCATTGTCTCCAGTACCCAGGATTGATGGCAGTGATACCGAGCATATCTCCAGTGACCCAGGATTGATGGCAGTGCCGAGCATGTCTCCATTTACGCAGGATTGATGGCAGTGCCGAGCATATCACCAGTGACCCAGGATTGGATTGCAGTGCCGAGCATGTCACCGGTGACCCATATTGAATGCAGTGCCAGAGCATATCTCCAGTGACCCAGGATTGAATGGCAGTGCCGAGCATATCTCCAGTGACCCAGGATTTGATGGCAGTGGCCGAGCATGTCTCCAGTGACCCAGGATTGATGGCATGCCGAGCATGTTCACCAGTGACCACAGGATTGATGGCAGTGCCGAGATCATAATCCCATGACCCAGGATTGATGGCATTGCGAGCATGACACCAGTACCCAGATTGGAAGCAGTGCCGGACCTGTCCTCCATTGATCCAGGATTGATGCAGTGCCGAGCATGTCTCCAGTGACCCAGGATTGATGGCAGTGCCGGCAGTCTCCAGAAGACCAGGATTGATGGCAGTGCCGAGCCTGTCTCCGTGACCTCAGATTGATGGCAGTGCCGAGCATAACTCCATTGACCCAGGATTGATGCAGTGCCGAGCATATCTTCCAGTACCCAGGATTGATGGCAGTGCTGAGCATGTCTCCAGTGACCCAGGATTGAATGCAGTGCCGAGCATATCACCAGTGACCCAGGATTGAGGCAGTTCCGACTACTCCAGTGACCCCATATTATGATGTCAGTGGCCGAGCATATTCCAGTGACCCAGGATTATGGCAGTGCAGAGCATGTCTCCAGTTACACCAGGATTGATGGCAGTGCCGAGCATGTTCTCCATGACCCAGGCTTGATGGCAGGTGCCGAGCATATCTCCAGTGACCCAGGATTGATGGCAGTGCGAGCATTTCTACCAGTGACCCAGGATGATGCAGTGGCCGACATATCTCCAGTGAACCCAGGATTTGATGGCAGTGCTGAGCATATCACCAGTGACCCAGGATATGGCAGTGCCTGAGACATATCTCCAGTGACCCATGATTGAGGCAGTGCCGAGCCAAATGTCTCCAGTGTCCCAGGATTGATGCATCCGACATATCTCCAGTGACCCAGATTGATGGGCATGCCGAGCATGTCTCCCTCCAGTGACCCAGGATTGATGGCAGTGCCGAGCATATCTCGCCCAGTGACCCAGGATGAAGCAGAGCCGAGCATGTCTCCAGTGACCAGGATTGATGGCAGTTCCGAGCAATCTCCATGTGACCCAGATTGATGGCAGTGCCGAGCATATCTCACATGACCCAGATTGATGCAGTGCCCGAGCATATCTCCAGTGACTCCAGGATGATGCAGTGCCGAGCATGGTCTCCATGACCCAGGATAGATGGCAGTCCGAGCATGTCTCCAGTGAACCAGGATTGAAGGCATGCCGAGCATATCTCCAGTGATCCAGGATTGATTGCAGTGCCGAGCATATTCACCAGTGAACCCATGAATGATGGCATGTGCCGAGACATGTCTCCAGTGGACCCCGGATTTGATGGCAGTGCCGAGCAAGTCTCCAGAGACCCAGGATTGACTGGCCGTGCCGAGCATATCTCCATGACCCAGGATTGATGGCAGTGCCGAGCATGTCCCATGACCCAGATTGATGGCAGTGCCGAGCATATCTCCAGTGCCCAGGATTGATGGCAGTTCCGAGCAATGTCACAGTGACCCAGGATAGCTGGCAGTGCCTGAGCCATAATTCACCAGTTGACCAGGATTAGATGGCAGTGCCGAGCATGTCACCAGTAACCCAGGATATGATGCAGTGCCGAGCATAACTCCAGTGACCCAGGATAGATGTGCAATGCCGAGCATAACACCAGTGACCCAGGATTGATGAGCAGTGCCGAGCAAAATCTCCAGTGACCCAGATTGATGGCATGCCGAGCATATCTCCAGTGACCCAGATTGATGTGCAGTGCCGAGCATGTCTCCAGTGACCCAGATTGATGGCAGTGCCGAGCGAAATGACCCCCCCCCCCCCACGCCAGTGCACCCAGTTATTTGATGCAGAGCCGAGCATAGCTCCAGTGACCCAGGATAGATGGCATGCCGAGCAATATATCCAGTGACCCAGATTGAGCAGTGCCGAGCAAATCTCCATGACCCAGGATTGATGGCAGTGCCGAGCGATATCTCCGCCAGTGACCCAGGATTTGAAGGCAGTGCCGAGCATATCTCCAGTGACTCATTATTGAATGGCAGTGCCGAGCATGTCTCCAGTGACCCAGGATTGATGGCAGTGCCCGAGCATAATCTCCAGTGACCGCAGGCATTGATGGCAGTGCCGAGCAATATCTCCATTACCCCAGGATTGATGGCAGTGCCGAGCAAGTCTCCAGTGACCCAGAATGATGGCAGTGCCGAGCATGTCTCCAGTGACCACCGATTGATGGCAGTGCCGAGCAAATGTCACCAAGAGTCTCTTCAACCAAATAACCCTTTCACGATTGGTTAATCTCAGATTAACTAACACTGGAAGTTCTCAAAAGATTTATTCATGACTCATCATACCACATGTGCCAGGTCCATCAAAGAGAGTGCCGTGTCAACAAGCAAACCACGACGAGATGAGCCATGCCTAAAAAAACTGGGATAAGTAAAATGAGAGTTACGTAACATATATTCTGAGAAGAAACGTAGTATCGTCAAACTGAAACTAAACGGGAAGAAGGAACATCTGGTCCTCGACCAGGCCTTACAGTGGATCAATTCCTGTTACTGCTGGCCACATGCAATCCACGCTGACGAACCTACAGCCCTGCTGATCGGGCACAGACAGGTATCTGTCCAGCTCTCTCTTGAATGACAGCCAGGGTCTATTTGGAATTCCCCTTTTATGAAGGTAACAGTCTTGGGCCGTCGACATTTATTGTGTTTTTTCTCTCTGAGTGTGCTCATGCACCCCTCCCTTTTTCATTGGATAAGTTGCACTCCGTTTGCCGTCTTTAGCTCTTGTAGGGAATGATTTTTATGTGTAGTTTTTGGGACTAGTCTCTCTAAGAATTGTTCCAGGTGTAGATTATGATGTATATCTTTCTCCCGTCTGCATTCCAGGGAGTACAGGTCAAGGGACTTCAAACGTTCTCAAGAATGATTAAGGTAACATGGACTAAACAAAACAACCGCAGTGAAGCTCAATGTACTTTCTCTAAATCCTCAGTTTCACCTGCCTTGACTGGGTTTTCGTACAGCAGCATACCACCTAGATAGAACATTTAACGATATAATATCATGGCAATTTTTGTTTTGAAAGTATTAATTATCCGTTCTCTCATTTTGTACGCAGATGGTGATAGTGACACTGTTGTGATCCTGAAAGTGATAACCTCTGACATTAACACTTCAAGTCCGTCACATTAAGTTTTCACTCTGTAGTGTGTTAGAATTTATAGTGTACCACCTGGTTCTCCCTTTATATTTCCTCAATTTTCCCATAACGGAGTTACTGAAAAATCTTCTTTGAACATCACTTTGTTTCCGTGGCCCACTGGAAGACTTTGTTTATGTCTCCCTTGAAGGTTACGCGATTCAGTGAAATAACCTTTCATCCCATTTCTAGCTACTGTATTAAAAGAAGAGCACGGTGGTATGGTTTACTCACTCTGTCTATGTCATGATAGTTTAGGTGAGAACATGAATGGGGGGCGCCTACTGTACCCGCGGGACAGAACTCTTCACTATGGCGACTGCTGATTTAACTCTGATTACTATTACTCATTGTGTTATATTGGTTAAAACTTGAAGATCCATCGGCCCATATGTTTTTCAGTTATTTGTCTTTAGCACTCATTTTGTGAACTATTAATCTATCATCAGTAAGAGTAGTGCAGTGGTTCGAAGAGACAAGGCGCCCTTCTCTAAACCCATGTTGCCCCTGGCTTATTTATAGGGGGGGGGTGCAATTGCAAATAAAGTGTATGGCAATTAAGCTTCTTAGGACTCTTTCGAAGATTTAATAATGTGGAACGTCAGAGCTCTCGGTCTATAATTCTTTGCTAATACTTTCCAATATACGTAAGTTCCATAATATATATGATAATTAATATTTAAATCGTTTTCTTTAATCAAAGGGTAAAAGAAGAAATATTTAAAGAATTAATCAGCGAAATGTGCTTGAGAGCTACGAAGATAAAGGAAACTGAAGTAGAGGTCAAGATGAATGTAAAAAAAAAAACAAGCGATAAATGATTTCCACAATGTAAGTTGTGAGAAAAGACCGCAATTTGACGTGGAAACATGATAAGTTTCCCCATGAAAAACTAAATTTTGAACTTTAGAACACAGCGAGAGTAAACAAAAATTAAACTAAATGAAACACTTTCTGACCGAGGCAAAACAAAATTAATAGATATAAGAGGAAAAATGTTTCCTTTGTGACCAGTGACAAGTGTCGGGCAGCGAGGATTCTGGATTTATACATATAAATGTTTTTTTTTTTTTACTTATACAAAGACTTTACCAGAAAAAATATCTATATGAGTAGTTTCTAGATGAAGTTATAATATTAGATCCATAACTTAATTTAATAAAACTGTAAATCTTTATATGATGACTTAGATAAACTGAACAAAGGGAAGTGATGATGGTGATTTTGGCTGTGGGAGTCTAGAGTCCTTAAAGTTGTTATCGGAGGATAAACTGAACCAGCGTGATTTATCAAAAAAAAAAAACACTCAGTATTCGCCCATTTTGATGGCCATAACTGGTGTACCTATGGCAGTCAAATAGTATTAAAAATTGGTCCGCTCAGTTATTATAACGGTGTCCAAAAACCTCAATTAAGAGTCAATAGTCGCCATACTCAACAATTTTACATTTAATTTTCAACATTTTACTGTTTGCAAAACAAATCCAAAACAAAATCATCGTATTCCAGATCACTTGAACAGTTTAGCACTCTTTATCAACCACGTCTCTACGTTTCACCTATATGCCAACACTATGCTCTTCTGTTGTAATACTGTTGTCACATCCCAAAATCGACGATTTCTTTTCCTTTTCTCGAATACACTCTAGCTAAGAACTTCGGAATTTGTACGAATGGTTGCACCGAAATTCTTAAAATACAGGCAAATGTTGGTGGGATGGGGGAAACCACCTTGAAAACAGCGTGAAAAGACATCCATTTGGGTCCTACAATTGTTGCTAAAACTGACCCAAACCTAGTCTATTTCACTCTATTTTTAATCCTTCCGTAAAAGAAACATTGGAGAGCAAAACAACACCCAATACTACTTTACAAAATTATCGTAAACCTCCACAAAAATCATAATATTTTAAATTTTTCACTCTTAACCAATTTCTCGTGCAATCCAAAAAGCAAAATCAGCCTCCATTCAGAAACTAACCATATCTAATCGAATAAATAGAAACCGTCTAAGAGGCATGTCAGTTCAAAGCTTAATCTTATAAGTAAATGTAGTGGTCTGGCTCATTTATATTAAACTACAAAGTGACCATAATATAAGATAAATCACACATGCTTCTCTACCAAACATGTGCAGCGAGAATGTTTAAAGAAGTAAGCACATAAGAGAGCCAAAATTTCTAGACACTATGAAACATGAAATAATGTTCAGTTAGGAAAAAAACACGCATCGTAAAGTGGCCACGCGTTGACAATCACACCAGCAAAAAAAAAAAAAAAACAGTAAGAAACGGTAGGCTTTCCACGCGACCTTTCTTACTGAATACTAATGTACTGCTCGTAGTGTGTGAAGTCTCCGGTTACAAAGAATGCCACAAGGTGTTTTCACACCAATTTTGTAGGTTGCACACACAGATTTACTGGACTTGTCACTGTTGTTTCTGGTTACAATGTTAATTAATAAATTCTTTACATAGACGTACAGGTACGTTCAACAGGATGGATGTGATTCTATGTGTTAACCCAGGTGAGGAAGACGATGAACTTATCAGTTTCTAGGCAAAAACCTTTCTGAACAGAACATGCTGAGTGCCCAAAATTGATGACTATAAGAGTAGTTTCGTTACCGGTGCCATACTCTTTGAAACGTCCAGATTATATGAGCATCCTGGTATCCAAGACTGTACATGAGGTCTAATAACTTATAAGAACTTTCATTTCATTCAGAAAGCCAGCTCCAAAATTGTTCCATGAATGATCCTTAATCATTCAAACCGGGTATACACATCTCGGCCAGTCCTGCAATTCTGTTATTTTGCCCATGATCGATAAGTATCACAGTAGTAATTACGGGAGGAGATTTTTCTAATGCTTGATAGTTTCCAAATATTCTCGAATCTGCTTAGACCAATAATCAATCGACAGAGGAAAGAAATTTACAATTGTTCAACAAGTGTGGCAGAAGGTGAAAATGTATATAGTTAATATGAATGCAGGAAATCTGTAGAAGGAAAACTGAAAAAAAAAAATATACTCGTCTTTGTTGAAAAATGATACTTCTCTTGAAAGACTTACAGTATCCACTACAGTCTCAAGGATTAGTGAAGAACTTGGCAAGAATAAAGGTAACTTTAGCACTCTGTCAAAAATTAGCATAAGTGGCTAGGATACCATCAGGTGCTTGCTAATGCACGAGTGATGACCTAGGATACCATTAGGATGCAGTTCTAATGCACGAGTGTTACATAGGATACCAACAGGGGTGCTTTGCTAATGCACGAGTGTTGACCTAGATACCATTAGGTGCTTGCTAATGCACAAGTGTTGACCTAGGATATCATCAGTGCTTGCTAATGCACGAGTGTTGACCCTAGGAATATCATCAGGTTGCATGTTATGCACAAGTGTTGACCTAGGATTCATCAGGTGCTCGCTATATGCACGAGTGTTGACCTAGCAGTCACACTGGTTAAATCAATTACATATTTTCCGAAGCCTTGCCAATGTTTGGCTGCAGCAGAACGACTAACAGCTGCCGAGATCTACTTTATCTCTGGTGGGGAGGGGAATGGGGGGGGGGGGGGGGGGGGGGGGGGGGGGGGAACTCTGCAACCATAAGAGTGATTATGGAGAGCAAACACCCCAGATGTCTACAGAAGCTTTAAGAAGCTTGAATCAGTCGCCGAGCAAATCAATTTTGGTTCAGCCTCAATTGCGAACTAGTCACGACGAAACACTTATGAAATCACTAAAAGAAAGACAGGGCAGTCTGACTCATAATAGGTGCCCAAAGTACACAACGAAATTGTGCACAATGTCAACCCTCATAACGTTTTGAGTAACAAAACTGACTTGCAGGATTCAATGACTCACACCACAAGTGAACAAAAAAAGATTCAACTGAAGCCAGAATATATAGAGAGACATCTTACCTTTCGATATAACAAGCCCACAATGCTGATTACCTCAAGATCACCTTGTCCCAATGATCCCTCATTGAGAAACAACATCGAAGATAAGGTGGCAAAAGAAAGCGTAAGTGTGCAACAATACAAATCCTGGGATTGACCATCCTCGACTGATGTATTTTCCTTCCGTTTCAAGAGAAAGACAAAGCCAAGACCCTGTCAAAGAACAGCTTATCGTTGCAGTGTTGCTCCCTGATAGAATTCCTGTATCCTGTCCTATCGCCATTTGCAACATTCTTCTATGCGACTGAGAGAAACTGATTTGTTTATACTTCTCCGTAATCTCACAGTCAAAAGGCATCCAAAAGCGAACAGAAGTGAGTTGTGTATACAGATTTTCTTCTTCATGTTTTTACAGGTACGCATGTCGCCGTTATATGCAGAAGGAATCGGTCTTCTTGTTAAAAAAAAGTGAATCATTTACCAGCCAAGAACCGCACTGTCCGAAATCCTCGGCAGGCAAGCGTTGATAGTTATGTTACTGGGAAGAGCACAGTTCTCTGGCGTTATTACATACTAAGAAATTTGTCTTTGCAAAAATCATTTTCGTCCGAACGTCATCCCACAACTGAGTCTTCCATTGATTTCAGTTGTCACAGAGTGACATGATGAGGATCCAAAATATTGATCCTTCGAACTGGGGTTGGAGTCTTAAGACAGTCAACTGAACTCATATTGTCTGATTTGATTGCTATATATGACAATTCATTGAAAGTGGAGCACCCTTAGGCTGAGGGACTGACAACCTCAAATCATACGATTCCATTCAAGGCAATGGACTGATTACATCGTCTTCCACATCTCTAACTGTTCCTGAGCCTACTTTCTATAATTCGACTGAAAGAAGTCACTGTGTAGCAAACATATCGGAATAAAGTTGCCTAACTGTTGCCTATGTGTCTTACCTACCAAAGTAAATCATTCTTTTGTTTGTTCAGTGTTTGCCTAAGCTGCAATTAAGAGTTAAAGTATTCAATCAGTTCATTCCTTAATAATTTATTCTTGTTTTTGTAACGCATTTTCTGTGGCGTGCAATTTTTTTTATTGCTACAGTATTGGCCTCATTTGCATGATTCTTTTGAAAATATTGTGCTCCCATAAAATTCTTTATATAGTGTTTTGTGTTGTGCAGTACTTTTGATAGTATCTGTAGTTTGCAATATTGCAACAGTTATTATTTCAGTGCAATATTGTTGTGATTATCAGTTTTATATTTCTGTTTTGTGCATAATATTTTTATTCTTTGTGTGTCATTTTATTTTCTCTTATAGTGAATTGGAGCTTTTCCATTCCATTTTTCATTTTGCGACGAGATTTATTGATTCCATTTTTATCATTTTTTTTGATTTATCATTTATTGTGAATTTCTTTATTGAATTGAGAGTAAAGACAACCTCAAGTGTCATATAATAATCAAATTAGAGTAAATTTTAGTAAATTAAATTTGGAGTAAAGTACAATTTTTCTTGATTTTCAAAGAGTGCTTATCCAGTGAGTAATATTTTTTTCTCAATGTGAGTTTTCCTTGCTCTATATAGTGACATAATGTTTTCTTTAATTTGCAGAATGCTAACATTTTCTCCCATTTCAGCAATTTGGTTCATTCTCTCTATTTTTTCTTGCCCCTTATGTCCCTTGAGTAAGTTTTTGTGATTGTTTTTTTGTACCGCGCCCCTGAGAATGAGATTGTCCAAGTCCATTTATGTATTGATGCTCGCTAAGTTTATCATGCCAGTCCAAAGGTCAATAAGATTCAGGTCCACATACCAATACTCCCTATACTGACTGAAAGACAATACCTAGCCACCCTGACAATGTGTTTGTTCTCACAGCTAGCATCTTAGATTTTGTTAAAGTGCTGCGGAATGTGAAGTTCAGATTAAGTCCCTATATCCGTGAATTACTTACTAACGTAGCCGAGCGGTCAGGCACTAGTAAGACTGTCACTCCTGTCTAGAATCCAGCCACAGTATCGTGCACGCGGGATAGTGTACAGTTACCTTTGGTTTCAGAGGAACCTCAGACAACTCTGGGTGCTGAGACTACTATCCCTGTAATGGCGACTTGTTCAAGTATTCGTTCCTTCCCAGGGGACGCTTTGAGAAGAACTTTACTTGCAAGGAGTTATGCCATCTGTTGCTGATGTCACAAGCCATTGCAGAAAGACGTTTCTGTGGGTAGTGTACTCACTTGAGT
This sequence comes from Cherax quadricarinatus, assembly GCF_026875155.1. Taxonomy (NCBI): domain Eukaryota; kingdom Metazoa; phylum Arthropoda; class Malacostraca; order Decapoda; family Parastacidae; genus Cherax; species Cherax quadricarinatus. Next base: position 10,111,453 of record NC_069498.1, read on the forward strand.
GTTATTGTTGTTCCCTGTGTTCCAGATGGTGATGCCATCCTCGTTGACAGTAATTCGTGCATTGTAAAAAGTTATTTCTCGAGTAACCTTCGCATGTTGTTAACATTTGTAAGTGTGGTCTCTTTTTAGTTGATACCTCGTGTCATTGTGTGCAACTCAGATTGAATACCAGTATTGCTGACCGTGTTCATTTCTTTTTCCCTGTGCTTGCAGTGAGAGATAATAGATCCGTTCTCCCTTGCTCATATTGCATGTTACAGCGTTATTTTTTTCTACCTGGGAGAGTCATCCACTTCACCGAGTTTGTTCATTCCTCCAGTAAGAAAGAACCGATCCCTTGTGATTCGATTCCTGCTCCAGGAAGATCTTATTCTGACTGTGAAGCCACCATCACCCATTAATGACTTTGTCATGAGTCAAGAATTACTGTATCGCACAGCTGAGTTGGGAACTCCAAGCAAAAGAGTATACCAGTTAGTAATTCCACAGTCACTAGTGAATGTAGCTGTATCTTTTGTAGATATTTGTTCAGATCTCCCTCAGTCAAGACATGTGTTAGCCATTGCAGAAGAATTCGATCCACCCAAAGACGATAACCATTCTGCATATGTAAATTTTGCCCTTGCAGAGTTGGGTTTAAATGTACATAGTCTATATAATTAGATGTTCAAGATGAATGAAGTTGTCCACTGTGTGTTTGTTATTAGCTGATCAGTTTTTTTTCAGAAATTTTTTTTTGTGTTCATGTTCCCTCCAAATTCTGAGATTAGCAGTAATGATCTGTGTGAGCCAGATCTGCCTTTGCTGTTCATTACTTTCACCTTTGTAAATATATATATTTATTCTCCCTCAGAACCTGTAGAGTGCATGAATACAGATCGATCGATCAATTCCATCCTTTATTATAATATGATTTGTGGAGAAATTTTCTTCAGCCCCTTTCAGCCCTGAGGGGCCCAGCCCTCTCAGAAGGGGCAAGCATCTTGTTTACTACTACAGCAAGTAACTGATCCCAGATGCAGTATGAGTATGTGACATGGTCAAGTGACCGACGCTCCTTGTAAAGTCCAGTGTTGCAAAGTGTACTTTAATAAAAGACAGTCCATCTCTTACCTTAGCAGGACAATTAAGGAAAATCCTGCTCCCACTTTACTAACACGGTAAATTTAGTGTACGTTGTTCTCTATGCTTAAGACAGCAAGAATCAAGTATTCTTCTTTGCTTCATGGGAAATATGGCAAGGAAGCAAAAAGTATTAGGTCAGCTTTTCCTTTATGTTCGAGGGGCATTGGAGCGCCATAGGACGCTGTGAGGTCAGACTACTTTTGACTCTACTGAGAGTCACACTGATGCCAGGATAACCAACAAAGAACACTGATCCGTGCGTTAATGTGAACAAAGTGTCTCACAAAACACAATAAACACTTACAGAGAAGTGTGATCAGCTTCTTCATTGATAAGATTGTGAACAATAAAGACAAACCTTGTGGAACATAGTGTACCAGTGTGCATATTCCTAGACTATGGAAGATGTGGACATCCAAGGAAACTTCAGCTTCTATCAAGTCACCGATATCTGTCGGGGGTGCAAAGAAAACCATAACTAATGCAAAAAGAACAAGGTGGGGTTTTGAATTTCTTGTAGGGGGATGCCCCATTTTCTTGTGTCGCAAGGAGTTTGTAATCAACCAAATTTTTCGGCGGGGAGGTGCGGATTTTGGTCCACACAAGACGTACGTCAGCCATATTTGATTAAAAATACGGACATAGCCCCCCCCTAGGGGAAAATTTATTAACATAAAAAACCCTTTTTCCGCCTGTTAAGTAGTGGTTTAGGGACAGTTTTCTCAAGACCTCATTTTGCATGGGGGGGCTTTTTTTGGCGATGAGCTGCTTATCGTTTAAGTAACCCAATTTTTAATCTAACCTTAGCGGGTAAATCATTTCTCCCAGGGATTTGTTTAAAATTTTAAAAATTTTTGCATTACGTGAAAAAACCCTTATTTTAACATCCATTATGATACCATCCATCAGTTCTAAGTTTCATATGTCTTTGCTATTGTAAAAAAACAGCCTAGAGCTACCTGCCTTTTTACCCTTTTAGCATTGTATTGTAAAGGGGGCGAGACGAATTTCGTAAAATGACCGAGCTGTCAGCAAAGTTGCTGATCCCCTGTATAAAGAAAATGTTATTAGTTTAAAAGTTAAATACCCTCCCCTATGTTTTTTCTTTCCACCCCCTTTGGGTACTCAGTGACTATTTTTTACGGGCGTCAAGTGTTTCCCAAGGGGGAGTGCTACGCTCCCCCCCTAGGCCCCATTCCCCTTTTTGACCTACCAAACGCAACGAGAGGCTGGGCCTCCCCTTCCCCACTTCCAATTTTTTTTTTGTTTTCCAACTAACAAGTGCGTTTAAAACCCCCAAAAAAACAAAAACATCCCGAACCCCTTTTTAACAATTTACACCAAATAGGCCCTCCCCAAATTTTTCTATTGAGGGGGCACTAAAAGCACTCCAAATGATTGAAAAAGGGCTGAAAACAATTGGGCGGGAAGTGGCAGATGCAGTTTAAATTGAACCCTATGCAAAGTTCCCAAATGTTGGACAGGAAAATAACCATTTCCAAAACCCAAACTAAATAATGAAAGGGCTTAAATTTCTACTGATTTCGAAAGGGATTTAGAAGTTCTTGGGTAGCAGTAACTAAAACCCAAAACAACAGGGACATAAGTGTTTTCAAAAAAAACTAAGGAAAAAATTGGCTTCATTCCCAAAAGTATAAATAATAGAAGTCCTCAGGTTGTTCCAACTCTAAAATATTTTGGTTAGACCCTTTTGATTATGTTGCACAGTTCTGGCACCGTATTTCAGAATGGATATAAATTTCATGGGAAAAAGTAAAGAGGAGGGGTGACAAAGATTTATCCCATGTATCGAAATTTTCCCTATGAGGGGAAAACTGAGGGCCCTGAATCTGCACTCTCCCCGGGGGGGCTAGGGGAAATTTTTTTGAACATAAGAACATAAGAATGGGAGGGAAAAAAATGCAAAAAAAGGCCAAAGGGGCCCCTACGAGGCAAGGGGCCTTATCAAAACGACCTCTAACCCAAAGCTACCCAAGCAATAACTCCCCCTTTTCCAAAGACAAACCCAAACAAACCCAGCCCCTCCCACTCATATATTTTGTCCAATCTCTTTTTAAAAACAAACCCAAGGTCCAACCTCTATCACCCCCCCCGGGGGGAAATGTTTTCCCCGCATCTACAACCCCTGTTAGAAAACCCAGGACTTACCTAAAGTCCCCTTTCTAAATCTAAATTTATCCAACTTATATCCATCATTTCTGGTTCTTTCCTGGTTCGACACCCTCAGTACTTTATTAATATCTCCCTTGTTTATGTCCGTCATCCACTTATACACTTCAATGATATCTCCCCTTATTCTACGCCTCTCCAGAGTGGAGATTTAAGGCTTTAAGTCTATCTTCATACGGGAGGTTCCTTACACAGTAAATCATTTTAGTCATTCTTCTCTGTATGTTCTCTAATGAGTCTATGTCCATCCTGTAGTAAGGGGACAAAAACTGAGCAGCATAATCTAAATGAGGCCTCAATAGTGATGTATAGAGCTGTAAAATAACTTTTGGACTTCTGTTACTTATACTTCTTGAGATAAATCCAAGTAATCTGTTGGCCTTGTTGCGCACACTAAGGCACTGCTGTCTTGGCTTTAGATTACCATGACTCCCAAGTCTTTTTCACATTCTGTATGATCAAGCTCTACTTCACCTAGATTATAGCTTCGAGGGTTATTTTCATTACCAAGGGCAAGTACCTTACACTTATCCACATTGAACTTCATCTGCCATTTATCAGACCAAGACATTAATTTGTCCAAATCGTCCTGGAGTTCATTGATATCCTCCTCAGAGTGAATTATACGGCCTATCTTTGTATCATCAGCAAACTTACTCATGTCACTCGTAATCCCTTCATCAAGGTCATTAATGTAAATTATGAACAAGAGAGGGCCTAAAACTGATCCTTGTGGAACGCCACGAGTGACTAATCCCCATTCAGATTTCACTCCATTAATGGTAACTCTCTGCTTTCTATTGGTAAGCCATGCCTCAATCCATGCTAGTACTTTACCTCCCTATACCATGACTGCTACTTTTCTTAAGAGTCCCTTGTGAGGTACTCTATCGAAGGCTTTAACTAAAATCCAAAAAACAATATCATATTCCTTATCACTGTCAACTGCCTCAAATGTTCTTTTGAAGAACGTCAGTAAGTTTTTTCAGGCAGGAGCGACCTCTCGTAAAATCCATGCTGAGATTCATTTATCAAGTTATGCTCTTCAGGTGATTTCTGATAATGTCAGCTATAATTGATTCTAATAACTTCCCCACTATAGTTTGTCAGGCTTTTTGGGAAACGGTAATTTGAAGGAGGGGGACTTATCCCCTGATTTGAATATAGGAACCACATTAGCCATTTCCACAACTCTGGCACAACACCGGTAAGGATGGACGCATTGAATACACTCGTTAATGGCTGACTAACTCCATCTTGCATTCCTTAAGTACCCTGGAAAACAACTCATCGGGTCCCGGGGACTTATTTTCTTCAGTTTGTCTATCGGTTTAATAACCATGTCCCTCGTGACAGTAATATTAGTTACTTAAATTCATCAGGAACTAAATAATTGTTAATTACTGAATCTCATTTACATCTTCCTGTGTAAAAACTTGACAAAAAATAGTCATTAAATAAGGAACACATTTCCAGTTCATATCCGTCAGCTGTCCTTTCCCCCAATTTCAGAGGCCCACCTTTTTCTTCACCTTCGTCCTATACACTTGAAAGAACCTCTTTGGATTAGTCTTTGATTCATTAGCAACTCTAATTTCATAGTCACGTTTAGCCTTTCTAATCCCCTTTTTTACTTCTCTTTTAAGCTGAACATATTGGTCAGTAAGGTTAACCCCCCTCTTCTGATGCGCCTAAAAATTTCCCCCTTTTCTCCCCTAATAGATGCTTTAGCCTCTTTTAAACCCCATTTGGGATCGTTATTATTAGCCCTAATTTCTCTCTGGGGAATGTATATACTCTGGGCACGGTGTACATTTTTAAAGAAAACAATCATAAAAGCAGATCCCTCCATAAACATAAGTATGATCATCGTCAATAAAATCATTAGCTAGAAAACCCCCAATCAATATTAACAGGTGTTCCCTAAGTCCATTACAATGGGGCAGAACGAAAATCAGGGATTTTACTGTATTATCATTATTCTTGCAACCCCAGTTAATGCAAAAAGTTATGGATTTGTGATCACTTGCGCCAAGCTCTTCAGTGATCTCCAGATTATTCACGAGTGTTTCCTTATTTGACAAGACTAGGTCTAGCAAATTTATTACCCTGTAGGCTCTGTTACGCTCTGCTTCAGAAAACAGTCGTGAATTTTTTCCCATAAAGTCACGGGACTCTAGGTTACCTGTCAAAGAATTCCAGTCAATTTGACTAAAGTTAAAGTCCCCTACTATGACTATGTTATTGTGTCTAGAAGCCCTAACAATTTCGTCCCAAAGAAGTCTCCCTCTATCGTGATCCAAGCCTGGAGATCGGTATATTACACCTAGAATTAGTTTTTCTTGACCCTCTACGAACTCTACCCAAACAGATTCTGTTACTGCTCCATCTATTTTCATACCTGTTTTTATGCAACAATTAATATTTTCTCGAACATACAATACAACTCCTCCCCCCTTCCCATTACATCTATCCACATTGAATAACTTAAATCCCTGAATATACCTCAGCAGTCATATCCCGGCCCTCTTTAAATCATACCACGTTTCAGTTAATGCAATGTATCAAAGTTCCCAGCACATGCTACCAAACGTAGTTCATTAATTTTATTTTCTTTCACTTCGACTGTTAGCATAAAATACCATCAAATGGGGGATATGATCTGGGTGATAAATGGAAAACAGGAATAAATAAAGGGGGATGGAAATAACGTGCTGAAAATTTCCACCCAAAGACAGGACTCGCAGCAATGGTTTCAAGTTTTGAAAAATTCCCGATTCAGGAAGGATATAGGAAAGCACTGGTTTGGTAATAGAGTTGTGGATGAGTGGAACAAACTCCCGATACAGTTATTCGGGCCCAAAACGTTGGGTAGTTTTAAAATGGGTTTTAGATAAATACATGAGTGGGTGTGGGGGTGTGAGTTGGACCTGCCCTAGCTTGTGCTACTAGGTCTTGATGCCGTGCTTCTTCCTTAAGTGAAAGTGACCTGACTAGATGGACCATTGGGCTAAGCCGGAGGGTAACATGGACCGCTTCGCATTGGTCAGTAGGCCTGCGCAGTGTTTCTTCTTTCTTATGTTCTTATTAGGTAATGTTTGTCAGGAAACAGGACAAGTTTTTCCTGACGTGAGTCTTAAGTCAGATTGATGACCTACCGTTGGAGCTTTTGGTCATCTGACCGAAGCCTTCCGCTGGCTTCCCGTCCACTCCTTTAAAAAATATGGTCATTATATAACCAATTTTTATATATTTCACAGATGACGCAGCTGCTTACCCTTGTTTAACAGTGTATGAAATGGCGATAAAGGATGATTCAAAGAAATTTGGAAAAATGCTTATTCTGATTGGCTTCAAACTTTCAACAGTGTTGTGTTTCGTGAGAGCAAGATTTGTGTTGTATGCAAAGTCATGGAGAACATCATAGGAGGAGAGTGGTGGAGCACCTAGAAAAAACACAAGCTTATAAACGACAACCAGAAATGGTTTCAGAGAAGGAAAATCCTGTGTCACAAACCTGTTGGAGTTTTATGAAAAGGTAACAGAAGTAATACTGCATTTTCTTGGACTGTCTCTCCTCAGCCTCCTTGCACATTGTTGCTACATATTCCATAATCTCATTAACTGGCTTCCTGCCAGTTCTCTGCCCCATTTGAACCCGGGTTAAGGAAGTTCCTCATTCCCATGTAGTCCCCTTTCTTGTAGTTTGGCTTCATTCGTCCGGGCCCTTCCTGCTTCCCCCTCCACTTGTAGCTCTACTGTGTATTCGAACTTAAAACCACTTTGATCGGGGCCCCAAGGGGTCTTTCATATATGATGCCCTCAATATCTGCATTACTAAAGGGTGAATACTAGGTCCAGTCTTGATGGTTAAAACCTCTCCTCCCTCTCTTGTAGTGCCCCTTACGTGTTGGTACATGAAGTTTTCCAGTACCACCTCGATCATCTTAGCCCTCCATGTATCTTGGCCCCCATGTGGCTCCAAGTTCTCCCAATCGATCTCCTTGTGGTTAAAGTCACCCATGATCAGGAGCATTGCCCTGCATGCATGAGCTTTTTCTGGCCACTGCACCAGTGTGTCAACCATCGCTTTATTGCTTCGTCATACTCTTTGCCTTGGCATCCTGCTGTTCTGTGGTGGGTTTTTTAACATCACTGCATTTACCCCCTTTGGGACCTCCAGGTGAAGCGTTTCCCACTATGTAATTCGCTAGTTTCTCCGCTGTCCCTCTCTCCAGCTCATCAAAATTCCATGGGTTTTTGATCAGAAGTGCCATTCCCCCAAACCCCCCCTTTTCCCCTCTGTCTTTCCTCAGGACTGGTATCCCTTTGGAAAGAGGGAATCGTTATCATTCATGCAAGCTTGGCTTCTGTGAGAGCTATGATGTCTGGTGATGCCTCTTTGACACTTTCGTGCCACTCCTCCCACTTATTTGTTTTCCATCGGCGTTTGTGTACCATACCTTCAGTTTCCTTCCAACACTGTGGTTTGGGGATCCTGTGAGGAATGGGGACCCGGCAGTATACTTTGGGATTCTATAGCTGGGTGTTGTGTGGAAGCTGTGAGTATGGATTGTGTGATAGGTTGTGGGGTTCTGAGGATAGTGCTGCTCTGTCCTGCTCTGATTGAGCTCTGCTGGTTCCATCCTGGTCTCCTTTCCTAGCTACTTTCGCGTTTTTCCTCTCCCTCAGCTGCTGTCATTCTGATTGTGTTCTGTCTCTGTCTAGGAACACCCCCTTGTACCCTCTCGACCATTTCAACCCCTGGCTTCTCTTGGAGGATCCTGTTCCGCATGTTTCTGTCCTGAGAATCAGCTTGATCGGTTGTTTTCTCCCCTTCAAGTACCCCCTATTCTCTGAAAATTTACAATCTCGTCCACGTCTTCTTCACCTATTTCCCGGTGATGTTCTCAATCTCCCTTCTTTCTGCCCGTGTGGGGTGTGTGTATGTGTGTGTGTGTACTCACCTATTTGTATCACCTATTTGGTTGGTTGCAGGGGGCGATCTTAGCTCCTGGCTCCGCCTCTTCACCGTTGCTACTGGGCCCTCTCTCTCCCTGCTCCATGAGCTTTATCAAACCTCGTCTTAAAACTGTGTATGGTTCCTGCCTCCACTACGTCATTTTCTAGGCTATTCCACTGCCTTACAACTCTATGACTGAGAAATACTTCCTAATATCTCTCTGACTCATTTGTGTCTTCAACTTCCAATTGTGGCCTCTTGTTCTGTGTCCCCTCCCTGGAACATCCTGTCTTTGTCCACCTTGTCTTTCCACGCGTATTTTATATGTTTGTTATCATGTCTCCCCTGACCCTCCCGCCTCCAGTGTCGTCAGGCCGATTTCCCTTAATCTTTCTTCATAGGACATTCCCCTTAGCTCGGAACTAACCTTGTCGCAAACCTTTGTACTTCTCTAGTTTTGACGTGCTTTATTTAAGTGTGGGTTCCAAACAGGTGCTGCATACTCCAGTATGGGCCTGACATACACGGTGTACAGTGTCTTGAACGATTCCTTACTAAGGTATCGAATGCTGTTCTCAGGTTTGCCAGCGCCCAATGCTGCAGCCCGTTATCTGGTTGATATGTGCTTCCGGAGACATGCTCGGTGTTTTTACTCACCCCAAGATCTTTCTCCTTGAGTGAGGTTTGCAGTCTCTGGCCCCCTAGCCTATACTCGGTCTGGGTCTTCTGTGCCCTTCCCTATCTTCATGACTTTGCATTTGGCAGGATTAAATTCGAGAAGCCCTTTGCCTGACCAGGTGTCCAGTCTGTCTAGGTCTCTTTGAAGTCCTGCCTGGTCCTCATCAGATTTAATTCTCCTCGTTGACTTCACATCATCTGCAAACAAGGACACTTCTGAGTCTAACCCTTTCATCATGTCGTTCACTTATACCAAAAAAAGCATGGTCCTAGGACCGACCCCTGTGGGACCCCGCTCGTCACAGGTGCCCACTGTGATACATCATTACGTACCATGACTCGTTGTGTCTCCTGTCAGGTATTCTCTGATCCATTGCAGTGCCCTTCCTGTTATATGCGCCTGATGCTCTAGCTTCTGCACTAATCTCTTGTGAGGAACTGTGTCAAAGGCCTTCTTGCAGTCCCAAGAAGATGCAATCAACCCACCCCTCTCTCTCGTGTCTTACTTCTGTTATTTTATCATAAAACTCCAGAAGGTTTGTGACACAGATTTGCCTTCCATGAAAACCGTGCTGGTTGGCATTTATACTCTTGTTCCGTTCCAGGTGCTCCACCACTCTCCTCCTGATAATCTTCTCCATAATTTTGCATACTATACACGTCAATGACACAGGTCTATAGTTTAGTGCCTCTTTTCTGTCTCCTTTTTTAAAAAAGGGAACTACATTTGCCGTCTTCCATACCCAGGTAGTTGCCCAGTTTCCAGGGACGTGTTGAAGATTGTGGTAAGTGGCACGCACAACATATCTGCTCCCTCTCTAAGGACCCATGGGGTGTACTCACCTAGTTGTACTCACCTAGTTGAGGTTGCGGGGGTCGAGTCCGAGCTCCTGGCCCCGCCTCTTCACTGATCGCTACTAGGTCACTCTCCCTGAGCCGTGGCTTTATCGTACCTCTGCTTAAAGCTATGTATGGATCCTGCCTCCACTACATCGCTTCCCAAACTATTCCACTTACTGACTACTCTGTGGCTGAAGAAATACTTCCTAACATCCCTGTGATTCATCTGTGTCTTTAGCTTCCAACTGTGTCCCCTTGTTACTGTGTCCAATCTCTGGAACATCCTGTTTTGTCCACCTTGTCAATTCCTCTCAGTATTTTGTATGTCGTTATCATGTCCCCCTATCTCTCCTGTCCTCCCGTGTCGTCAGGTTGATTTCCCTTAACTCTCCTCGTAGGACATACCTCTTAGCTCTGGGGCTAGTCTTGTTGCAAACCTTTGCACTTTCTCTAGTTTCTTTACGTTTCTGGCTAGGTGTGGGTTCCAAACTGGTGCCGCATACTCCAATATGGGCCTAACGTAACGGTTTACAGGGGCCTGAACGATTCCTTATTAAGATGTCGGAATGCTGTTCTGAGGTTTGCTAGGCGCCATATGCTGCAGCAGTTATTTGGTTGATGTGCGCTTTAGGAGATGTGCCCGGTGTTATACTCACCCCAAGATCTTTTTCCTTGAGTGAGGTTTGTAGTCTCTGACCCCTAGACTGTACTCCGTCTGCGGCCTTCTTTGCCCTTCCCCAATCTTCATGACTTTGCACTTGGTGGGATTGAACTCCAGGAGCCAATTGCTGGACCAGTTCTGCAGCTGTCCAGATCCCTTGTAGTTCTGCCTGGTCTTCGATCGAGTGTTATTCTTCTCATCAACTTTACGTCATCTGCAAACAGGGGACACCCCAGAGTCTATTCCTTCCGTCATGTCGTTCACAAATACCAGAAACAGCACTGGTCCTAGGACTGACCCCTGCGGGACCCCGCGTCACAGGTGCCCACTCTGACACCCGCCACGTACCATGACTCGCTGCTGTCTTCCTGACAAGTATTCCCTGATCCATTGTATGCCTTCCCTGTTATCCCTGCTTGGTCCTCCAGTTTTTGCACCAATCTCTTGTGTGGAACTGTGTCAAACGCCTTCTTGCAGTCCAAGAAAATGCAATCCACCCCCCCCCTCTCTCTTTGTCTTACTGCTGTCACCATGTCATAGAACTCCAGTAGGTTTGTGACACAGGATTTCCCGTCCTGAAACCATGCTGGCTGCTGTTGAAAGAGATCATTCCTTTCTAGGGGTTCCACCACTCTTCTCCTGATAATCTTCATCCATGATTTTGCATACTATACATGTCAGTGACACTGGTCTGTAGTTTAATGCTTCATGTCTGTCTCCTTTTTTAAAGATTGGACTACATTTGCTGTCTTCCATGCCTCAGGCAATCTCCCGGTTTCGATAGAGTATTGAATATTGTTGTTAGGGGACACATAGCGCCTCTGCTCCCTCTCTCAATACCCATGGGGAGATGTTATCTGGCCCCCTTGCCTTTGAGGTATCCCAGCTCACTCAGAACCTCTTCATTCTTCTCGGTTGTGTGCACTGTGTCCAGCACTTTGGGGGTGTGGCCCCACCTCTCCGTCTTTCTGGAGTCCTTCGTCTCCCCTGTGAACACTTCTTTGAAACTCTTGTTTAGTTCTTCACATTCTTCTCGGTCGTTTTTTTTTGATCTCTCCTCCATCCCTTTATTCTTTTGCCTGATTACTGGTCCTTGACTGTTCTCCTGATGTGCTGTACAACAGCTTCGGGTCAGATTTGGCTTCAGCGCTATGGGCCCTTTCCATATTGTCATTGGGCCCCCCCTTCTTATCTGTGCATATTCGTT
>NC_069498.1:10123616-10148122 GCF_026875155.1 Cherax quadricarinatus
TTTGGCAAGGAAGCAAAAAGTATTAGGTCAGCTTTTCCTTTATGTTCGAGGGGCATTGGAGCGCCATAGGACGCTGTGAGGTCAGACTACTTTTGACTCTACTGAGAGTCACACTGATGCCAGGATAACCAACAAATAACACTGATCCGTGCGTTAATGTGAACAAAGTGTCTCACAAAACACAATAAACACTTACAGAGAAGTGTGATCAGCTTCTTCAGTGATAAGATTGTGAACAATAAAGACAAACCTTGTGGAACATAGTGTACCAGTGTGTGGATTCCTAGATTATGGAAGATGTGGACATCCAAGGACACTTCAGCTTCTATCAAGTCACCGATATCTGTCGAGGGTGCAAAGAACACCATAACTCATGCTAAAAGAACAAGGTGGGTTATGAATTTCTTGTAGTACGGGGGACTGCGCAGTTCTTGTGTCGCAAGGAGTTTGTAATCATCCTATATTCGGCAGTGAGGTGCGGACTTTTGAGTCCACACAAGTACGTACGTCAGCCATCAGTGAATGAAATATGCTGACATAGCACCCCCTAGGGGTAATTTATTATTAACATAATATAATCTTTTACAGCCTATTAAGTAGTGGATATGACAGCTTCTCAAGACCTCATCTGCATGGCGGCTGTTTGGACGATGAGCTGTCTTATCAGCTAAGTAATCCCTATATTTAATCTAACCTTAGCTGGTAAACCATTTCTCAACATGATTTGTACTTATAATTTGTAATGCATTACGTGAACACCCATTATGTTAACATCCATTATGATACCATCCATCAGTTCTAGGTTACATATGTCTTTGCTATTGTATAGAATCAGCCTAGAGCTACCTGCCTGTTCAGCCTATAGCATAGTATTGTATGTCGAGACGACATACGTAACATGACCGAGCTGTCAGCATAGTTGCTGATCCCCTGAATGTAAATGTTATCTGAGTATTATAGTTAGTACCATCCATATGTTTTACATACACGACCCCTTTGCTAGGCTCAGTGACTAGTTTGTACGACGTCACGTGATGCCAATGTGAGTGCTACGTTCCCAGCCCTAGGCCTCAGTTCCCGTTAGACCTACCAAGCAGCAACAGGCAGGCTGGGCCTCCCCCTTCACACTCTGCCAATATATGTGTTACCATCTAACAAGTGCGTTTAACTCCAACCATCAAATCATCACGAACCCCTTTTCAACAATGACACCAAAATAGGCCGTCCAATTCATTCTATTGAGGACACTAGAGCACTCCAGAGTGATTTGAATAGACTGATGCAATGGTCGGAGAAGTGGCAGATGCAGTTTAATATTGACAAATGCAAAGTTCTAAATGTTGGACAGGAAAATAACCATGCCACATCTAAACTAAATAATGAAGGTCTTAATACTACTGATTTCGAAAGGGATTTAGAAGTTCTTGATAGCAGTAATCTAAAACCAAGACAACAGTACATAAGTGTTAGCAAAAAAGCTAAGAGAATCCTTGGCTTCATATCTAAAAGTATAAATAATAGAACATAAGAAAGTAAAAGGACACAAGTGCAACTAATGTGACATTTATTGTGGCAACGTTTCGCTCTCCAGGAGCTTTATCAAGCCATTACAAACAATACATGGACACAGGGGGTATATAAAGGCTCAGAGTGAGGTGAATACTAGTGAGGTACCATTTCGATGTTCACTAGTGGTAGTAGTAGTGGTAGTGACAAAAGCAATTAATTCGTACATGAGTAAAAGGATATAAAAGCTAATACTTGGGTAACATAAAAATAGGTTGGACAAATATAAACTGGAATGAGGCAGGTTGTTTCAGTGTTCACTCTCTGTGCTTTGTGTAGTATAACAGGAGAGACTATGTGATGGCAGGGTTTACTGTTTTCAGGAGGATTCTTGCTAAGACTTCGGAGATGGTGAAGCTGCCGTTGTTTTGTTTAATTGTATTCGAAACAGCGATCAGTGCTGATTCAAGGCACTTGCGTGTGCGGAAATTAGTTTCTTTTATCACTAATTGGGCGTCTCTGAATTTCATAAGATGATTGGTGGAATTTCGTGTTGTACACAGGCGTTGTTTAAGTTGTCGTTCCTACATGCGTATATGTGTTCATTGAGGCGGGTGTCGAGGTTTCTTGCTGTTTCACCTACGTAGATCTTGTCACAGCCTCCACAGGGTATAGTGTAAACTCCTGCATTGACTGGTTCGTGGTGCTTGGGTTTTGTCCTGGTTAGATCCTTTATTGAAGTGGTAGAAGCGATGGCGACTCTGGTGTTAGCTTGTGAAAGTACTTTTGAGACGTTTAGTGCAACCTGGCTGTTGGGAAGAATTATAACTTTGTTGGGAGCGGTGTTGATGCGTGGAGAATTGCTGATCGGAAGAGCTCTTTTCTTGCTGTCTTTGATGAAAAAAGAAGGAAATTGTAACTCAGTGAATGTGTTGGTGAATGTAAGTACAATCCTCGTCTAGAAACTCAGGACTACAGAATTCGGTAAGCTCTTAGGAAAAACCCAGATGAGCATACCGATTTTGTAGTCCTGATTTCTGACGAGGAATGTACTTACATCACCAATCATACACTGAGTTACAATTTCCTTCTTTTTTCATCAAAGACTGCAAGCCAAGAGCTCTTCAGATCATGCAATCTCCCCGCATCAACCCGCTCCCAACAAAGTTAAAGTCTCCCAACACCAGGTTGCACTAAACGTCCTTCAAAAGTTCTTTTCACAGCCTAACACCAGAGCGCCATCGCTTCTACCAACTTCAATAAAGGATCTACCAGGACAAAACCCAAGCACCAGAACCAGTCAATGCAGGAGTTACACTATACCCTGTGGAGGCCTGTGACAAGAACGACTAGGGAAACAGGCAGAAAACCTCGACACCGCCTCATGAACACATATACGCATGTAGGAACGACAACTTAACAACGCCTTGTACAACACCGAAATTCCACAATCCATCTTAGAAATTCAGAGACGCCCCCAATTAGTGATAAAGAAACTAATTTCCGCACACGCAAGTGCCTTGAATCACCACGGAACGCTGTTTTGGGGGGGGGGCGAATAAAAAGTAAACAAAACAACGGCAGCTTCACCATCTCCGAAGTCGTAGCAAGAAACCTCCTGATAACATAAACCCTGCCCCATCCATAGTCCACTCCTGTATACAACACAAAGACACAAGAGTGAAACACTGAATACAACCCTGCCTCATATCCAGTTATATTTGTCCAAACCTATTTTTATGTACCAAGTATTAGCTGTTTATATCCTTTTACTCATGTATGAGCCGAGAGAGAGGAGGAAGAAAAGGCGAATAAATTTTCTTTTGTCACTAACACTACAACTACCACATTTTTTTTTTTTTACGCATGAGACATCGAAATGGTACCGCACTACATTCACCTCACTCTGAGCCTTTATATACCCTCTGTGTCCATGTCTTGTTTGGTAATGGCTTGATAAAGCTCCTGGAGAGCGAAACGTTGCCACAATAAATGTCACTTTAGTTGCACTTGTGTCCCTTTTTACTTTACATATTGTCGGTAATTCTACCAACTTATTACAGAACATACGACATAAAAACAGAAGAAGGAGGAACCTGCAGCAGGCCTGTTGGCCCATACTAGGCAGTCCTTTACAATTCATCCCACTAACAAACATTTGACCAACCCAATTTTCATTGCCACCCAAGACACAAGCTCCCGATGTGCAATCCCTCTCAAATCCAACCCCTCCACTCATGTACTTATCCCAACCTAAATTTGAAACTACCCAAGAGTCCTAGCCTCAATACCCCAACTAGTAGACTGTTCCCTCATCAACAACCCCTATTTCCAAAACCAAACTTTCCATATGTCCTTCTAAATTAAACTTCTCTAATTTAAATCATTACTGCGGGTTCTCTCTGGAGCAAGATATCCTCAAGACCTTGTTAATATCCCCTTTATTAATACCTATCTTCCACTTATACACTTCGATCAGTGTCCGCACCTCCTTCTTCGTCCTAACAAATGAATGTAACTAAGAGTCTTCATCTATCTTCATAAGGAAGATTTTCGAATGCTATTTATTAATTTAGTCATCCTACGCTGAATGTTTTCTAACGAATTAGTGTCCATTCTGTAATATGGAGACAAAAGTGAGCTGCATAATCGAGTGAGGCCTTACTAATGATGTAAAAGCTACAGTATGACTCTGGACTTCTGTTTGCTTACACTTCTTGATATAAATCCATAATCTATTTGCCTTATTACTACGCTGAGGCATTGGCTGTCTTGGTTTAAGGTTGCTGCTTACCAAACCCCCAAGTCCTTTTTCCAATCTGTATGCTAGTTCTACATATTATAACTTATAATGTTAGGTTAAGACACACCCCGAGCTTCAGAACTTGCATTTATCTACAATTGAACTGCAATCTGCCACTTTTCGACCAAAGTAGACTATTGTCTAAATCCCCTGACGTTCCCCTAAACATCTACGTTTGAATCAATTATCCTACCTACTTCGTGTCATCGGCGATTTGCTCTATCACTAGTAATTTCCTTCATCAAGATCATTGATATATATTAAAAACAACAACGGGCCCAAACTGATCCCCCTGTAGGAACGCCACTTGTTACTGATCCCCACTCGATTTAACCCATTTATACACTCCTCCTGCTTCCTGTCTGTGAGCCATGATTCGATCCACGAGAAGCACCCGTCCCCCAATGCATTGAGCTGCTAACTTTCTTCAACAGTCTTTGGTGTGGAAACTTATCAAATGCCTTACTAAGCTAAGTAACAATATCAAAGGCATTATCGTGGTTAACAGCCTAAAACGCTTTACTGGAAGAAAGGTAATAAATTATTAACCAAGGACCCGGCCTCTTGTGAATCCAACTGATATCATGAATCAAGGCTATGCTTATCGAGATGGCTTCTTATAATCCTCAGCTAGAATTGACTCTAGTAATTTCCTACAATTGAGGGGGTCCAGGCTTATGGCCGGTAAATTTTGACGGTAACGACTTTGTCCCCTGTAAAAATAGAGTTACGTTGCCATCTGGCCACATCTCGACACTACACCTGTTTGAAGAGAAAATTTAAAATATTAGTTTTAATGGGTCACAGACTCCATTTTTGCATTCCTTTAGAACCCTTGAAAACCTCATCAGGACGCCGGTGACTTATATGCTTCATTCGCTATCGCTGCACAACAATTTCACTAGTGACGGTGATGTTACATAATTTATCTGCGCGGGCCACTATAAAAATTAATTACGGGAATAGTATTAGTGTCTTCCCCGGGAAAAACCGAGAGAAAAAAATTATTTAAAATCGAGCACATTTCATTCTCTGTCCCAGTAAGATGCCCATAGTTACTTTTAAGGGGACTATCTTATCTAATGACTTTTTGTGCTATATACCTGGAAAAAACGTTTTGGTTATTTTAGAATCCTATGCAACTTTATTTTTCATGTCCCTTAGCTTTTCGTATCCCCCTTTTAATGTCCCTCCTTAATGTCAATATACTGATTCATAGATACCCTCGCCTCTTTTTTGATACGCCTATATATTCCCTTTCTATGCCCTAGTAGATAGTTCAGCCCGATTATTCATCCATTTTGGGTCATGTATATTTGATCTAATTTCTTTATAAGAATAAACCGTTCTATTAGCAGCATTATTGTGTTCAGAAACCTTCATATTGATAGCTCTCTTCGTTTACCCCAGGCAACAGTTGATAAGTTTCTCTAATGCCCATGTAAATCGCTAAGCGAAAACTGGACTGGGTACGAGTTTGCCCACTATCATACTGCCATTCAATGCTCAATGTAATTGATTTGTGGTCGCTACACCCAGTCCTCGAAACTTGCTAAATTAATTACAAGGGATTCATTGTTTGCCAGAAACAAAGTCAAGCAGGTTATTACCCCTTGTAGGTTCTGTCACACACTGCTTCAAAAAAACAATCCTGAATACATCTAAGAAGTCGTCTGATTCTAAATTCCCCGTCAAGAAATTCCCATCAATAGACGAAAGTTAAAGTCTCCTAAATTAACTACATACCGTGCTGTGGCTATAACAATTGTCCCCAGAGTATCGTCCCCTGTCCTATCTAAATTTTGGGGGACGTATATCACACCTAAAATAACTTTTCATGCCCCTCTGAAATTCTATCCACAGAGCTCGCTGACTGTGTTACTTTCAGACTTAAGACCTTTTTTTATGCAACAGTTCACGCGATCTCGGACATACATTGACACCCCACCCCCCTCCGATACTTCTATCTACTGGGAACAATTTAAAACCCTGAATGTGAACATCTGCAGCAGGTCCGCGACTTGTTAATTAAACACGTCCCTCAGTAATGGCAATTGTGTTTTTAATAAATACATCAATGTGACCTGCACAGCAACTAGTCTCAACTCGTCCATCTAAGTCCTAGCACTGCGACCTATTGTGTAATAAATACTTGAAGACCTCCTCTCTCTTTACCCTTCTCTGCTCCTTTCTGTTATTCCACTAAAACCTAGTACTGTCCTTTGTCAATTAGTGCAACTGGCTTTCCAATAATCCTCCTGATTTTGGCCTATTACTATTCTCCTAGTACTGTAAATAAAGTTGGTAGAATTACCGACAATATGTAAAGTATAAGGGACACAAGTGCAACTAATGTACATTTATTGTGGCAACGTTTCGCTCTCCAGGAGCTTATCAAGCCATTACAAACAATAAATGGACACAGAGGGTAAATAAAGGCTCAGAGTGAGGTGAATACTAGTGAGAGGTACATTCGATGTTTCACTAGTGTATAGTAGTAGTAGTATTAGTGGTAGTGACAAAAGTAATACAATATGGTAGAAAATTAATCGGTACTTGAGTAAAAAGGGATAATAAAAAGCTATGTACTTGGGTAACATAAAAATAGTTGGAACAATCTAAACTGAATGAGGCAGCTTGTTTCAGTGTTTTCACATCTGTGCTTTGTGTCGTATAAACAGGAGAGACTATGTGATGGCAGGTTACTGTGTTAGGAGGATTCTTGCTAAGACTCGGGATGGTAAGCTGCGTGTTTTTTAAATGGTATTCGTAACAGCGATCAGTGCTGGATGCAAGCCTTGCCGTGTGCGGAAATTGGGGTTCTTTTATCACTAATTGGGCGCTCTGAAGTCCATAAATGCTTGGTGGAATTTCGGTGTTGTACACAGCGTTGTTTAAGTTGTCGTTCCTACATTCGTATATGTGTTCAGGGAGGCGGGTGTCGAGTTTCTTTGCTGTTTGCACCTACGGGAGATCTTGTCACCGCCTCCACGGGGATAGTGTAAACCCTGCATTGAACTGTTTTCGTGGTGCTTGGGTTTTTGTCCTTGGTTAGATCCTTTATTGAAGTGGTAGAAGCGATGCGACTCCTGGTGTTAGCCTTGTGCAAAGTACTTTTGGAGACCGGTTAGTGCAACCCTGGCTGTTGGGAAGAATTAAAATAACTTTGTGTGGGGAGACGGTGTTGTATGCTGGCAACCATGATGAACTGAAGAGCTCCTTTTCTTGCAGCTTTGATGAAAAAAGAAGGAAATTGTAACTCAGTGAATGTTTGGTGAATGTAAGTACATTCCTCGTCCAAGAACTCAGGACTACAACTTCGTATGGCTCTTAGGAAAAACCCATGAGGATGCCTCGTTAGTCTTGGTATCTGACTGGAAATAGAAGGTGTGGAGAATCATTTTGATGTGGTGGGGTTTCCGATAAACGGAAATCTATAGTTGTTGTCTACTTTGCGAATGAGGACGTCGAGGAAAGGTAGCTGTCCCATTGACTCTTCTTCTAGTTAACTGAATCGCTGTTTCAACTGCGTTGAGCCTTGCCTAAGATCCCGTACATCAAAACGTTTTGGAGTTATTACGAGGACAACGTCCACGTAACTAACCAAGAGACGCTTGAAGGGATGATGTTGGCGGAAGTGTTTCGGACTCTAGGTTTCCATGTAAAGTTGGCTATGGACGGCACTTATTGGGGGACCCCCCAGTCCCATGGGGGCCGGTAGTTTGGTTTGAGAGCTTGTTATTGAAGGAAAAACAGTTTGAATTTTAACAACAGGAGTTCAAGCAAGTCAACTAAATCTCCGGGATGTAAAGGAAGATTAAGGTCCTGGTTGACTTACGTCGTAGAACCTCGATGGCTATTTGGTATGGTACTTTTGTGAAGAGGGAAGTCACTCCAAACTGCTTAGTTACTTGTTTACGGATGGGAGAGGTTACGGGATGGCGGTTGAGAAAGTCGCCTGAGTGTTTAAGATGAGCTGGGCTGATGGTCCCCAGGAAAAAGGCCCAGGAAAGATTGTTTGCAAGAACTCGGGCTATGTTGTGTGGACACTGCCTATTCTGACGTGATTGTCTGAGAGAATATGTGTTTAGGGTCTTTGGTAAACCATACATTGGTGGAGCTGGTTAGGTTGCTTGGTAACTTTACAGAAGTTTCTTCCCGTTCTCTATGCGTTTTGATTATTTGTCTTTTTGTATAGAAAGTCTTTGTGACGCTCCCAACTGTTATGCTGTGGTGCGTATGAAGGTTAAATATACAGGGCCTTCTCACTGCAGCCTTTAAGTTAAACCTCTTCTTCTAATCTTCCTAGAAGATACAATCACTGCCCTGAAGACCTCGCCAACGACACCACCATTATCGTCACCACCGCCGACAAAGAGGAGTCGGTCATACCTCCAACCCAGTGACGACAACCACTAACATGCTGGACCTTTGAATGAACCAATCTACAACGAACCCATCACGCCCCACCGTCACTCAACAGTGGGAGACGCTCACCAAAGACTTTTCTATACAAAACCAGAACACATACTACAAACCACTAGAGAAGGGAAGAAACTTCTGTAACTTGTTTACCAAGGCAACCCAACACCAGCACACATGTAGGGTTGACCCAAGACCATAAACACAATATACCGCGCAGACCAATCACGTCAGGAATAGGAGTGCTCCACACAAAACGAGCCCGAGTTCTTGCCAAACATCTTTCTGCCTTCCTGGACCATCAGCCCCCTCATCTTAAACACTCGGCGACCTTCTCAACCGCAATCCGTAACCTCTCCATCCGTAACAAGAAACGAAGCAGTTTGATGTGACTTCCCTCTTCACAAAACGTACCTCCCAAAAAAGCCATCGAGGTTCTACGAGTACAGTCTACCAGGACCTAAATCTTCCGTTACCTCCGGAGATTTTGTGACTTGATTGAACTCTGTGTTTAACTTCAACTGTTTATTCCTTCATAACAAGCTCTACAAACAACCTACGGCATGGGAATGGGGGGTCCCCAATACGTGCCCGTCCTAGCCCAACTTATACATGGAACACCTAGATCGAACACTTCGTCCAACTCACCTTCAAGTCGTCACGTGGTTCTTACGTGACGATGTCCTCGGTAATCACTCCAAAACGTTGTGATGTACGGGATCTTCAGGCAAGGCTCAACGCAGTTGAACCACGGGATGCATTTACACTGAAGAAGAGTCCAATGACAACTACTGCCACGACGGTCCTCATTCACAAAGTAGACACAACCTAATTTCACGTTTTTATGGAAACCCCCAAAAAAAATGATCTCACACACGTCTATTCCAGTCAAGAAACCAAACCTAAAGAGGCATCATCATCGGTTTTTCCTAAGACATACCGAATTTTAGTCCTGAGTTCTTGAACGAGGAATGTACTTACATTCACCAAACATCACTGGAGTTACAATTTCCTTCTTTTCCATCAAAGACTGCAAGAAAAGAGCTCTTCAATCAGCAAGTCTCCACGCATCAACACCGCTCCCAACAAAGTTTATAATTCTTCCCAACAGCCCGGTTGCAACTAAAACGACTCAAAAGACTTTCACAAGCGAACACCAGAGTCGCCATCGCTTCTACTTCAATAAAGATCTAACCAGGACACAACCCAAGCACCACGAACCAGTCAATGCAGGTGTATCACTATACCCTGTGGAGGCTGTGACAAGATCTACGAGGATGACACAGCAAGAAACTCGTCACCCGCCTCAATGAACACATATAACGCATGTAGGAAACGACACTTAAACAACGCCTGTGTACAACACCGGAAATTCCACCAATCCTCTTATGAATTCAGAGACGCCCACTTAGGATAAAAGAATCCAATTTTCCGCACACGCAAGTGCCTTGATCAGCACTGATTCGCTGTTTCGAATACATTAAACAAAACAACGCAGCTTCACAATCTGCCGAAGTCTTAGCAAGAATCCTCCTGCAAACAGAAAACCCTGCCATCAATAGTCCTCTCCTGTTATACTACACAAAGCACGGAGAGTGAACCAATGAACACAACCTCCTCATTGCCCAGTTTATATTTGTCAACCTATTTTTTATGTTTACCCAAGTAATAGCTTTTATATCCTTTACTCTAGTACGAATTAGAGTGGCTGGGCTCTACATATTGTAGTACTTTTGTCACTACCACTACTACTACTACGACTAACTACTACCACTAGTGAACATCTAAATGGTACCTCACTATATTCACCCTGCACTCCTGAGCCTTTAATATACCCTCTGTGTCCATGTATTGTGGGTAATGGCTTGATATAAGCACCGGGAGAGCGGAATACGGGTTGCCCACAATAAATGTTCACCTTAGTTCTCTCCTAGTACTCATATTACTACCCTGCGACTTCACAGTTTTCCCGCAAAAACCCATACAACTAACTATTCCTAGTTTAAAGACCTAACAGCTCCCTCCACTGCGTTGGCCAGTGCTCCCACCCCACACCTAGATAAGTGAACCCCATCCTAAATAAGTGAACCCCATCCAAGATAAGTGAACCCCATCCTAGATAAGTGAACCCCATCCAAATAGAAGTCCTCAGGTTGTTCTTCAACTCTATATATCTTTGGTTAGACCTCATTTAGATTATGTTGCACAGTTCTGATCACCGTATTACAGAATGGATATAAATACACTGGAAAACTTAAAGAGTAGGATGACAAAGATGATCCCATTGTATCAAATTTTCCCTATTTGAGATAGACTGAGGGCCCATGCATCCGCAATCTCTCGCAAGGCATAGAAATTATAAGACCAAAAGAAACAGAAGAATGGAAACACGCAGAAGCCTACTGGCCCATACGAGGCCGGTCCGAGATCAAAACCGACCTCTAACTAAAGCTACCCAAGCAATAACTCCCGTATCCCATGACACCAATCAAACCCACCCTCCCACTCATATATTTGAGTCCAGTCTCTTCTTACAGCTACCCAAGGCCTAAGCCTCATCAACCCACGGGGAAAACTGTTTCACGCATCTACAACTCTGTTAGAAAACCAGTACTTGCCTATGGCCTTTCTAAATCTAATTTATCCAACTTAAATCCATCATTTCTGTTCTGACCTGTTCGACACCCTCATACTTATTAATGGTCTCCCTTGTTTTATGCCCGCTCCACTTATACACTCAATATATCACCCCTCAAGTCTACGCCTCTCCAGAGATGGAGAGTTAAGGGCTTTAAGCTATCCTCATACGGAGGTTCCTTACACATAATTCATTTTAGCCATTCTTCTCTGTAATGTTCTCTAATGAAGTCTATGTCCATCCTGGTAAGGGGACCAAAACTGCGCAGCAGAATATAAATGAGCCTCAATAGTGATGGTATAGAGCTGTAAAATATCTTTTGGACTTCTGTTACTTATACTTTACTTGAGATAAATCAGTATCTGTTGGCCTTGTTGCGCACACTAGGCACTGCTGTCTTGCTTAAATTCTGCTTACCATTGACTCCCAAGTCTTGTTTTCACATTCTGGTATGGATTCAAGCTTTACTTCACCTAAATTATTAGCTTCGAGGTTATTTTCATTACCAAGGGCAAGTACCTTACACTTACCACATTGAACTTTCATCTTGCCATTTTTTCAGACAAAGAACATAATTTGTCATAATCGTCCTGAGTTTCATTGATATCCTCCTCTGAGTGAATTAAAACGGGCTATCTTTGGGATTAATCAGCAAACTTACTCATTTCACTCGTAATCCCTTCATCAAGGTCATTGAAGTAAATTATGAACAAGAGAAGGCCTAAACTGATTCCTTGTGAACGCCACTAGTGACTAATCCCCCAATCAGAATTCACTCCATTATGTAACTCTCTGCTTTCTAGTGGTAAGCCATGCCTCTATCAGCTAGAACTTTACCTCCTAAACCATGAGCAGCTACTTTCTTAAGAGTCTCTTGTGAGGTACTCTATCGAAGGCTTTACTAAAATCCAAATAACAATATCATATTCCTTATCACTGTCAACGGCTCAATGTTCTATTGAAGAACGTCAGTAAGTTTGTCAGGCAGGAACGTCCTCTCCGTGAATTCATGCGAGATCATTTATCAAGTAATGGCGCTTCAAGGTGACTGTCTGAAGAAGGGCCGCTATAGTGATGCTAATAACTGGCCCCACGATAGATGTCAAGCATATTGACGTAATTTGAAGAGTGACTTATCCCTGATGTGAAGTATAGGAACCCCGGGGGGGGGGGGGGGTGGGGGGGGGGGGGGGGGGGGGGGGCCCCCCCCCCACCACATAGCCATCTTTCCACACCTCGGGCATCATAGAGCGGGAGAGGTATGGTGACGCATGGAGAGAGCAGCTCTGTTAATGGGCAGAGGCTAGAGGCCCATCTTGCATTCCTTAAGTACGCCTGTAGAAAAGCAGCTCAGCGGGGGTCCCCGGGACTTATTTTGCATTCAGTTTTTTGATTTAGGGGGTTTAATATCCTTGTACCTATGAATAGGTATAGGAGTGAAATTAATTGAATATGGAAATAGAATGGTGGGGTTAGTTCAGGAATCCATGTACATCTTCCTGTGTAAAAAACTGACAAAAAATAGTCATGAAATAAAAACACATTCCCAGTTCGATGATCCGTCAGCTGTCCAGACCCAATTTTCAGAGTCCACCTTTTTCTTCACCGTCCTAGACACTTGAAAGAAGCCTTTGGATTAGTCTTTGATTCATTAGCAACGCTAATTTCATAGTCACGTTTAGCTTTCTAATCCTTTTGGTACTTGTCTCTTGTAAGCTGGAACATATTGGTCAGTAAGGATTAACTCTCCCTTCTGATGCCCCCTATAAATTCGCCCTTTTCCTCCCCTAATAGAACCTTAAGCCCTCCTGTTAACATTTGGGATCGTTATTATTAACCTAATTTCTCTCTGGAAATGTATATACGCTGGCACGGTTTCACATTAATTAAGAAAACAATACATAAAGCAGATCCCTTACCCAATCATAAGTATGATCATCGCAATAAAATCATTGTAGCTAATATCCCGAATCAAGAAAGACAGGTGTTTCCTAAGTCATATAATCGCAGAACGAAAATCAGGGATTTTACTGTAATTATCATTGATTCTTGCAATCCCAGTTAAAGCGAAAAGTTTAGGAATATGTGATCAATTGCGCCAAGCTCTTCAGTGATCTCCAGATTATTCACGAGTGAACCTTATTCTGAACCGACAGGAGGCAACACATTATTACCCCTGGTAACTCCGTTCGCTCAGCTTCAGAAACCAGTCGTGAATTGTTTCCATAAAGTCACTGACTCTAGATTACCTGTCAAAGAAATTCCAGTCCCAATTTGACTAAAGTTAAGACCCCTACTATGACTATTTATAGTGAGCAGAAGCCCAACAATTTCGTCCCAAAGAATCCTCCTCTATCGTGATCCAAGCTGGCGTAGGTATATTACACGCAGAATTAAGTTTTCTGACCCTCACGAACTCTACTCAAACAGCATTCTGTTACTGCTCCATCTATTTCATCCTTTTTATGCAACAATTAGTATTTCTCGAACAATATAATGCAACTCGTCCCCCCTATCCCCGTTTACACAATCTATCACATTTGAACAAGCTAAATCCCTGAATATACACACAGCAGTCATATCCCGGCTCTTTACATCAATAACACGTTTCACTCCTGCAATGATAGCAAAGTTTTTCCCAACCCATGCACAAACGGTTAGTTCATTAATTTTATTTCTTTCACTTCGACTGTAGCAAAAATACCATCAAAAGGGGGATAGTTTCTAGGTGTTAAAATGGAAAACAGGAATAAATGAGGGGGATGGAAATAACGTGCTGAAAATTTCCAGCCACGACAGTACTCGGCAGCAATGGTTTCAAGTTTGAAAAATTCAGATTCAGGAAGGATATAGGAAAGCACTGGTTTGGGTAATAGAGTTGTGGATGAGTGGAACAAACCCCCGAGTACAGTTATAGAGGCTAAAAGTTGTGTAGTTTTAAAAATAGGTTAGATAAATACATGAGTTGGTGTGGGTGGGTGTGAGTTGGACCTGACTAGCTTGTGCTACTAGGTCTGATGCCGTGCTCCTTCCTTAAGTGAAAGTGACCTGACTAATGGACCATTGGGCTAAGCCGGAGGGTAACATGGACCTGCTTCGCATTGGTCAGTAGGCCTGCTGCAGTGTTTCTTCTTTCTTATGTTCTTATTAGGTAATGTTTGTCAGGAAACAGGACAAGTGTTTCCTGACGTGAGTCTTAGATGATGACCTGCCGTTGGAGCTTTTGGTCATCTGACCGAAGCCTTCGATGGCTTACCGGTCCACTCCTTTAAAAAATATGGTCATATATATAACCAATTTGTATATATTTCACAGATGACGCAGCTGCTTTATCCTGTTTAACAGTGTATGAAATGGCGATAAAGGATGATTCAAAGCATATGGAGATATGCTTATTCTGATGGCTTCAAATTTCAACAGTGCTGTGTTTTCGTGAGAGCAAGATTTGTGTTGTATGCAAAGTCATGGAGAAACATCATCAGGAGGAGAGTGGTGGAGCACCTAGAAAGGCACAAGCTTATAAACGACAACCACATGGTTTCAAAGAAGGAAAATCCGTGTCACAAACCTGTTGGAGTTTTTATGAAAAGGTAACAGAAGTAATACTGCATTTTCATGGACTGTCTCTCCTCAGCCTCCTTGCACATTGTTGCTACATATTCCATAATCTCATTAACTGGCTTCCCTGCCAGTTCTCTGTCCCACTGAACCCCGTTCGGTAGTTCCTCATTCCCGTGTAGTCCCCTTTCTTGTAGTTTGGCTTCATTCGTCCTGGCCTTCTGCTTCCCCCCTCCACTTGTAGCCTACTGTGTATTCGAAGCTTAAAACCACATGGTCACTGGCCCCAAGGGGTCTTTCATATATGATGACCTCAATATCTGCATTACTCAAGGTGAATACTTGGTCCAGTCTTGATGGTTCAACTTCTCCTCCCTCTCTTGTAGTGTCCCTTACGTGTTGGTACATGACGTTTTCCAGTACCACCTCGATCATCTTAGCCCTCCATGTATCTTGGCCCCCATGTGGCTCCAAGTTCTCCCAATCGATCTCCTTGTGGTTAAAGTCACCCATGATCAGGAGCATTGCCCTGCATGCATGAGCTCTTCTGGCCACAGCAGCCAGTGTGTCAACCATCGCTTTATTGCTCTCGTCATACTCTTGCCTTGGCATCCTGCTGTTCTGTGGTGGGTTAACATCACTGCATTTACCACCTTGGGACCTCCAGAGTGAAGCGTTCCCACTATGTAATCGCTAGTTTCTCCGCTGTCTCCTCTCTCCAGCTCATCAAAATTCCATCGGTTTTTGATCAGCAGTGCCATTCCTCCAACCCCCATGTTCCCTCTGTCTTTCCTCAGGATCTGGTATCCAGTTGGAAAGATGGCATCTGTTATCATTCATGAAAGTTTGGTTTCTGTGAGAGCTATGTTTTCGGGTGATGCCTTTTTTTGACTTTTTTCGTGCCATTTCCCCCACTTATTTGTTTTTCCATCGCTTTGTGTCCCATACCTTCAGTTCCCCCTTCCAACACTGGGGTTTGGGGGATCCGTGAGGAGGGAGCCTGCAATACTTGGGATTCTATCGGGGTGTTGTTTGGAAGCTGTGAGATGGATCGTGTATAGGTTTGGGTTTCTGAGGATGTTCTGTGTGGCTTGCCCTTGCGCTCTGTCCGCCGATGAGCTCTGCTGGTTCCATCCTGGTCTCCTTTCTAGCTATTTTTCGCTTTTTTTTTCCTTCCCTCAGCTGCGTCATTCGTTTGTTTTTCTGTCTCTGTCAGGAACACCCCTTGTCCCTCTCGACCTTTCAACCTGGTTCTCTTGGAGGACCTGTTCCGCACTGTTTCTGTCCTGAGTCATTTGATGGGTCTTTTTTTCCCCCCCCCCTTAAAGTACCCCCCCTATTCCTGAAAATTTACAATCTCGTCCACGCTTCTTCACCTTTTTTCCGTGATGATTTTTCTAAATTCCCCCCCTCTTTCTGTTGTTGGGTGTGTGTGTGTGTGTGTGTGTGTGGTGGTTGTGTGTGGTGTGTGTGTGTGTGTGTGTGGTGTGTGTGTGTGTGTGTTTTGGGGGTTTTGCGTTTGGGTGTGCGTGTGTGTGTGTTTTGGTGTGTGTGATGTGGTGTGGTGTGGTTGTGTGTGTGTGTGGTGTTGTGTGTGTGTGTGGTGTGTACCACCTAGTTAACTCACCTATTGATTGCGGGGGTCACCCAAGCTTCTGGCCCCCCTCTTCACGGGTCACTACTAGGTCACTCTCCCAACCGTGAGTTTTATCATACCTTGTTTAAAAAACCAGTATGGTTTCTCCTCCCCTACACCCTTTCCCCAAATTTTCCCACTTCCTGACTACTCTGTGGATGAAAAAAACTCCTAACATCCGGTTTCACGTGTCTTCAACTTCCAACTGTGTCCCCTTGTTGCGTGCCCCGTCTCTGGAACATCCTTTTTTGTCCATTTGTCTTTTCCTCTCATTTTTTGTATTCGTTATCATTCCCCCCCTATTTTCCCTGTCCCCCATTTGTCAGGTTAATTTCCCTTAACCTCTCCTCGCAGGACATACCTCTTACTCTTTGACTATCTTTTGCAAACCTTTGCATTTTCTCTATTTCTTTACGTGCTTGGCTGGGGTGTGGGTTCCAAAAACTGGTGCCGCATACCCAAATGGGCCTAACTACACGGTGTACAAGGCCTGAACGATTTTTAATAAGGTTCGGAAGCTGTTTTGAGGTTTGCTAGGCGCCTATACTGCAGCAGTTATTTGGTTTTTGTGCACTTCAGAGTCCTGGTGTTATACTCACCCCAAGATCTTTTTTCCTTAGCGAGTTTGTAGTCTCTGGGCCCCCAAGCTGACTTCGTCGCGGTCTTTTTTGCCCTTCCCCAATCTTTATGACTTGTACTTGGGGGTTGAACTCCAGGAGCCAATTTCTGGACCAGGGCTGAGCCCATCCAATCCCTTTTTTGTTCTCCTGGCTCGATCAATGAATTCTTCTCACAACTTCACGTCATCTAGAACGAACACTTTTCCATTTTATTCCTTCCGTCATGTCGTTCACGAATTCCAGAAACAGCACCGGGCCTAGGACTGACCCCTGGGATCCCCCCCGTCACAGGGGCCCACTCTGACACCCTTCCCGTACATGCTCACTGTGTCTTTCCACAGGTATTCCCTGTTTCATTGTAGTGCCTTCCCTGTTACCCTGCCTGTTTCCCCCAGTTTTTTCACAATCTCTTGTGGGAACTGTGTCAAACCCTTCTTACGGGCCAAGAAAATGCAATCACCACCCCTCTACGCTTGCTTCTGTTGTCACCCCTGTCATAGAGCCCATAGTTTGTGACACAGGTTTTCCTGTCCCTGAAATCGTGTTGGTTGTTTTTGATAAGTTCATTTCTCTCTAGGTGTTTTCCACCACTCGTCCCGATAATCTTCCCTGACTTTGCATACTATACATGTCATGACACTGGGCCTAGTTTATGCTTCTTTTTGTCTCCTTTTTTAAAAAATTGGGCCACACTTGCTGCCTTTCCCTCCTCAGGGAATTTCCCCGTTTTGATAGATGTGTTTAATATTTTGAGGGGGACACTTACGCCTCTGCCCCCATCTCAGGACTCATGGGGGAATGTTACCGGCCCCCCTCGCCTTTTTGGTGTCTATCGATCAGCAGCCTCTTCACCTTCCTCGGGGGTATGTATTGTGTCCAACACCTGGTGGGGTACCCCACCCTCCGTCTTTCCCTGGAGTCTTTTTCTGTCTCCCTGTGAACATTTTCTTCGAATCTCATGTTGATTCCTAAACATTTTTCTCGCCTTTTTTTTGGTGATCTCTCCTCCTCCTTTCCCTTTTCCCTTTTAGCCTGATTACCTGGTCCTTGACTTTTTCCCCCAAAGTGGCGAAACAACACTTCGGATCTGTTTTGATTTTAGCTGCTAGGGGCCGTTTCCATATTGCCCTTGGGCCTCCCTTCTTTATTTTGGCATATTCGTTTCGGCTCAAAACAACTGCTCTCCTTACCCTCCTGAGCCCTTTGCCTTCTATACTTTTTTTCCCTTTCCCTACAAAATTTGGGTTTTTCCCCTCTCTGCACCTTGGGGGGAAAACCCATAGGCTCATCCTGGCTTTTTCATTATTCCTTTTTACCCCGGTTTCAATCCTCTCCTAGCCCCTTGCAAATTTTTTTATAAACGTTTCCCATCATCTAGTTTACTGATTTCCCCTGCCAGTTTTTGTTCCCCCACGGGAACCCTGTTCGGGAAGTTCTTTAAATTCCCGAAATATCCCCTTTCTTGTAGTTTGGCTTTATTCGTCCACTTTTCCTTCTTTTTCCCCTCCACTTGTAACCAAAGTGCTTTCGAATTTAAAACCTCATGATCGCGGCCCCAAGGGGTTCCTTTCATTACTAAAGACCTCAATATCTGCACTACTCAACCTGAATACTGGGCCCAAATGTCACTTTTTAAATCGTCTCCTCTCTCTCTGGTGGGTACCCCTTTAAACTTTTTGGCACAAAGTTTTCCAGTACCCCCCCTCCATCATCTTCCCCTCCACGTTTTTTGGGCCCCCCAAAGTGGCTCCAATTTCCCCCAATCGTTTTCCTTGTGGTGAATCACCCGAAAATGGGTTTTCCCCTTCTCACATGACCCCTTCTTGCCACTTCAGCCAGTGTGTTAATCATGGGCTCTATTCTCCCCTCATACCCCTTTGGGCCTCCTGCTGTTCTGGGGGGGGTTAAAACCCATTGCTACAATTACCACCTTGGGCCCACCAGACTGAAGCGTTCCAAACTATATATTCTGAGCTTCCCATTTGGTCCCTCCCCCTCTCCAGCTCATCAAAATCCCTTGGGGTTTTTGATCACAGGGGCCACTCCCCCAAACCCCCTCGTTCCTCGGGTTTTTCCCTTCAGGATCTGATATCCCTTTGGGAAAAAGGATAGCACTTTTTATCAAAAACCATTGAGCTTGGTTTCTGTAGAGCTAGGATGCCCCGATGATGCCTCTTTGACTTTTTCCCGTCCCACTCCCCCCCCCACTAATTTGTTATTCCATCGGGTTTTGTACCATCCCTTTCAGTTTCCTGCCCTAACACTGTTTTTTGGGGGGTTTCTGTAGGTGGGGGCCCTGGCAGTGTACGTGGGATGCTATAGCAAATTGTTGGGGGGAGCTGGGGGTGTAGTTTGGGGGTTTTGTGTTAGGATAGAAATTTAATGATTGGGGGTTTCGGGGATGGTTCTTGTGTACTTGCTCTTGTTCCTCGGGCCCCCTGCCGGGTTTGTCCTAATTCTGCCCTTTCTCCTCATCCAAAGCTCCTTTTCCCTTTTTGTCCTCTCCCTGAGCTCTGTCGCTCTTTTGCGTTTCTGTCTCTTTCCTAGGATCACCCTTTTGTTTTCTGCCAAGTCTTTCCCAACTGTGGTTTCTTTTGGGGGAACCTGTTCCACACCGTTTCTGTCCAATTACACTTTTTTAAAAAAAAACCCGGGGCTAGAAAACAAAAATAGGTGGCGTTTCTTTTTTAATGCAGCCTTTTTAATGTCCCCCTACTGCTTTATGTACGTTATTTGTGAAGGTAATTGAACATAACCCCCCAAATGTTTATTTCTTGGTCGATCTTGGAAACTGAAGCAAAAATCACCAAAAATTCATCAATCAATAAACCATATTTTTCGTTTTTTAAACACAATGAAGGGTTGTGATACACTATGTTGTGTTTAATGTGCATCAGCCCTAAGTAAATTGCATTTTAATTAACTATAACTTTCCTTTTTAACCACTCACTTCTATCATTGAAGTCTTACGAAGGGTAAGTTTGGGTTATAAACGACCCCAACACAAAACTATAATAATTTTGAGATATCGTCTATTTTTTAGTGAATTCGACGGTCCTTGCTTAGTTTCCCAGACCAGCCCCACAAAATCAACATTAATACTTTTTACATTCACTTACGTTCCCCAACGTTCCATACATAAAACAACAAGGAGCCCTTAAACAAACTATAATTATTTTGAGATAACGAAGCAGGCTTTTTATACACAAACACTGATCTCGGGTTAAAGGGAGACTCGAACCTACGAACCTTGGAACAAGGAAAGCATGCTATACCAAACTCACCACACGGGCCCCAATATCTTGGAGTCCACCCTTGCCTAGACTTTGACCCAAAGGGCCCAGCCAGCTTTCAGGAAAAGGGCTTGCACCCTTTTCATCTCTTTCGCCTGTTTTTTTGGGGGAAATTTTCCTTTGCATTGTTAAAATCTCTAAAAGGCTGACCCCTGCAGGGGATGAGATGAAAAGCGTAAGCCTTCCCCCCTTCTCCAAACAAATAAAAGAAATCGAGAAAATGAAGATGTAAAGAGCTAAGAAAGAGAGGAGAGAGAGAGAGAGAAGAGAGGGAGAGAGAGAGAGAGAAGCCACCTTAAAGTATGCTCCATTTTCCTTTTTTTTTTGTGGCCCCCCCCCCCCTCTCTCATCTGCAAAATGCTTGACAGAGTAGAGAACAGAGAAAAGACTTTCTCATCTCTCCCCTTTGGACCCATCCTGGATAGATCTGTCTTTTTAAAGCAAGCCTTCAACATAGGGGTTTTGGGGGGCCTTAAAAGTTTATTTTACAAGGCAAAAATTGTCAAAATACCACACTTTTGGAAACCCCTTCGAGGACCCGCGTGAAAAAAGCTTTTTTGCCACAAAGGGCGGGGAGAAAACAGCAACTTTTAAATCGACCCGTAAACCTTCTCCAGAACATCACTCCCTCCCTGAAAATCTACATACCCCCGGGTTTACTCGAGTAGGAGCACATTTGTACAGGATAATGATGTCAACGAGATAAAGCCCACAGAAGGCTTTCCCAAATTCATCCTTTTTCCCTACTTGTATGTCTCATAACAAAAAAATTTCTTTCAAATGAAACTGATGTAGGTAACAGCCTTAGCTTGCCCAAAAAAGTTAGGAATCCTTAAAACCCGTAAAATAGCCTTTAAAAAAGCTAGGGGTCCTTAACCTTGTCAAACCCTGTGTAAAAAAAAAAAAAAAAAAAAAGAGAGAGGGGTGGGGAGAGAGAGAAAAAAAAAGACAAGAGAGAGACACTTTTTTTAAAAAAATTTTTAAATTTTTATTTCTGGGTTTTTCTTTTTCCATTCATGGGGTAAAGAGCAAACCCCGGGGTATTTCACTTAACTTGTTTCCCCCATTCCCCTTTGATCTCTCATTTTCGTAAATTCCCTATTTCCCTTTATATTACTGTAACCAAAATGACTCCAGTGCTTTAGAAAAAATAAAACCTTTTTAAACTGCATAGCTAATAAACCTTTATAACTGTTTAAAAAATGCCTTTGCCCACTGAAAAATTTTTTCAGAATTTTTCAACAATTATTTTTTGAAAAGTTTTTTTTCATCTTTTCGTTTATGAAAAGAACTTGGGGTGTCACATTTTTTTCCTCTGATACAGTTCAAAAAACAAAAAAAAAATAATTTTTTCAAGCCCAAATTAAGGGAGTAGTGCAGGGAATGTGTATGATTTGAATTTAGTTTAGAAAACAATGGAAATGTTTTGGGGTGGTTTTTCTTTCATTAAAAAAAAAAATTTATCTGACTTACGTTGCTAAAATTTCGAACGTAGGAAAGAAATAATTATATAAAACAACGTATCAAGAAATTTCAATAGGGGGGGAAAGACAGGGTCGGGGTTCAAAGTCGGCTTAAAATTTTCAGAAAAATTTTTTGTTTTAAATTAGGTTAGGTAAGATTCGTCTGGAAACACAAGTGTTTTTCCCGACGCCCTCATACGTGACCCTCCACTGGAGCTTTTGGTCACGTTCTTTTATGTTCTTTTATTTTTTTTAAAAGGGCTTGAGGAAAAATGGGCCTAGTGATTTAAAACCCCCCAAAGGGCCAAAAAACGGGGGGCGTCCCTGAGTTTTTTTGGGTAAAACAACAAAAGTCCATGCCAGTGACAGTTTTCCCCCTTTGCATGTTAAGTGTAGGTAACGCATCTCGAAGACGACTCTAAAAATCTTTGAGAAATCCCGAGTCTCCTCGTAATGAGGGCCCAAAAAACGCTTGAAAGGGCCCCATTGGGAACCATCCACGAATTTAAGGGAAAATTTTTTTATGCTCTGGGTGTTTTTCACGAAGCACATTTGATGAAAGTTTGGCCCCCCCACCCTATTTCCCAGTCCTTTTTTGTCCCTTTCCGCGACCAGTCATTTTTCAGATTTGAAGAGTTCCCTTTAGAGCGAAGCGAAATCCCGCAAAGGCATTTACACGGGAGTCAGCAAAGGGAGTCAGCACGCAAACAGCACGGGAGTCACACGGGAGTCTGGTCCAAAAAAAAAAACCTCGCTTTTTGGTCCAAACCCCTGTAGAAACTTTAAAAATTTGTTTCTTGTGTCTGTTCATTGTCTGAAAATTTAAAATTGTATGATTAAAAAACCAAGATTTTGAGTGAGACAAAGGGGCTGGGAGACAACTTTTGGAAAAATGTAAAAAGGGGAAATTTTTGAGCTCTTGGACTCTCCCACCCTACATAAATTTTTCAGGAACAAAAAGTTTCAGCAAAATAAATTTACAAGAAAAATAGATTAACAACCACTAGTGTACCGTAAGGGCGTAAAAAATTATGCAGTAACCAAAACAAGAACCCTTTTCCCTTTAAAATTTTTTAAAACAATACAGTAACATGCAATACTCAATAGTAACACATACAACAGTACAGTAACAAAAAGAACAGTTTTAGTAAGACACCAGTAAAGTACAGTAACATACAGAACATACATATAGAACAATCAGCTGCTTCGCATAATGTAATAGACCATACACAGAGCTTTGTGATATAAACAATTCACAATTGACCTCAGATGTCAAGAGTATCTGTGACTTGTTGCGTCTCACAGTTCACATACTGCAGCAGAAAGGTGATAACAATCTATCAAAGATAATGAGCGACAGGTCCAGTGAAGGCAGTGAAAAATAATGGAGACAAAATGGAAACTGCAACACGTTTTAGGCTTGCGAATAGTAATTATCCAGGAAGGAACTTCGTCATATCAGTGAAGAATATGATATTACTCTCTTAACTATGTGTTGAACAACAACTTCACTAGGGTTTACGGCAAACTCACCCTTTTCTCTATGTTTTTAGAAGCATACTGTCTTTATGGGTTATCAAACTCTTCACTATCTTTCCCTAATAAATTGCACTGTTAGTACAATCTTCCACTTATCACTAAGAAGAGACGTGTGAGCCTCTTGAGGTCGACAGTCGGAGTGATGACTTTGGTGATGACTTTGTTATAACTTGTGCAGGCTGACTGCCACCTAGTAGCAGCCTCTAACCAGAATGGTATCGACCGTATTTTCCAATGAGCCAGTACTTGTGAGTTTAAATTTTATGGTACTAAAACGCACCAGATTACTTTTACTAGACGTTCTATTCTTTCTAATACTCCGCTATACCTGAAAGTGATACGGTCAGATTTCTCTGTCTTCTGTTTGGTCGCCGGTTGTCCTGGAAACCTCACATTACTTCCCTAAGAGCAACTTGTCATAGCCGGCTGAACCTCCTTAAAACCCTTGCTCATCTTTCGTGGGGAGCAGATCGTCGAACTCTCCTTCGACTTCATTCAGCCCTAATTTAACCGAAACTACACTATGGGGACCAAATATATTCTATGGCCTCTCCCGCAACACTTTTTAAACTTTCTTTTCGTTTCTCCCTTGTTGAGAGGCTCTATGCAGAGGCGAACGATCGGCGTGATGCCCATTGCCTCTTTTATTTTGTTTACTCTGATGACCTTCACGATCCTTCTACATACAGGATGGTAACGGACGATAGTAGAGGTCCATTATTTGTTCGCCGCCCCTGTTTACTCCATCCCTTTTCTCTTCGTCTTCATTTGCTCTTGACTTATATGCTCATCAAGCTTCCAACTTTTCTCTCTTCCCTTGGGAGGTTCTGACAGTTGGAGTCTGGTCTTCCCCACTGCCGTACGCGACTACTCAAATACCTCAAATTCCTTCTTGTTCCCTTTTTCTCGGCCACTTCCTTTCTCATTCTCACTTAGTTCCAGTTTACACCGATGGTTATAATTCCTATGACGGTGTCGGATTTGTAGAAGTTGTTCTGGACAGTGTCGTGCGAGGTTATTTATTAGCT
>NC_069498.1:10148622-10168622 GCF_026875155.1 Cherax quadricarinatus
AGCAGTGTATGGTTTAGATTTGGGTGAAAAGAACTTGATGGTACGTTGGAGATGTTAATTCAGAGAAAAATTTAGCAGGGAAATTTCATAAAAGTCATGATCGATTATGGAAAGGGGGAAAGTCCTTTTAGTGAAAACATTTAATAACGAAAAATTTTGACCCGCGGTAAAAAATTTTGGTTTTAACCATGACAACTGTGAACAGAAAGCTGATTTAGAAGGTTCAATGATATTTAACTTTAAGAGTTAGTCAACTTCGTTATCAAATGTTTTCCGTAAGTGAACCGTAACAGGATAGATTTTCCGTCTTACTGGTTCATGAGCTGACAATTCAATCTTGTGTACAACGGTAGTGGTAAGTCCTGGGATCTCTGTGAATATGTCAGAAAAGGTATTTACTAAGGCATTTACTTGAGACTTTTGTTTACTAGATAGTTCACTCTTGATGTTGATGTTTGAGTTATTAGTTGGAAAATCAACAGATAAGATATCAAGTAGTTCCTTCGATTCTGTGCGAGACTAGTGATCTATAATACAAACTTTACATTCACGAGAATCATGACTGTTAACTAAGCTGTAAGACAAAATATCTTAATCGAAGGAGTTTCAACGAAGAATAACTTCTCTACGGTGGAAGAGTTCCAAAATATTGACATGTTACATTCGTTCTTTACCCTTAACATCCAAGAGATAATCTACCTTATTACAGAACTTTACTATTTATTCGGTCCGCTCCAGGAAATTAACATTTGTTGGATTTATCTGGTAAAAGAACTAAAACTTCATCGCCAATATTAAATTTACGCTTGACTCTTTTGGTCAATATAGGTCTTGTATGTTTCCATGGAAATATTCAAGTTCTTGACAACTAAATCAGCGGTTTCTTCTAATCTTTCTCTCAGATCTAAAAAAAAAACTGATAAGTGCTTTGAACTTCAGTTTTAATATATTTGGACCACAGTTCATTCAAGATAAATAGAGGTTCACGAGCTTGTCTCCCATAAAGCAATTCGAAAGGGGAATATCCAAGTGAATCACTTGGAATCTGACGCATTACAAAGAGCACATGGTAGATAACTTTACCAGTCAGTTGGCTTAAGGAAACAAAGTTTCTTTAATATTGACTTTAGGATAGCATGTTGTCATTCCACTCTTCCGTTACAATTTGGATGTAACGGAGGTTTAACACCCAACAAGTTGATAAACTTGATCCATTAATTCAGAAATAAATTGTGTTCCTTGATCAGAAAGAATTTCCCTGGGTATACCTACCCGTGAAAAAATAGATAGTAACTTTTCTGCAACTTCTACTGACGTACCGCTTCTGGGAAGCTAGACGCATAGCCAGTCATAGTCAAGATGTATTTATGACCTCCTGATGAACCAGAAGTGATAGGACCAACTCTGTCCACTGCAACTCTAGCAAATGGGACTGAGTAAATCGGCATTATTACCATAGAAACTCTTATAGTTCTTCCAATTTGTGAGGAAGGCTAACATAATTTAATTTAATTTAATAATTTTATACCGTGAAGAATCTAAGTTAGGGAAAAGCTTACTAGAGATAACAATACAGGAACATCCAGTATCTCTAAGAATTGGCGAAACATTCATTCCATTAAGAGTACCTTCACTAAAAGGTGCGTTAATGTAGGGTGAAAGGTGAAAAGTATTTATTTGTAGAAAGTGGTGTAGTAGGTAGGGTAGTGTAGGAAGCCAGTCTGCCACCCCACCCACTATGTAACAAACAGATGATTCGTCTGGTTATGGATTCATAACATTCATACAAACGCCTTACATTGTGACATAAGTTGTCTCCACAGTGGTACAGTAAATAAATACAGATCACACTTCCATTCTCATGTAATTTTTAGAAGGAATGATGCGCTGGAACAAATTATTATTATTACAAATTAAATAATTATTTACAAGTTTTATTATTACAAATTTATTATTGTAAGTTATTATTAAAATCACAAAAAGAAGCAATAAACCCACATAGGGTCGTCATTGCCATATATAGAGTGAAGGCATACGTAGAATTTTTATGTACATTATCCCCCAGTGTTTTGACTAGAGAAAACATAATTCTTTCCTTCCGACACTCCTAACAACGCGACTTTTGTAAACAACTCGCATATTTATGTCCAACTTTTATTCTGTGGTGTATGTATAAATGATTATATGCTATGTAACGTGTTTCGTAAATAATTGTGAAGAAAAGATATCGTAGAATGGATTATGAAAATGTCTTTATTAACGTAAAATAAGACATTTAATGTGCCCAAGAGAGATTATTATTACGTAGTATTACTATGGCATCATGAGTAGAGAGACTGATTTTAATGTGTACCTACATGCGAGCACAGTGTGTAAGTATATTTAGGTACAGGTACATATAAGCATAATTACCAGAGTACATATAAAATACACAATAACTTTAACCCTTTCAGGGTCCAGAGGCAAATTCCAAAGTGTGCACCAGGGTACAAGAATTTTCAAAAAAATAATTTGCTATTTTTTTTATGAAATGGTAGAGAATCTTTTTTTGAAGGTAATAAAACAAAAAGTATGAAATTTGATGGAAAACTGACGAAATTATGCTCTCGCGAATTTTTATGTGTCGGCAATATTTATGCATCGGCGATTTTGCCGACATTGACTCCCATTTTAAGCCAACTACAGTATTCCAGTCAACCAAATTCTTAGTTATTTTACTAGTATTACTTCTATCCTATCGATTGAGCACATAAAATCGCCAAGTCAAATGTTTCAACAACAAAATAGTGACCGGAAATTGGTGATTTGGCCAATTTAGTGCAAAGTTCAAAATATTCCAATTTCAAAATAGGGTCTAGAATAAGCAATGCAGGCATTCCTGACACTAAACTAACATTTCCTCTGTTCATTAGTTACGTTTTCAGGCTTTACAAATGAATTCCATTTTGATTTTTTATTCACATAATGAATTTTTATTCAAACCAAAAAATAGAAGATTTACTGTTATGCAATACTGTAATAATTATATAAATAATATCACCACATTTCCCAATGTATATTAGACCCACCAGCTGTCATTATTAGACTTGTGAGTCTTTTGTTTACTCTTGAACATCGCAAAAAATTTAACATTCTGCTACTTTGAGCTCAGTTTCAAGCCATTTCCAATCCCAAAACCAATCAATTAAATCCTATTTCTATAGTATATCTTCCTTTTCTATCAAATGAGACCAAGAAATTGCAAATACAACTATAAAAAACATACAAAAAAACACTGCAAATTCGCTGTTTTAAATCGAAAATTAAGTCTGGGTTTTTTTTTCTCTCATTATGCACTGTGTGCTAAAGGGATTTGTTTTATTGGTGCACCATACCACATAGGTGTATTCTCTCCCCAGTTTATCAAGTGAGCTGAGTTCTTTGCGTAGATCTAGGTTTTTGGACCCTGAACGTAAAGCCATAGATCAACGGCACGGACCCTGAAAGGGTTAAAACACTTAAAATTTTGGAAAGTTTCCAGACCTAATAGATGTGCTCACGAAGAATGTCAACAAACCAGGTGGGTCGTGCTGTATTTTGAAAGACCAATTGCCGTATAGCAAATTTTGGTCATAATTTGAAATTGCTGTATTAGCGGAATGCCATAAGGCGAAATGCTGTAAAGCGGGGCCCTACTATACGTACATTATATTGGTCTCGCAGGCCACAAAAGTTACTGAAAAAAAAAAAATACAGGGGTACCTCGGGATTCGAACAGCTCAAAACATGAAAAATTATGTAAGTGCTTTGTAAGTGTGTTTGGGGGTCTGAAATGGATTAAATTTATTAACATTATTCCTTATGGAACAAATTCTTTCGGAATGGGCACTCGAACAGCCTTCTGGAACGAAATAAGTTCGCATTCCCGAGGTACTACTATTGAAGAAAAAAAAAAAAAAAGTAACAAAAACGTAAAATAAAAAAGTGCGACTTTACGGAAGTCGCTGATTTTGCCGCCTGGTCATTGAGGATTAATTTTCATGCCTCTGTATCTTTGTAAGTACAGTTTTGAAATTTTTTGTTTATCTTGTTTTTATTACCTATAAAAAATATCTTTAATTCTGTTAAATTTTTTTTTGTTCGTAAATTCTTGCCCCTGGCTGCACTTAGGAATTTGGCCTCTCACCCTGAAAGGGTTAAACTTTTAAAGAATATAACATTGTAAACACTGTCCCCAAACATTCCAACATAACATGCATTTTACATTCCTAAAAAACGACATGATGTGCAATGTACCATCATGTGAAGTGAAGAACATTTATATTTCTTAGTTAATAGACATAGAG
The DNA here is from genome assembly GCF_026875155.1 of Cherax quadricarinatus. Classification (NCBI taxonomy): domain Eukaryota; kingdom Metazoa; phylum Arthropoda; class Malacostraca; order Decapoda; family Parastacidae; genus Cherax; species Cherax quadricarinatus. The sequence goes on from NC_069498.1 coordinate 10,152,948, forward strand.
CTTTTAGTTAGGAGAATTTTGGATAAAAATTGCTCTGCTGAGTTTTATTGTAACATTTTGCAATATTAATGTTCTTACAGAATTCTCTCTCCTCTAACATGTATATTTATGTTTAATTTTAAATTTTGCATTTTTTTGAGAGATTCAGAGGTGCAGTATGTAATATTTTACGATGTGCGTTTCATTTTGACAGATATAGAGGTACTTATTTGGGAGGACTGTCGGAAGACAATTACATTTTAAAAAAAAAAAGAGGATTGTATCAAAGTGTAATCCGGTCACAGGGTGGTACAGCTTAGCTCCCGTGTCCAGCCACAAGACCCTCAGTGCAGAGGAGGCGAAAAAGCATGGATCAGGGTTTTTCTGAAATTTAGTTTTTTGCATCTAAAGTAGCGACAACTATCTGAGATCTTTTAAATAAGTACAGAATGAAAACATGGTTGGAATTAGGCAAAATATTGAAAGCAGGGGGGGATAGTGTAATAAGGAAGGGATTCAAGAAAAATTGGCTAGCCAGATTTTAAGTTTAGAAGATTGGGAAGCACAGTTTTAACTTTTAGACGGTGGAAAATTTTTCAGTTTGGTGCTCCTTCTGGAGAGCTTTATTCTTTATCATCTTGCCTTGGTGGGAAACTGCCACTGAGAGGGAAAAAAAAATCGTACTGGATTATGTATTTTTTAACACACCGGCCCTCTTCCACAAAGGCAGGGTTGACCCGAAAAGAAGAATTTTTTTTCTTTTTTTATGTATTAATTTATACGGAAGGGGATACTAGCCCCTTGCCCTGGCAATTTATTCATCTCTTATGACAAACACAGCTTACAGAAAAGGTTCTTCTCCACTTCCCCATGAATTAGATTATATTATCTATGTTGTACCTCTAGCCCTTCAAACGTAGATCAACGTTTATTTTTTCCTGCTCCAAATGCACTGGCCCAGGGAAAATATAACATTTTAGGAGTGAAGAAGAGCAGGGTTTTTGTGGGGAGGCATTAAGTAGAATGAAAAGGGGTTAAAGCAGCTGGAACTAATGGATCATGACAGAAATGTTAAAAGCAGGGGGATGGGGATATAGTGTTTAAAAGGGGTTTTGGTGTTTTTGTTTAATGTATGAAAGAGAAGGTATACCTTTGATATACCTTTGAAGAGTTTCGAGAGTTAGTCTACTCTCTGAGCCTGGCCATGGGTCAGGCTCATCTGGTGCTTGCCTAGTCAACCAGGCTGTTGCTGCTGGAGGCCCACTGCCCCACATATCCATAACAGCCTGGTTGATCTGGCACCTGGTGAAGATACTTGTCCCGTTTCCTCTTGAAGGCTTCTACACTTGTCCCAGCTGTGTTCCTGATATCTTCTGGTAAGATGTTGAATAGTCTGGGACCCCGGATGTTGATACAATGTTCCCGTGTTGTCCCTACCGCACCCCTGCTCCTCACTGGGTTCATTTTATGCTTCCTCCCATATCTCTCAATCCAGTATGTTGTTATGGCAGTATGCAAATTTGGGACCAGCCCCTTGAGTATTTTCCAGGTATATATTATTATATCTCTCTCTCTCTCTCTCTCCTCCGCTCCGGTGAATGCACGTTCAAGACTTGCAGGCGTTCCCAGTAGTTTAGGAGCTTTACAGGCTCAGTGTGAATCATAAATGATCTTTGTATTTGTTCCAGCTCCGATATTTCTCGTGCTTTGCACGGGGCCATCAGGACTGTGCAATATTCTAAGTGAGCAATATTCTAAGTGAAAGTTCTCAGTGCCCACCCTGTCATCTTCCTGGCTGTCGTGATCTTTGTCTTGTTATGGTCTTTAACACTTCTGGTCTTTAACACGCCAGGGTTGGTGCAGTACAAGTACGCATAAATTCTAGTGCCTTCAAATTTTAGCGAGAAAAAAGCGGGTTTGGGCCCTGCACATGAAAGAATAAGCCCTATGGGTCAGTGTGCCCCAGCAAAAAAAAAAAAATTCTGCAGCAAACAGTGCAAAAATGAAAAAAAAAAAACCCCGACCGTGTTTTTGGTTTAAAAAGGCGACTTTGCAGTGCTTTTTTTGTATGTTTTTAAATGGTTGGATTCTTTTTTTTTTTGGTCTCATTTTATAAAAACAAAGACATTTTACAAAAATTTGATATGATTTTGATTGGTTTCAAAAAAAAAAAAGTACTTGAAATTGTTTAAAAAAGTAGCAGAAATTTTTCGTTTTTTCCCCAAAGTTAAAAAAGTAAACAAATCATCCCTTTAGCCCAATAAAAACAACTGGTGAGTCTAATTTTCTTTCAAAAAGTGCGCTTTATTTTTTTATCCCCATTTATACGCAAAAGAAAGAAAAACTGCATAAACAGTAAATCTTCAAATTTTTTGTGAGAAAAAAAAATTTCAAAGGGGGAAAAGAAAAGAAAATGTAACAGAGGCCGGGGGGGAAAATGACTAATGAACAGGGGGAAATTTTTATTTTAGTCCCAGGAATGGTTTCTTGTTTATTCTGGCCCCCTTTTTGGAAATTGCCACCCTTTTGAAATTGTAAAATTTGGGCAATTTCTAAAAAAACTTTTTTGGATAGTTAAAATTGAAAAATGGGGGTTTTTCCCTTGTACTCATTCGATAAAAAAAAAGGAACTAGCGAAATAGTTTTTTTTTGGTCACGGGGTAAAATTAAAAATTGGCCAAAATAGGGCTCAAAGGGGGGGCGAAATCGCCGAGCGTAAACTTTTCCCAAAAAAACCGGGCTAATTTTGTGAGAGAAAAATTCGGTAATTTTTTCCTAAAATTTTCCCTTACGTTTGGTGTCTTTAGGATGGGGAAAAGATTCTCTATCTTTCAAAAAATTTTTTTTTTTTTTTTTTTTTTTTTTAAAATTTCCCAACCCCTGAGAAAAATTTTAGGAGGGGCCTGCCGACCCGGAAATTTTTTAAAAGAAGGTCCACTGACAAAATTTTTCCCCGGGGTTTTTACTTTTTCCTTACGTTTATTTGGGGGGCCCTCTTGATTTTTGTATATAGTTTTCCTTTCGAGTTCTTCATTTTCCTTTACCTAAGCAGCTGGAATTTAAACACCTTTGAATTCTGTTCTTTTCTGCCCACGGGAAAAACCCCTGTTTATGTTTCCTGTACTTTTTCAGTGTCCTCTACCGACAAACTTTCATGCTTATTTTAGGGGTCATCTGAAGAGGATGATACAAAAGTGTGCCGGGGTTTTTTTTTGTCTTTTGTCGGGCTAGAGGAGAAAAACAGCAGAGGTCCCAAAGGACAGTGCCATGGGGCACTGAAATTTTGGGCCCTCGCTGATCTGGATTTTGCCCTGTTCACTATTACTTTTTGTGTTTTGTGTGTTGGGAAACCCCAAAAAATCCTTCTGCCAAACCTTTCCCCCGAAAATGCCCAGGGCCCTTTTCTTTTTAGCGCTATCACCCCATGATCGCATTTGTCAAACGCCTTTGAAAAAAATCTGTGAAAATTCCCCATCAGTGTTTTGGTTGTTTTTCCAATGCTCCCAAAAAATTCTGTCATAATGGTTTCAACAGCTGTGACGGGCTTTGATTGTCCTGTTTTAAAAAACCAGGGTGGTTCGGTTTATTTGGTTGTGGGCCCCATAAAAATTTGTAATCTGTCGTTCATCTAAACTTTCGAAGTTTTTATGATGTGAGGGGTTTAAAGGGCTTTGGTCTGAAAATTTTTATAGTACTTTTCTACCTCCCTTATGCAAAGGATTTATTTTGCACTTTTAAAGGCCTTCGTATTTCACCTAGATCTAACTTTTTTCTCCAAAAAAAATACTGGGGGGCTTATGCTTTTGGTATTTTGGGCACTTCTTTATAGAGCTTTCATAATCTAGCCCAGATCCCTGAGGAGTGGAAAAATTTTTTCCCATTTTTTTTGAAAACTAGGGGAAATTTGTCTAATGTCAGTTATTTTTGGTCTGTAGGCCTTCTTCGGGAAAAAAAAAAATTTTTCTACTTTTTCCTACCTTGCGGTCATTAAGGGGGGTTTGCTAAACCCCACTGACTGTATGTTCTTTTAGGATTTCACTCATTTCCTTTTTCATCCCCCTCTCGTAGTGGCCCAAATTTCTACGGGTTTAGTGTTTAAACCGGTTTTTTCATAGGAATAGAAATTTTTTTGGGTTTCTTGCAATATCCGGCATGGCCCTCTTTTCCCCTTTTTTGTTTTTCTTCTGTGAGGTATGACATTTTAATTTTTGCTCAAATTTCATGATTTCACGGCAAAGTCTACCCTTTCCTCTGTTCCCAAACTATTTGGTTTTTGGCAATTCAGTAACCTTTTTTCCCTTCTTTTGTACCATTTTTACGCTCTTTTAATGTCTGATTTTCGGGGTTTGTCCTCAAGGGAAACTTGCTTCATAAATCCCTTTGTATGCTTCTGCATTCAGTTTTTCTAGGCACTAGGGGGGATTTTTAGGGTGCCCCATGTCTGTTTCCCCAAAGGGTATGTTGAAAAGTTTCTTTTTTTTAATTTTCTCCCGTAGTTCTAGGGTTTTGTTAAATTTTAAACTTGCTTAATTTCCCATCTAAAACCCATTAGTGCGAATTTTCCAAAACCCTGAGTTAAATATCATTTGAACTTTATGATTTTAAAGATCAGAGAAATATTGCCCTTTGAAACTGTTAGGTCTGTCAGTTCCTCGTTTTTTTGTGAATATCAAATCCAGGGTATTTTCATTTCAGGGGGGATTAAATTTAAACCTTTTGGGTTTAATGACTGTTTTCCCAAAGCCCCATTATTTCCCTGGTATGTGCCTTTTTTGAGGGGGGGTATTTCCCCGGGAGAAATTTTTCTGGTTATAACATTACGTTGCGCCTTTTTTCCTTCCATTTTACTTAAAGGAGATTAAAATCCCCAAGGAGAAAAATTTTTTTGGTGGGGGTTTTTCTAGCCTATCCAGATAGCTTTCTTTTTTCCCCTTACCTGATCTGTGTTTTCCCTCAGCATTTTTGCTAAAGGTTTTTCCCTGGATTTTTACCTGAAGAGGGTTCGGGGGTCAACCCCCCTGGGGCCCGGTCGAGATCAGGCATGTGGGGGATCAGGGTTAAATAAAACCAGGCTTTTGCTGCTGGTTTTTTATAATAGGTTTAATTAAAAAATTCCCCTATTTTAATTTTAAACCCCTTTCGGGGTTCAAAGAGGCCCCTCTCCTAAACTATTTCTAAAAGGGTTAAAAATTTTTTTTCGGGGAAAAAAAAAAAACAAAAAAATTTTTATAAAAAGAGAGAATCTTTTTCCGATATAAAAACACCAAAAGAAATGAAATTTGATGGAAAAATTTTCCCAAATTTAAAGGCTTTTTGCGAAGTTAGGGGGCCCCGACAAATGTTTATGTATCGGCGTTTTTTGCCCATTTTGACCCCTATTTTCACCCAAATTTCCCAATGTACTATTTCGACAAAAAATCATAGCTATTTCGCAGAACTCCTTTATTTCTATCGAATGAGTACAAGAAACCCCCCCTTTTAAAACCGTTTTTAAAACTACCAAAAAAGTGGTCAGAAATTACCCAATTTTTCCCAAATTTTTCACACAAATTTCAAAAGATACCAGTTTCCAAATGGGGATCCAAAAAACAAAAAAGACTTTCCCTGGCACTAAAATAACTTTTCCTCTGTTCTTTAAAATCACGCCCTAGCCCCCCTTACATTTTTTTTTGGCTTTCCACTTTAAATTTTTTAAATGCCAAAAAAAATAGAAGATTTATGTTATACAGACTACGCCTTAGTGTATAAATGGTTTTAAAATAATATCAGTGCACTTGTAAAGAATATTAGATTACCAGTTGACATTTTTTTTGGACGAAATTTCATGATTTTTTTATTTTGAACTTTGGCAAAAACGAACATTTCTGCTTTTTGGGCCTTAATTTAAAAGGTACTTTTCATTGTAAAACCAATCAAATAAACTAAATTTTCTGTAATATTTCTTCCATTCTATAAAATGAGATAAGAAAACTAAAATTTCAACCATAAATACGTTTAAAAAAATAGTGCAAAGTTGCTTTTTTAAAAAACCCAAAAAAACAGGGTTTCAAATTTGTTTTTTTTTCTCATTACGCACTGTGTGCAGCAGGATTTTTTTTTACTGGGCACATCCCACAAAAAGACCCTTTCTTTCATATGTAGGCCTACCAGCTTTCTGTTGTAAAATATAATTGCTAAAATTTTAAGGCCCTAGTACACAAAAACCCCCTGGTGCAAAACCCAAAACAGTGCGTGGGAAAACCCTAAAAGGGGTTTTAAGCCAAAAGTTTCAAACTATAAAAAATTTTCGAGAGTTTAACACTTTCTTGCAGCGGGAAAGATCCTTTCCATAGTTTCCATTCCTCCCTATGACCATAACACAGACCTGTAAAAACTCTGTGCTTTTTAAAGGGGCCCCCAAAAATTATGGAATTCTTCACCAGAAGATATTAAATTTAAACCTGGTCTGAAAATAAATTTTTAAGGGGATTCTTCTCAAAAGCCACTTAATCCCCCTTTAGCTAAATGCTAAATACTCAGTACCACCATACAAACCCTTGAAACTCCCACTTTCTAATTTCAACAAAAAAACTTTGATCCTTTTCCCCAATTGTTAAACAGGAATAAAATTTGGGAATCATTATTTTCAAAAAAAAAACTTTTTGGAAATAATGAATATTTTCTTTTGCCCTTATCCCAAATTAGTTTCATTTAAAAATTTAATTTAATTTCTACGTAAAACTATAAAATAATTATATTTTTACTAAAACAACTATGATATATTCTTAGTTTTAAATTTAAATTATGAAGGGATCCTGTTTTCACAAACACCGCTTCCCAAAAAACTATTTCACTTCCTGACTACTTGTGGCTGAAGAAATATTTCCTAACATCTCTGTGATTCACTGTGTCTTCAATTTCCCAAAAACTGTGTCCCATTGTTGCTGTGCCCCCATCTCTGGAACATTCTGTCCTGTCCACCTTCTAATTCCTCCAGTATTTTATAGGGTCGTTTTTCATTCCCCTCAAACCCCCTGTCCTCCAGTGTCGTCGGGCGTTTTCCCTTTTAAACCTCCCCTCGTGGGGACATACCCCTTAGCTCTGAGACTAGCCCCTTTTTTGAAAACCCTTTTGCACTTTCTCTATTTTTTTTAAAAGTGAAATTGGCTAGGTGGGGGGTTCCCAAAACTAGTGCCGCTTTACTCCAATATCGGCCAAACGAAACACAATGTACAAAGTCCTAAACTTTTTCCTTTTAAGATGTGGGAAATTTTCGTTCTTAGGTTTGCTAGGGCCCATTGTTTGCAGCAGTTTTTTTGCTTGATGGCGCTTCACGAGATGTGCCTGGTTTTAATAATCCCCCCAAGATTTTTTTCCTTGAGTGGGGTTTGTAGTCTCGGGCCCCCTTGAATAAAAAAAGTTAGGTGAAAATGAAAGAAAAAAATAAAAAATTAAAGGGGAAGGGGAGTTCGTTTAAAAAAAGAAAAGTGAGTTGCGTGAGAGACAGAGGAGGAAAAACCAAAAAAAAACGGGAAATCTGCTTTTGGGAAAAATGGGAAAGATCAACTTTACATAAAAAATCGTGTGTTTGTGTAGACGCCTGTACTGTCTGCATAGACAGCCTATGTGTTTGGCAGCTAAGTTTTATTTCCCGCTCCGTGTTTTTGTGCTGCCACCTTTTGGGCCCTTTTTAATCCCCTTCAATATCCCCGACCTTCCTCTTTTCTCACCTCCAGGGGCCCTTTCACTCAGCCCAACAAGGCCTCCCCTCTCTCCCTCGTTTGGGCAGGGCCCCTCCCGGGCCATGGGAAACTGTGTACCCCACGGCTTTGCAAAAAAAAATAAAAAAGCCTCCAAAAAGTTATCATTGCTCCCCTCTCCCAAGAACCCCCAAATTTAACCCCAAAATAAAATGGTAGAAGCGAGGAAGGAAAGGGTAAAGTCGTCTTCACTTCATCCCCCCCCACACAAGAAGAAACCCCCGCCCTCTCAATGAGTTTTTCCTAAATGTCGGGGTCTGCAAGTTCAGAAATCCAGACCCCCCCCCGGGGGGTTACACCGGGACCCGGGCCAAAATTTTGCCAAATTTTTCGAGAAATATAAGTGGCGTCATGGGCCATACCCCAAACATTTCCCCCACGCTGTTTCCCCAAGTCACGGGGTTCACGTAATTGTAGTTTCTGCTTTTGGGTTTTTCTGTTTCGCACGGATTTTTTCAGCAATTTCAGAGTTTAAATTTTGGGTGGTGATTTAAGCGTACAGTGTGGATTTTTTCTCCAAGGGGTATGTAGGAAAGGGAAAGGGGCCGGGCCCCTCGCCCACTCACCCCTTTCACCCGCCCCCACCACACCCAAACCACTCCCCCCTACACCTACTCTTCCCTCTGCTGTTTTTTTCTGCTGTTTTCCCGTTGACGTCTTGCCAAAAAGTGTGTATCCTAGTTTTCCGAGGCCACTAAAAGCCACGCGGAACCAACCCAAACGGGAAATTCGCCAGTCCACGGGTTTCAAAAGGGCCACGTAGATCACGAAGAAACGGGGGTGTGGACGAGGGCCGGCCGTGGATCTACAACCCAAACTGGGTTACCAACAGACCCAAAGGCCAAAATGCGGCGCTGCTGCCGCATCACTCCACCCGACTCACCTCACGTCACCCATGATGATGCCCCATTCAAAAGTCACGATGTCTGCCTGACGTCGCCTCGCGATGTCACCCCCTTTACATACCTTTACGACCCTTTACGCCTGATCGAAAAGTGTTAGTTTCACATGAGCAAAATTTGTGTTCCCCAGGGCAGGTTTTTCACATGTTCGTGATAGCTTAGTGTCGATTTTTTTCACATTGCCAAAAAAAAGTAAGAAGCCTCCCAAGCCTTTTCTATTACTCCCCGCTACCAAGAAACCACCATTAAATCAAATATTTTTCGCCTTTATGGGTTTTAACTCAATTTTGCTTAAAAAATGGGAAACCAAAACCCAAAATGGCACCAAAATTAAAACCCGCTGAGGCTGCTGTTTTCTCGCGGGAAACAACCTTTGAAAATTTTTCCCATCTTAACCCGCAATAAAATCAAATTTTTAAAAAATAAAGTATTTTCCCAAATTCGAAACTAGGTTTTAAAATTTTAAAAAATGGGAAAGAAAAATCTTGGAGATCATTTTAAATAGTGTTTACAACAGTTTTGGGCCCCCATTACTTCCTGAACCCTGGGCCCCTTACAACCCATAATTGGATATGTTCCCAGAGCCTCTACTTAAACACCCAGTAACATCTGTCTCTCATGTAAAAAGGGCACAATGAAGTCCGTTTAAAAAGAAAAAGGGCTAGGCTACCCTATAATCAGATTTTTTGAAAGGGGTGGACCCGGTTTAAACCCGCGGAAGGCCTCGGTCAGATGGGTAAAAGGGTCCAGCCCGGGGGATTTAAACATATACCCAAGGGGCCCCCCTCGAGGGGGAAACATATATCCTGTTTCCGACAAAAAAGTTATTTAAGTTTGCACTGCCCTTAAATTACTTAAAGTACCTGTCCTACTTACTTTTAAATAAGTACGCTGCCCCTTTCGTTACTTTAAACTAAGTAGCGCTGCCCTCACTTACTTTAACTAAGTAGCGCTGGGCCCCCACGTTTCTTTAAGTTTGCGCTGGGCCCCCCCACGTTTTCTTTAACTAAAATTTAAAGCCCGCCCTCACTTTCTTTAAGTACGCGCCCTCAAAGTTAATTTAACAAGTAGCGCTGCCCCCACTTACTTTAATAAGTAACCTCCCTCACGGTTTTTCCCTTTTAAATAAGTAAACGCTGCCCTCACGTTTCTTTAAGTACGCTTTCCCTCCCCGTTACTTTTAAAAAAGTAGCGCTGCCCTCACGTTACTTTAACAAGTAACGTGCCCCCCACGTTTTCTTTTAATAAGTAGCGCCTTCCCTCAAAGTTACTTTTAAATAGCGCTGGCCCCCCACTTTTCCCTTTTAAATAAGTAGCGCTGCCCTCACGTTTTCTTTTAAAAAAGTAACGCCCGCCCCTCAAGTTACTTTAAATAGGGGCCCCGCCCTCACGTTCTTTTGCTAAGTAGCGCTGCCTTCCGTTACTTTAAAAATAAGTAGCGTGCCCTTTACGTTACTTTAAAATAAGTAAACGCTGCCTTCACTTACTTTAACTAATTTGCGCCTTTCCCTTCCCCTTTTCTTTAAGTACGCTGCCCTCAAAGTTTTTCTTTAACTAAGTAGCGCTAAATTTAAGTAGCGCTGCCCTCAAAGTTTTTCTGTAACTAAGTAAACGCTGCCTTCGCGTTACTTTAAGTGCGCTGCCCCCACGTTTCTTTTAATAAGTGCGTGCCCTACGTTACGTAAATAAGTACGCGCCTTTGCGTTACTTTTTTAAATGGCCGCCCGCCATTCACGTTACTTTAAGTAGGGGGCTGCCCTTCACGTTACTGAAACTAAGTAGGGGCTGCCCTCACGTTTATGTAACTAAAATAGCGCTGTTTTTCACGTTACTGTAAATAAAATAAAGCTTGCCCTCACGTTACTGTAACTAAGTACGCTGCCCCTTTAGGTTACTTTAAATAGGGGCTGCCTTCAAAGTTTTCTGTAACTAAGTAAACGCTTTCCCTTACGTTACGTAAATAAGTAACGCTTTCCCTAAAGTTTCTGTAAAATAAGTAACGCGCCCTACGTTACGTAAATAAGTTTTTAAAAAAAAGCTGCCCTCATTTACTGTAAATAAGTAAAGCTGGCCCCCAAATTTTCTGTAACTAAGTAAAAGCCGCCCTCCGTTTTCTTTTAACTAAGTAAAAACGGCCCCCACTTACTGTAACTAAGTAACGTGCCCCCCACGTTTTCGTAACTAAGTACGCTGGGCCCCCAATTACTTTAAGTAGCGCTGCCCCCGTTACTTTTTAACAAGGACGCTTTCCCTCCCCGGGTTTCTTTAAATAGCGGCCCTTTACGTTAAATGTAAATAAGTAGCGGGTGCCCTCACGTTACTTTTTGTAGGGGCTGCCCTTTTACGTTTCTTAACTAAGTAGCGCTGCCCCCACGTTTCTGTAAATTTAAATAACGCTCCCTCACGTTTCTGTAACTAAGTACGCTGCCCTCACGTTACTGTAACTAAGTAAAGCTGCCCTTCCCCCCCGTTACGTAACTAAGTAACGCCGGGCCCCCCACGTTTCTGTAACTAAGTTTGCGCTGCCCCCCACGTTTACTGTAACTAAGGGAACCCCTGCCCTCCCCGTTATGTAAAATAAGTTTGCCTGCCCTTTAAATTACTGTAAAATAATAACGCTTTCCCTCACGTTTTTTGTAATAATTAAACCCCCCCCCCCACGTTACCCGTAATTAAGGGAACGCGCCCCACGTTACTGTTAAAATAAAAAAGCGCTGGGCCCCCACGTTATTTTTAACTAATTTAAAGCTGCCCTCACGTTACTGAAAATAAGTAGCGCTGGGCCCCCACGTTACTGTAACTAAGTAACGCTGGGGCCCCCCGTTACTGAACTAAAATAAAGCTTTCCCCCACGTTCCCGTAAAATAAGTAGCGCGGGTTAGGGTGTGTCACTGTTGTTAAAAACCCAAAAATCAAAAGTACGACAGTAACTGGAAAATTTCGGGGAGCTGCAACAAAGATATCACTGTTGTGCGTGTAGTCCAGGGGCCTGTACGTCAGTTGGGACCCTGGTCTGCATTGTGTTCCCCGCTCATGTTCATCAGTGGTATCCCCGGGCTGCTGTATCCAGGGTCCCCGTACATCAATGGTATCCCGGTCTTTCATGGGAGTCCAGCTCATGTCATCATGGTTTTTCCCCCGGTCTGCTGTGGTTCCCCTCATGTACTTCCCAAAGGACCCTGGGGCTGCAAGTAGCCAGGATCCTGTACATCAATGGTTCCCTGGCCCGCATGTAGTCCAGGGTCATGTACTTTAATGGGGTTCCCCGGTTGCATGTGGGCCAGCTCATGTTTTCTTCAATGGGATCCCTGGTCTGATGTATCCAGGGTCCCTGTACGTCTGGTATCCCTGGTCGCATGTTGTCCAGCTCATTAAAGTCCCAAAGGTTTTTCCCTGGGCTGCTTTTAGCCAACTCATGTACTCAAAAAGGTAAACCCTGAACCCGCATTTTTTCCAGCTCATGTTTCATCATGGAAACCCCGGGCTGCATTTAGTCCAGCTCATGAAAAAAATGGTAAACCCTGGTCTGCAAAGTTTGTCCAAACTCATGTTTCTTTAATGGTATCCTGATTTTGCCCTGTAGTCCAGCTCATTTTCACAAAAATATCCCCGGTCTGCAAGTTTGTCCAGCCCATGTACTCATGGTTAAACCCTGGGCTGCCCTGTTGTCCAGCTCATTACGTCAAAGGTTCCCTGGTCTGCATGTAGTCCAGGCTCATGTACGTCAGGGGGTATCCCGGTCTGCAAAGGGAGTCCCGTTTATTTATGTCAATGGTATCCCCGGGCTGCATGTAGTCCCCCAAATATGTACGTCAATTTGGGATCCCTGGTTGCATGTAGGGCCAGGGTTTAAAGTACGGTTTATGGTATCCCTTGGGCTGCATGTAGCCCCGTCATGTCCCTCAATGGAAACCCTGGGCTGATGTTAAAATTTTAGCCCCCCCCAAAGTACGCAATGGTTTTCCCCGGTCTGCATGAGGCCCAAAATCATGTACCCCAAGGTTTCCCCCCGGTCCCGCATGCCGTCCAAACTCATGTACGTCAATGGGATTCCCCCGGTCTGCATGTTTAAACCCGGGGTCATATACGTCAAAGGTAAACCCCGGGCTGCTGTGTCCAGGCTCATGTTTCGTCAATGGTATCCCCGGTCTGCATGCAGTCCAAACTATTACGGGCAAAGGTTTTCCCGGGCCTGCATGCGTCCAGGCTCATTACTCAATGGTATCCCTGGTTTTGATGTTTGTCCAGGCTCATGTACGTCAATTTGGGATCCCCGGGCTGCAAAGCGTCCAAACTCATTTTACGTCAATGGTAACCCTGGTTGATGCAGTCCAGGGTCTTTTACGTCAAAAGGTACCCTGGGTTTTTGCATGCAGTCCAAAAATCATGTCGTCCCGGTTTTCCCCGGGCGCAAAGTCTCCAGTACATGTACTCCCGAAATTAAAAATTGTGTATTCACAAGTTAACAAACAAAAAAGGACTTTAATATTTCCCCCTTTTTTTCCCCAAAAAAAAAAGTCAAATTTTTAAATTTAAAATTGCCTTAAATTAATGAAAACCTTTCCCCTAGGACACCTTTCTAGAAAACAAAGTTATGAGAAATTTTTTTTTGTTATTTTCGGGGAGAATTTAAACCAAAAATATTCCAGGTTTTTAAAGGGTTTGGGGTCCCGTAATAATTTGAATTAAAGGTGTCAGCCTAAAAGGGAAAAAAATTTTTCACCCAAAAAAAGGGTGCATTTCAGTTTTGCCTTTTTCTGTTTAAAAAATTTTTTAAATTGAGGGCAAACGCTGGGTTCGCGAATTTTTGAGCCAAAAAAAAATTAAGAGTTGGGGGGAAGAAAATTTTTGTGAGTGTTTGAAGGTTTGACCTTGGAGTACCTACCCACTTTCTTTCTTTCTTTTTTTACTTAACATTTAATTAAATTTTTTTACTTTTCCTTAAAAGGGAGGCCAGTTTTCTTTTGAGAAAAAACAGGAAATTTTTCTTTGCCCTTTTTGTCCCCCCACACACAGTAGCTGACCCCCCGAGTCCACCCAAAACAAGCACTGACCCCCAGTCCACCCACACACAGCGGGACCCCCATCCCAAAACCCCACACAGCAGCTGACCCCGAGTCCCCCACACACAGCACTGACCCAGTCCCCCCCAACACGACTGACCCCGAGTCCACCCACAAAACAGCAGCTGAACCCCCGTCCCCCCACACAAGCAGCTGACCGAGGGCCAAACCCCACACAGCAAACTGACCCCCAGTCCCCCCCACACACAGCAGCTGAACCCCATCCACCCACACAAAAGCACTGACCCCCAGGGTTTCCCCCCCACACAGCAGCTACCCCGAGTCCACCCACACACAGCAGCTGACCCCGGGGCCCCCCACACCCCACAGCTGAACCCCGAGTCCACCCCCACAACCCCAGCTGAACCCCCAGTCCCCCCACACGCAGCAGCTGACCCCCAGTCCCCCCACACACAGCAGCTGACCCCGAGTCCCCCCACACACAGCAATGACCCCGAGTCCACCCACACACAAACAGCTGCCCCCCCCTCCACCCACACCCCAGCAGCTGACCCCCCAGTCCACCCACCCCACAGCAGCGACCCCGAGTCCACCCCAACCCCAGAGCTGCCCCGGTCCACCCACCCCACAGCAAACTGCCCCGAGTCCCCCCCACACCAGCAGCTGAAACCCCCAGGGCCACCCCCCACCCCAAAGCAGCTGACCCCGAGTCCACCCACACACAGCAGCTGACCCGGGTCCACCCACACACAGCAGCTGACCCCGAGTCCACCCACACACAGCAGCTGACCCCGAGTCCACCCACACACAGCAGCTGACCCCGAGTCCACCCACACACAGCAGCTGACCCCGAGTCCACCCACACACAGCAGCTGCTCACACCGAGTCCCACACTCGGCAGCTGACCCCAAGTCCATTCACATCACACTGTGTAAGTCTTGCTGTTGTCCCAGCCTTTGTTTCTGGTACAGTTAACAACTGCTGGACAAAGTTTTGTCCCAGCCTTTGTTTCTAGTACAGTTAGCAACTGGTGGACAAAGTTTTGTCCCAGCCTTTGTTTCTGGTACAGTTAGCAACTGCTGGACAAAGTTTTGTCCCAGCCTTTGTTTCTGGTACAGTTAACAACTGCTGGACAAAGTTTTGTCCCAGCCTTTGTTTCTGGTACAGTTAACAACTGCTGGACAAAGTGTTCGATAGAACTGTAAAATATTGTTTAAGTAAAATAAAATATTAGTGTTTGTGTATTGCCTGTTGATTATACCAAGTAATGAATATGTCAGAGTTGTGACTGACACAGTGATGAAGAAGATCAAATATAATTAATGACCAACTGGCAAAAATTGAATAAATAACAGAAGCGAATTGTTCCCAAAGACATTATATTTATTGCCAGAGTTGCAAATGTACAGCAGAACAATATATAAGTGAATAAAAACAGCAGTATCAGAAATATTAACCAGGTTCCATGATGGCTGATGAAATACTTTTTGTCAATAAATCGACACTACCATAATGGTCGACTTTATCAACGAGGAGATTTTTATTTCTGTGTGTGGGTGTGTTTATTTGTTATTTGTTTTAATACTGTATTGGGAAACATGGATGCCATTGTGGGAGACACTGTTGTGGAAGATGTTGTAGGGAAGTATAACAAGGTAGAACACCAGTACATTAACATAGAACACCAGTACATTAACACAGAACAGCAGTACATTAACACAGAACACCAGTACATCAACATACTAAAACGGAACTGTAACCTGAAAGAAGAGTAAAGTAACAAGCAAAAACAGGACAGTGACGTACAAAAAAATACAGTAAGAGACAGCAGTAAGCAAAGACAGAATGGTAACATGTAAGGATAGTTACTTAAGCAGTCACACACGATCAGTAGTTTAAGTAAAATGGAAGAGTCTTGTTTGTTTTATCCAATACAAGTTTCTCTCAACAGTCACTTATTTACATCATCACAACTCTTAATAACACTATATTGAAAATACTTTATAACAACATTCTTCACTTTGTTGACTC
>NC_069498.1:10172533-10188261 GCF_026875155.1 Cherax quadricarinatus
CGGGCCTCAAAAACCCAGTGTCCCCCTCTTTCCCAGGTCCATGTGTCCAGGAGTCCATCTGTGACCCTCAGATATTCTCTATTCCTCACTTCCCCAAAGTCTGGCTCAACAACCAGTATCCTCGTCTTTCCCAGGTCCATGTGTCCAGGAGTCCATCTGTCCGCCTTCAGATATTCTCCCTTTCCCACTTCCGCAGGGTATCCTCGCTTTTCCCAGGTCCATGTGTCCATGAGTCCATCTGTGTCCCCTCAGATATTCTCCTTTCCTCACTTCCCCAAGGTTTGCCTCAACAACCAGTATCCTCGCCTTTCCCAGGTCCATGTGTCCAGGAATCCATCCGTGGGCCCCCGGATGTCTCCCCTTCCTCACTTCCCTTAGGATATCTTCCAGTCTCAGCCTTCTTCAGGTTATATATCCCGAAGTCGGCTCAGCCACCCCCAGTGATCTAGCTAGATGAGAACGAGGTCTTGTGTAGCTGGTCTACGGTAGAGACTGTCCAGGTGGGTGGATTTACAGGAGGGGACACACAGAAATCTGCGTCCTGTAATTACATCCACCAAGACAGCCTAGACCGTAGGCCAGCCAGACGCAGCCAAGCTACCGTCCAGTTCGGCCACCAAGGCCTGGCCACTCAGTGAAAATTTGGGAGTTCTATTTATATTATACGATACATCTACATTAATCATCAGTTTAAGTGTATTTGTGAATGTTTTATTGTGTGTTGATGCGTTTTATCACCTCCACCAGAACTGTAATAAGTGTTGAACTTTCTAGTTTTATTTGGTTATTTGTCTTATGTATCTGCGAGACGAGACACAATAGAAAAAAGCCACTTCATCTGACTTTCTTTTGGGTTATCCTGGGTAATTTACACATATGTTACTATGTTTAATAATTTGTGTAACTGTTTTTACGTGTACCTGTACCTAAACAAACTTACTTACACACACACACACACACACACACACCACACACACACACACACACCACACACACACACACACCTACACACCTACACACCTACACACCTACACACCTACACACACACAACAGGCCTAGTGTCTAATCGACATGTGCCTAGGACAAAATGGTAACTAACACACACACACACACACACACACACTCACTTACTTTTACGCTCATTTGCGCATTTCCGCAAATACAGCTTCTTGATTCACCATTGTATATACAAATACAGAACTATGCACGTGCGCACACACACACACACACACACACACACACACACACACACACACCACGTGTAAAAGACACTCATCGCCTATTACACTGATATGCATCTAATCACACACACACAGACGTCCCGTTATGCCACACATACATATATACACAACTATTGATAATAGTTGCAGTAGTAATGATAGTAGTAGTAATGATAATAGTAGTAATGATTATAGTAGCAGTAGTAATGGTAATAGTAGTAGTAATAATGATAGTAATAATGATAGTAGTAATAATGATAGTAGTAATAATGATAGTAGTAATAATGGTAGTAGTAATGATAGTAGTAGTAATGATAGTAGTAGTAGTAATGATAATAGCAGTAGTAATGATAGTAGAAGTAGGAGTAGTAATGATAATAGTAGTAGTAGTAGTTATGATTATAGTAGCAGTAGTATTGATAATAGTAGTAGTAATGATAATAGTAGTAATGGTAATGTTAATAGTAGTAGTAGTAATGATAGTAGTAGTAGTGATAATAGCAGCAGTAGTAATGATTACAGTAGTAGTAGTAATGATAGTAGTAATAATGATAATAGTAGCAGTAGTAATGATAGTAGTAGCAGTAATGATAAAGTAGCAGTAGTAATGATAATAGTAGTAGCAGTAATAATGATAATAGCAGTAGTAATGATAGTAGTAGTAGTAATGATAGTAATAGTAGTAGTACAAATAATAGACAGAAACAATAAACTAATTATAATTTTTTTAAAGGGATGAGCTGGTAAGCCAGAGGAAGGTTTCGGACAGATGACCGAAAGTCTCGATCTGTTGACATAAGTCTTGTCAATGAATAGTTCAGAGAACCGACACGTTGATAAATTAGATACCCAATAAATAAAGATACCCAAGAGTTGCACAGGTGTCTAATTTATCAAGTCATGTCAATCACAGTTCAGGTTTATTAACTATTGTAGTTTTAAAGGTTACTTGACTAAAGGTCAGGAATCACTTTAGTCACAGTAGCTAGACACATCTCAAAATATAATTTACCATCTACGTTTTATGTCTATATTGTGACGCGAAGTTCCTTCCATCATCTCCCACATCCTGTGTGTGTGTCAGGTTCATATATGTGTGTGTATGTGTGTGTGTGTGTGTGTGTATGTGTGTGTGTGTGTGTGTGTGTATGTATGTATGTGTGTGTGTGTGTGTGTGTGTGTATGTGTGTGTGTGTGTGTGTGTGTGTGTGTGTGTGTGTGTGTGTGTGTGTGTGTGTATGTATGTATGTGTGTGTGTGTGTGTGGTGTGTCAGGTTTATATATGTGTGTGTATGTGTGTGTGTGTGTGTGTGTGTGTGTGTATATGTGTGTGTGTGTGTGTGTGTGTGTGTCAGGTTTATATATGTGTGTGTATGTCAGGTGTATGTGTGTGTGTGTGTGTGTGTGTGTGTGTATGTGTGTGTGTGTGTGTGTGTACTCACCTAATTGTTGGCCTTGCCTTCTAGTTCTTGGACTCTTTTATATCTACTTGTGAAGCTGTGTCATGAGTTTGCCTCACCCAGCCTGAGACTAAAAAAAAAAACTTGCTTCTTGACGTCCAGATTGCTCTGTTATGCCTTTATGAAAAATAATATTATTATTATTAGTATTAGTAGTAGTTGTAGTAGTAGTAGTAGTTCCCTCAGGTAGTAACTCTTTCCCACTCTATCTCTTGTCATCTCTCTGGTTACCTTCCTCTGGATCATGTTTCCAGGTCTCCATCTGTGGGCTCCCTGATATCGCATTCTCCTCTTCAAGTTTGTTTTTTTAGTGCTTTCCCTAGTTCCTTGTCTCCAGAAGCCAACCTGTGTCCTCTCAGATGAACTCCTTGTTTTTCCCAGGTCAGTGGTTCCCACTTCCACGAGGTCAGCGGTTGTTGGCCCCTTCCCAGTGACCTTGTTGGATGGTACCTTGGTCTTGTCTAGCTTGTCTACTGCTGAGACTGTCCAGGTGGGTGGAATTACAGGAGGGGACACACAGAAAACTGCGTCCTTTCATTTTATTACATTTCATTATTTATATACACTCACACTGACAATTATGTACACACACACACACACACACAATAATCACAACACATATACTCCTCTCATCCCTCTCTAACTTCTACGTAAACAGAAATTCCCTGGCACACTTAAAGTATGTTACTGTCCCAACTCTGTCACTCACACACTCATGTTCACACATGTCACTCACACACTCATGTTCACACATGTCACTCATGTTCACTCGCATATCTACATTTTCTCTTACTTTTCTTAAAATAAAATTATATTGCACAGGGAATAAAACTGAAATAAAGAAATTCTTGAGCATTAATTCTGAGTCAACAAAGTGAAGAATGTTGTTATTAAGAGTTGTGATGATGTAAATAAGTGACTGTTGAGAGAAACTTGTATTGGATAAAACAAACAAGACTCTTCCATTTTACTTAAACTACTGATCGTGTGTGACTATTTGTTTAAGTAACTATCCTTACATGTTACCATTCTGTCTTTACTTACTGCTGTCTCTTACTGTATTTTTTTGTACGTCACTGTCCTGTTTTTGCTTGTTACTTTACTCTTCTTTCATGTTACAGTTCCATTTTAGTATGTTGATGTACTTGTGTTCTGTGTTAATGTACTGGTGTTCTGTGTTAATGTACTGGTGTTCTGTGTTAATGTACTGGTGTTCTACCTTCTTATACTTCCCTATAACATCTCCCACAATGGCATCCATGTTTCCCAATACATTATTAAAACAAATAACAAATAAACAACACCCACACACAGAAATAAAAATCTCCTCGTTGATAAAATCGACCATTATGGTAGTGTCGATTTATTGACAAAAAGTATTTCATCAGCCATCATGGAACCTGATTAATATTTCTGATGGTATAAACCTTGATACTGCTGTTTTTATTCACTTATATATTGCTCTGCTGTACATTTGCAACTCTGGCAATAAATATAATGTCTTTGGGAACAATTCGCTTCTGTTATTTATTCAATGTTTGCCAGTTCGTCATTAATTATATTTGATCTTTTTCATCACTGTGTCAGTCACAACTCTGACATATTCATTGCTTGGTATAATCAACAGGCAATACACAAACACTAATATTTTATTTTACTTAAACAATATTTTACAGTTCTATCGAACACTTTGTCCAGCAGTTGTTAACTGTACCAGAAACAAAGGCTGGGACAAAACTTTGTCCAGCAGTTGTTAACTGTACCAGAAACAAAGGCTGGGACAAAACTTTGTCCAGCAGTTGTTAACTGTACCAGAAACAAAGGCTGGGACAAAACTTTGTCCAGCAGTTGTTAACTGTACCAGAAACAAAGGCTGGGACAAAACTTTATCCAGCAGTTGTTAACTGTACCAGAAACAAAGGCTGGGACAAAACTTTGTCCAGCAGTTGTTAACTGTACCAGAAACAAAGGCTGGGACAAAACTTTATCCAGCAGTTGTTAACTGTACCAGAAACAAAGGCTGGGACAAAACTTTATCCAGCAGTTGTTAACTGTACCAGAAACAAAGGCTGGGACAACAGCAAGACTTACACAGTGTGATGTGAATCTAGAGATGCCACTAAAACTCGGATATTATTTTACTGCTGCAACAATACTTCAGTACTTACGACAGTTTTAAATGGGTTCAGTAGCTACAGCAGTTTTAAATGGGTTCAGTAGCTACAGCAGTTTTAAATGGGTTTAGTAGCTACAGCAGTTTTAAATCCATTATTTCTCGTTCTTACCTGGTTCGACACCCTCAGTACTTTATTAATATTTCCCCTCATTCTATGTGGAAATTTAAGGTTTAAGTCTATCTTCATACGGGAGATTCCTTACACAGTTAATCATTTTAGTCATCCTTCTTCGTATGTTCTCTAATGAATCTATATCCATCCTGTAGTAAGGGGACCAAAACTGAGCGGCATAAGCCAAATGAGGCCTCACTAGTGAGGTATAGAGCTGTAAAATAACTTTTGGACTTCTCTTACTAATACTTCTTGAGATAAATCCAAGTAATCTGTTATTCTTGTTGCGCACACTAAGGCACTGCTCTCTTGGCTTTAGATTTCTGCTTACCATGACTCCCAAGTCTTTTTCACATTCTGTATGATCAAGCTCTACTTCAACTAGATTATAGCTTCGAGGCTTATTTTCATTACCATCTGTCATTTTTCAGACCAAGACATTAATTTGTCCAAATCCTCCTGGAGTTTATTACTATCCTTCTCAGAATGAATTATACGGCCTATCTTTGTATCATCAGCAAATTTGCTTATATCACTCATAATCCCATCATCAAGGTCATTAATGTAAATAATGAACAAGAGAGGGCCTAAAACTGATCCTTGTGGAACGCCACTAGTGACTAATCCCCATTCAGATTTGACCCTATTAATCGAAATTCTCTGCTTTCTATTGGTAAGCCATGCCTCTATCCATGCTAGAACTTTACCTCTTATACCATGACCTGCTACTTTTCTTAAGAGTCTCTTGTGAGGTACTCTATCGAAGGCTTTACTAAAATCCAAATAAACAATATCATATTCTTTATCACTGTCAACTGCCTCAAATGTTCTATTGAAGAACGTCAGTAAGTTTGTCAAGCAGGAACGACCTCTCGTGAACCCATGCTGAGATTCATTTATCAAGTTATGCTCTTCATGGTGTATAGGACTTCTCCTTCGTCCTATACACTTGAAAGAACCCCTTCGGATTGGTCATTTGATTCATTAGCAACTCTAATTTCGTAGTCACGTTTAGCCTTTCTAATCCCCTTTTTTATTTCTCTTTTAAGCTGAACATATTGGTCAGTAAGGTTAACCTCTCCTCTTCCGATTCGCCTATAAATCCCCCTTTTCTCCCCTATTAGATGCTTTAGCCTCCTGTTAACCCATTTGGGATCGTTATTATTAGACCTGATTTCTCTCTGGGAAATGTATATACTCTGAGCACGGTGTACATTAAGAAAGAACTCATAAATGGAGATCCCTTAGTAATCATAAGTAAGATCATCGTCAATAGAATCATTAGCTAGATAACCCCCAATCGAGATTTGACAGGTGTTCCCTAAGTCCATTATAATCGGCAGAACGAAAATCTGGGATTTTTACCGTATTATTATTCTTGTATTCCCAGTTAATGCTAAAAGTGATGGATTTGTGATCACTTGTGCCAAGCTCTTCAGTGATCTCTAGATTATTTACGAGTGTTTCCTTATTTGACAAGACTAGGTCTAGCAAATTCTCACCCCTGGTAGGCTCTGTTACGCTCTGCTTCAGAAAACAGTCCTGAACCGCTTCCATAAAGTCACTGGACTCCAGATTACCGGTCAAAGAATTCCAGTCAATTTGACTAAAGTTAAGTCCCCTACTATCACTATATAATTGTGTCTAGAAGCCCAAACAATTTCGTCCCAAAGAAGTCTCCCTCTATCGTGATCCAAGCCTGGAGGTCGGTATATTACACCTAGAATTAGCTTTTCTTGACCTTCTACAAGCTCTACCCAAACAGATTCTGTTACTGTTCCATCTATTTTTATACCTGTTTTTATGCAACAGTTAATATTTTCTCGAACATATAATGCAACTCCTCCCCCTTCCCATTACATCTATCCACATGGAACAACTTAATTAAACCCTTGAATATTACACTCAGCAATCATATCCCGACTCTTTAAATCATACCACGTTTCAGTTAATGCAATGACATCAAAGTTCCCAGCACATGCTACCAAACGTAGTTCATTAATCTTATTTCTTGCACTTCGACTGTTAGAATAAAATACCATCATATATTTTTTCTTCTGCACATTTTTCCTATTCAGCTTTGTTTTTACACAATTTCAGAAATTATCATACCCAGACAGTTACTATTAAGATTCTTAATATCAGAGCACGAGTCAATATATCCATACTCATTATTTATCATTTCTAAACCCATACCTCTAACTAATACTAGTTTAAAGTCCTAACAACCCCCACAACTGAGCTAGCAAGAAAACCCACACCTGTTATTTCGGCCATAGAAGTTGTCCCAGTTGTCAATGAATGGTACTGCATTATCCTTACAGTGTTTATCCAGCCAACAATTAAAACCAATTGCTCTGGACAACAATTCATTTCCAACACCCCTTCTAGGCAAAATGTCACATATAACAGGGTGCCCTCCCCCCTTTCTTCTTAATTATGTCTATAACTGTCCTGAACTTTCTAATTAAATCCTCACTTCTACGCTTGCCTACATTATTGCCCCCAGCACTGAGGCAAATAATAGGATTGATCCCATTCCCGTTCATGATGTTGTCAAGCCGGCAAACAATATCCTCCATCCCAGCTCCCGGAAAGCAAACCCTCTGTCTCCTACTCCTGACCTTCAAGCAGAAGGCCCTATCCATGTATCTAACCTGGCTATCCCCAACAACAATAATATTCTTACATTCCTTGGTGTCGTTCGTCGTGACGTTCCCAGTAGTCGACTCACATTCGTCGGGTAGCACGGAGAATGCATTAGATGTTTCCACAACAGTTTCCACAGCAGTCTCTTTCTTCTTCATCGTTTCTGTCTTTCCATTCTCCTTGATCGTCAACTTCGTTCCATGCTGTCCAGCCACTGACCACGTTACCTTCCACACTGACTGGTGGTGAGGGTGATGGACTGGTGGTGAGGGTGATGAACTGGTGGTGAGGGTGATGCACTGGTGGTGAGGGTGATGGACTGGTGGTGAGGGTGATGGACTGGTGGTGAGGATGATGGACTGGTGGTGAGGGTGATGGACTGGTGGTAAGGGTGATGGACTGATGGTGAGGGTGATGGATGGTGTGGGGTGATGGACTGGTGGTGAGGGTGATGGACTGGTGGTGAGAGTGATGGACTGTTGGTGAGGGTGATGGACTGGTGGTGAGGGTGATGGACTGGTGGTGAGCGTGATGGACTGGTGGTGAGGGTGATGGACTGGTGGTGAGGGTGATGGACTGGTGGTGAGGGTGATGGACTGGTGGTGAGGGTGATGGACTGGTGGTGAGGGTGATGGACTGGTGGTGAGGGTGATGGACTGGTGGTGAGAGTGATGGACTGTTGGTGAGGGTGATGGACTGGTGGTGAGAGTGATGGACTGGTGGTGAGGGTGATGGACTGGTGGTGAGGGTGATGGACTGGTGGTGAGGGTGATGGACTGGTGGTGAGGGTGATGGACTGGTGGTGAGAGTGATGGACTGGTGGCGAGGGTGATGGACTGGTGGTGAGGGTGATGGACTGGTGGCGAGGGTGATGGACTGGTGGTGAGGGTGATGGACTGGTGGTGAGGGTGATGGACTGGTGGTGAGAGTGATGGACTGATGGTGAGGGTGATGGACTGGTGGTGAGGGTGATGGACTGGTGGTGAGGGTGATGGACTGGTGGTGAGAGTGATGGACTGGTGGTGAGGGTGATGGACTGGTGGTGAGGGTGATAGACTGGTGGTGAGCGTGAAGGACTGGTGGTGAGGGTGATGGACTGGTGGTGAGGGTGATGGACTGGTGGTGAGGGTGATGGACTGGTGGTGAGGGTGATGGACTGGTGGTTAGGGTGATGGACTGGTGGTGAGGGTGATGGACTGGTGGTGAGTGTGATGGACTGGTGGTTAGGGTGATGGACTGGTGGTGAGGGTGATGGACTGGTGGTGAGTGTGATGGACTGGTGGTGAGGGTGATGGACTGGTGGTGAGGGTGATGGACTGGTGGTGAGTGTGATGGACTGGTGGTTAGGGTGATGGACTGGTGGTGAGAGTGATGGACTGGTGGTGAGGCTGATGGATTGGTGGTGAGGCTGATGGATTGGTGGTGAGGGTGATGGACTGGTGGTGAGGGTGATGGACTGGTGGTGAGAGTGATGGACTGGTGGTGAGGGTGAGGAATTGGTGGTGAGTGTGTGATGGACTGGTGGTGAGGGTGATGGACTGGTGGTGATGGTGATGGACTTGTGGTGAGGGAGGGATTGGTGGTGAGTGTGAGGACTGGGGGGTGAGGGGGGATTGTGGGGGGTGAGAGTGAGGAAATAGTGATAAAAGGGTGATGGACGGGGTGATGTGAGGGGACGGGGTGGTGAGAGTGTTTGGACGGGGGTGAGGGGTGGACTGGGGGGTGAGGGTAAAAATTTGGTGGCGGGAGTGTTTAATGGGGGGGGGATGGTAAAGGGACTGGCGGGGGTGATGAGGGGACTGGTGGGATGGGATCGACTGTGGTAGAGGGGATGGTGGAGAAAAGGATGGACGGTTTGGAAAAGGGTTTGGGGAAACGGGGGTGAGGGTGGGGTGGCCTGGTGGTGGGACGGGTTGGGGGGGAGTGATGGACGGGTGGCGTTTTTTTAAATGGACTGGTGTTAAAAGCGATAAACCCGGGGGGCGATTTTTTTTGGGAGGGGGCGAGTAAACGATTTTTGATGACCGACTGAGGTTTGTGGTATCGACGGGAAAAATTGGAGAAGGGCCCTGAAGATAGCGTTTAAACCCCGGACTGACACTTGTGATGAACAATTGAGAAGGTGATGAATTTTGGGGTGGGGGTGAGGATGGTGGTGAGGGTGGGGGATTTGGTGGTGAGGGTGATGGATTTGGTGGTGAGGCTGAGGGAGGGTTCGAAAAGGGGGAGGACTGTTTGGTGACGGTAAAGGAAAATTTGGTGGTGATTTGGACGGACTGGTGGTGGGGTAAAGGGGACTGGGGGTGGGGGTTGAGGGAATTGGGGGTTTGAGGGGAGGACGGGTGGTGGGGGTGATGGCCGGGGGTTTAGGGTGTTTAAAATTTGGTGGTGAGGCTTTTTTGGAAACTGGTCTTTTTAGAGTGATGGATGATGGGGGAGGGTGATGGATTGGTGGGGGAGTGGTACGGATGGTGGGGGAGGGGGGAAGTATTGGGGTGGGGGTGAGGAAGGGGTAAAGGGTAACGACAGGTAGGGGGTGATGGACTGGTGGTGAGGGTGATGAAACTGGTGGTGAGGGTGATGAACTGGTGGGAGTGAGGGACTGAGGTGCGTGTGATGGGTGGGGGGTGTGGGCGATTGATTGGTGGTGAGGCTGATGATTGGTGGTGAGGGTGATGGACTGATGGTTAGGGTGTGGACTGGTGGTGAGGGTGAGGGATTGGTGGTGAGTGTGATGGACTGGTGGTGAGGGTGATGGACTAGTGGTGAGAGTGAGGGACTGGTGGTGAGAGTGAGGATGGAGGTGATAGTGATAGACTGGGGTGAGGTGACGGACTAATGGTGAGGGTGATAGACTGTGGCGAGTGTGATGAACTGGTGGTGATGGAGGACTGGTGTTGAGGGTGTTTGGGAATTGTGAGGGTGATGGATTGGCGGTGAGGGTGATGGACTGGTGGTGAGGGTGTTGGACGGGGTGAGGGTGATGGACTGGTGATGAGGGTGATGGACTAATGGTGAGGGTGATGGACTGGTGCTGAGGGTGAGGGATGGTGGTGGGGTTAAAGGACTGGTGCTGAGGGTGATGGACTGGTGGTGAGGTTGAGGGAAACTGGTGATGAGGGTGATGGACTGGTGGTGAGGTTGATGGACTGGTGGTGAGGGTGAATGGACTGGTGGTGAGGTTGAGACTGGGGGTGGGGTTGATGGACGGTGCTGAGGGTGATGGACTGGTGGTGAGGTTGATGGGACTTGGTGCTGGAGGGGGGATGGACTGGTGGTGAGGTTGATGGACTGGTGATGAGGGTGATGGACTGGTGGTGTTGACTGGTGGGTGAAGGGGGACTGGTGAAGATTGACTGGTGCTGAGGGTGATGGACGTGTGGTAAAGGATGATGGACTGGTGGCAAGGGTGATGGACTGGTGGTAAGGATTATGGACATGGTGAGGGTGATCTATTGTTGGTGAGAGTGATGGACTGGTGGCGAGGGTGATGGACTGGTCGTGAGGGTGACGGACTGATGGTGAGGGTGATGGACTGATGGTGATTGATTGGTGGTGATGGTGATGGCCTGGGGTGATTCACTGTTGGTGAGGGTGATGGACTGTAGGTGACGGTGTTAGACTGATACGGATGGACGGGGTGGGGAGGGTGAGGGGACGCGTGGCGAGTTGAGGGATTGAAGGTGGGGGAAAGAAGGACTTTTTGTGAGGGTGATGGACTGGTGTTGAGGGTGATGGACTGGTGGTGAGGGGAGGACTGGTGGTGATTGACTGGTGGTGAGGGTGATGGACTGGTGGTAAGGGTGATGGACTGAAGGTGACGGAGATGGACTTATGGTGAGAGTGATGGACTGGTGGTGAGGGTGATGGACTGGTGGTGAGAGTGATGAACCGGTGACGATTGTGACGAGCGAGTCACGATTGTGATGGACTGACGATTGTGGTGAACGACTGACGATTTTGATGAATGACTGTCGATTGTAATGAACGACTGTCGATTTTGACGAACGATTGACAACTGTGATGAACGACTGTCGATTGTGATGAATCACTGACGCTTGTGATGGACGACTGACGATTGTAATGGACGACTGACGATAGTTATGAGCGACTGACAACTGTGATGAACGACTGACGATTTTGATGAACGACTGACGATTGTGATGAACGATTGAAGTTTGTGATGAACGACTGACGATTGTTATGAACGACTGACGATTGTGGTGAACGACTGACGATTGTGGTGAACGACTGACGATTGTGATGAACGACTGACGCTTGTGATGAACGACTGACGCTTGTAACGAACGATTAACGAATGTGATGAACTCTTGGTGAGGGTGATGGACTGGTGGTGAGAATGATGGATTGGCGGTGAGGGTGATGGACTCTTGGTGAAGGTGAGGACTGATAGTGATGGACTGGTCGTAAGAGAGATGGACTAAGAGGAGGGTGAAAGACAAATGGTGAAGGGGTGAATTGGATTTGGTGTTGAGGTGAAGGACTGGTGGTGAGGTGAAGGACTGGTGGTGAGGGTGATGGACCTGTGGAAGGGTGAAGAACTTGTGGTGAGGGTGAAGGACTGTATTTTGGGTGAGGGTGAAGGACTGGTGGTGTAGGGTGATGGAACTGGTGGTGAGGGTGAGGACTGGTTTGAGAGGTGAAGGACTGTGGTGGGTGAGGGTGAAGACTGGTGTGAGGAGAAGTAACCTGGTGGTTAGGGAGATGGACTGGTGGTGAAGGGTGAAGGACTGGTGGTGAGGTGAAGGACTGGTGGTGAGGTTAAAGGACCTTGTTGGAGGAGGGTGATGGACTGGTTGGGATGGTTGAAGGACTGGTGGTGAGTGTGAAGGACTGGTGGTGAGGTGGGGATGGACTGGGAGGTGAGGTGAATACTGGGTGGTGAGGGTGATGGACTGGTGGTGGAGGGTGAAGGACTGGTGGTGAGGGGGTGATGACTGGTGGTGAGTGTGAAGGACTGGTGTGAGGGTGAAGGACTGGTGGTGAGGGTGATGTAACTGGGTGGTGAGGGTGAAGGGACTGGAGGTGAGGGTGAAGGACGGTGGTGAGGGTGAAGGACCTGGTGGTGATGGGTGAAGGAACAGGAGGTGAGGTGATGGACTGGTGGTGAGGGTGAATGGACTGGTGGATGAGGGTGATGGACCTGGTGTGAGGGTGAAGGACAGGTGGTGCAGTTGGGTGAAGACAGGTGGTGAGGGTGAAGGACTGGTGTGAGGTTGAAGGACAGTGGTGAGTGTGAAGGACTGGTGGTGAGGGTGATGGACTGGTGGTAGGTCAATGATGGTGTGAGGGTGAAGGACTTGTGGTGAGGTGAAGGACTGGTGTTGAGGGTGAAGGACTGGTGTGTGAGGGTGAAAGGACTGGTGGTGAGGTGAAGGCCTGGTGGTGAGGGTGATGGACTGGTGGTGAGGGTGATGAGGACTGGTGGTGAGGTTAAGGAACTGGTGGTGAGGAGTGATGAAAGGTGGGTGAGGTGACGGACTAGTGTTGAGAGCGATGGACTGGTGGTGATAGTGATGGACTGGTGTTGATAGTGATGGACTGGTGGTGAGGGTGATTGACTGGTGGTGAAGGGTGATGGAATGGTGGTGGAGGTTGGACGGACCTAGTGTTAGATGCGTATGGACTGGGTGGTGATAGTGATGGACTGGTGGTGAGGGTGACGGACTAATGGTGAGGGTAATAGACCGGTAGCGAGTTGTGATGAACTGGTGGTGAGGATTATGGACTGGTGGTGAGAGTGATGGACTGGCGTGAGGGTGATGGACTAAGGGTGAGGGTAATGGACTGGTGGTGAGGGTGATGAACTGGAGGTGAGGGTGAAGGACTGGTGGTGATTGACTGGTGGTGTTGGTGATTGCCTGGTGTAAGGGTGATGGACTGGTGGTGAGGGTGATGGACTGATGGTAATGGTAATCGACTGGTGGTGAGGGTGATGGACTGGTGGTGAGGGTGATGGACTGATGGTAATGGTAATCGACTGGTGGTGAGGGTGATGGACTGGTGGTGATTGACTGGTGGTGTTGGTGATTGCCTGGTGGTAAGGGTGATGGACTGGTGGTGATGGTGAATGACTGGTGGTAAGGGTGATGGACTGGTGGTGAGGGTGATGGACTGGTGGTGAGGTTGATGGATTGATGATGAGGGTGATTGACTGGTGGTGAGAGTGATGGACTGGTGGTGAGGTTGATGGATTGATGGAGAGGGTGATGGACTGGTGGTGAGAGTGATGAACCTGTGACGATTGTGACACTTGTGATGAGCGACTGATGATTGTGGTGAATGACTGACGCTTGTGATGAACGACTGATGATTGTGATGAACGACTGACGATAGTGATGAACGACTGACGACTGTGATGAACGACTAGCGATTGTTGTGAACGACTGACGATTGTGATGGACTGACGAATGTGATGAACGACTGACGATTGTGATGAACGACTGACGATTGTGACAAACAATTGCGATTATAATGAACGACTGACGATTGTGATGAACGACTGACGATTGTGATTAACGACTGACGCATGTGATGAGCGACTGCCGATTGTGACGAGCGATTGGCGAATGTGATGAACAACTGACGATTGTGATGAACGACTGACGATTGTGACAAACGATTGCGATTGTGATGAACGACTGAAATTGTAAAGAACGACTGACGCTCTTGATGAACAACTGACGATCGTGATGAACGAATGACGATAGTGATGAACGACTGACGATTGTTGTGAACGACTGACGCATGTGATGAGCGACTGCCGATTGTGACGAGCGATTGGCGAATGTGATGAACAACTGACGATTGTGATAACGACTGACGATTGTGACAAACGATTGCGATTGTGATGAACGACTGAAATTGTAAAGAACGACTGACGCTCTTGATGAACAACTGACGATCGTGATGAACGAATGACGATTGTGATGAACGACTGACGATTGTGATGAACGACTGACGATTGTTGTGAACGACTGACGCATGTGATGAACGACTGCCGATTGTGACGAACGATTGACGATTGTGATGATCGACTAACGTTTGTGATGAATGACTGACGCTTGTGACGGACGATTGACGATTGTGATGAACGACTGATGATTGTGACGAATGACTGACACTTGTGATGAACGACTGACGATTGTGATGATCGACTGACGATTGTGATGAACGACTAACGATTGTGATGAACGACTGACGCTTGTGACCAACGATTGGCTAATGTGATGAACTCTTGGTGAGGGTGATGGACTGGTGGTGAGGGTGATGGACTGGTGGTGAGGGTGATGGACTGGTGGTGAGGGTGATGGACTGGTGGTGAGGGTGATGGACTGGTGGTGAGGGTGATGGACTGGTTTGAGGTGGATGGACTGGTGGTGAGAGTGAAGACTGGTGGTGATGGACTGGTGGTGAGGTGATGGATTGGCGTGTGGGTGATGGACGTTGGTGAAGGTGATGGACTGGTGTGAGATGATGACTGGTGGGATGGACTGGTGGTGAGGTGATGGTCTGGTGGTGAGGGTGTGGACTGGTTTGAGGGTGAGGACTGGTGGTGAGAGTGAAAACGGGTTGGTGAAGGTGATTGTTTTGGGGTGAGTGTGATGGACGGTGATGAGATGATGGACTGGTCGTAGCGTGTTGACTGATGGTGAGGTGATGGACTGGCGGTGAGGGTGATGGACTGGTGGTGATAGTGATGGCCCTGGTCTGATAGTGATGGACGTTGGTGAGAATGATGGACTGATCGTAGGGTCATGGACTGGTGTGAGGGTGATTGGATTGGTGGTGAGAGTGAAGGACTGGAGGTGAGGGTTTTGGATTGGTGGTGATAGTGATGGACTGTGGTGATAGGGGATGGACTGTTTGTGAGAATGATTAACTGATCGTGAGGGTTATGGACTGGTGGTGAGGGTAATGGATTGGTTGTGAATGTGATGGACAGTGGTAAGGTGATGGACAGTGGAAAGGGTGATGGACTGGTGTTGAAGTGATGGACGGGTGGTGATGGGAATGGACGGGTGGTGAGGGAAATGGACTGGGGAGAGTGAAGGTGGGGGGGGGGTTTAGAGTGGGTGAGGTGAGGGACT
>NC_069498.1:10188761-10207487 GCF_026875155.1 Cherax quadricarinatus
CCAGTTCGTTAACCTGTTGGAACTGAAATACGTTAATTAAAGGAAAAGTTAGTAAAACTGAAGGGAAAAGATTGCACTAAGGAAGGTTGTAGAAAGAAGCTGTAAAAATGAAAAGCGCGACGAATGCTTCTACACATTAATCTTCCATGATAGATATTTCTAATGTTCTCATGTTTAGCCTTTCTCATTTATCTGCTAAACAATTTTAACATATTTTTAAGTCATTTAGGTTATTTTAATATTTTGCTTAGTATATTAGTTTTAATTTATAAAACTGGTATTTTAGATAAAACTATTCCTGAAATATTAAGATTTCGAAGAAGGTAAATTTGCTTGAGCAATCATAGCAGATAATTCCAGAGCACTGAGCTTCTCTGGTTCAGATTTTTTTTGTTTATATTTGTTTGTATTTGGTTATTTTGTTTAAATAAAGCTTTAAATTATCTGTAGTCTCTGCCCTAATGTGCATAAATCTAACATAACATTTTAGTGTTAGCGTCCTTCAGGAGGATTCCTACTGTCTGTGATCACATTCCTCAAGGGGGGCTCCTTGGCGTGGTGAAGAGGCTCTTGGTCTGAGGAATTAGGCCTGTCGGTCTCCTTCCTCAGACCGAACCTAATTACCCCCAATCCCCCCTTCCCTATCCCATTCTCCCCATCCTCCCCTTTTTCCTTTGCTCCTCCTAATCCCAACCCCTCCCTTTTGCCCTTCCTCTTTTTGGCTTTTGGTATTTTTCCCACAGGCACACTAGTTCATAGGTAGGGGGAAGGGTACCGGAGTCCATGCCCACTCCGTTGAGGTTCTTGGCGGTGGCGTAGTTTGCCGTGGGATCTGGATCGCCTGGGGATGTCCCGATCCCTCTCCGGTATCCCAGAGGGTGGTTTGAGTGTCTTTCGGGCGATGGGCGTTTCTCTGGAAGCCACCTTTCTGATTCCGGGGGTGGTGGCCAAAGGAGGTATGCTTTGTGGTGGATATCCAGCCGCCCTCTTTTGTCCACCGAGGTAGCTCGGCAGATGTGAGGTTGCTATCCCGGATTGCTGGTTTACTGGCATGAAGGGTAGGGTATATGGCACGTCCATGCTGCATCTGCGCTACTAGCGGTGCTGAGGTCCTCTTGGGTGCAGAGGGAGATTTCTGGCCCTTTTATTCCTCCTAGGAACTATCTCTCCCCGGTCCCCCCTTTTCTTTTTTTTCTTTTTTTTTTTTATTAACAAAAAGAAAGAAGTAACCTAACCATGGAGTCCCAAATCCATGACCTCGCTACCCGGGCCCCTTATTGTTACCGCACCCTGTTCTGATCTTGCCTCGTCTTTTGGCCACTTTTTGGACACTCCTAGGGCCCCTGTACCTCTTGCTGGTGCTGTTTCCTCACCCGCTTCAGGTACTGGGGCTTCCACTGACTCCTTCGATTTGTCTGACCTCCGCTTTCCTTTGACTATGCTTCCGGCCTCTCCCTCTATGGTGCGACGATTTCGGGCCACGCAATGGACTAAATTCTTTACTTTACGACCGACTTCTTCTACTGCCTATCTTTCTGACCATAGTATTGGCAAAGCGCTCCTATGCCACGTTGGTAGAGATATTTCCTTTCATGCTCTTGAGAGTGGTACATACATCATCACAGTCCAGAATTCTACCAAGCTCATGATCTTTCTCTTCTTTCACATATCAATACTATTCCTATCACTATCGAAAAACATCATTCCCTCAATTCTTGTAGTGGTACTGTTATTCTGCCCCATACCATAGTCCAACAGAATTTCCAGACATTGTGACAATGACATTCTCGAACAGCTGGAACTCCAAGATCTCCCAATTCTCAAGGTAGACACTTATGTTCTTCCGCCTGCGGGAGAAGACAATACCCTTGCAATGTGGCTTGTTTAACTTTTGACAGCCATGAACTCCCATCCTCTGTTACCAGGACATCGGTTACAAGTTCGGAAGGTGATCCCTACACCGCAACAGTGTAGGAATTGCTGGCGATTTGGCCACCCAGCAAAATATTGCAGATCTATAGCCGAATGCCCAGTCTGTGGTGCCGATGACCTTTCTAATACATCTTGCAGTCGACCTCCCTCTTGCCTTAATTGTCATGAGGCTCACCCTTCGTACTCTCGCCGTTGCCAGGTCTACTTAAAGGAGCGGGAAATTCGTTGCCTCAGAGGCAGGTCTCCCTTATGCTATGGCAGTTTCTCATCTCCGCCTCCAAGGGAGACTACCCCGTGTTTCTTATTCTCGTGTTTCAAAACGTCCCCCCACTTCTGGGGTCCCATCTTCTGCAGCCTCCTCTGCGGTTGCCCGTCCCATAGTCACTCCTGTATCTAATTCCTTTGCTGTCCTGGGCTCAGACGTCCCTACTTCAACACCTCAGTCTGTCCTCACTTCGTGTTCTCCCTCACAAACCCCGGTATCGACAAGACCTCGTACGACACCTCCTCCCAATCATCCCTCTACTTCTGAGAGGTCCAACAAATCTCCTTTAACCCCTCCTTCCCTTCATCCACCTCCACATTTTACCTTCCCGGTCTCTGTACCTAGGTCTTCCCCTTTCACTGGCTCCTTCTCGTACTGTGCTTTCCTCCCCAGTCCCCTCCCAAGTTTCTTCCTCTTCAGCCACCTCCCGGGTTTCTGCCTCTTCTGTCCCCTCCCACACTTCTCCAGTTCCCTCCACCCTTTCGCCCCCCCTACCTTGGCACAGTCCATTACAGCTCCGGTCTTTACTCAAACTACTCCTCCTTCCATCTCCAATATTGTCTCCCATACGACGTCTCTGAACTCCGAAACACTTGAAGCAATCTCTGAATATATTGCAGAGACCAAACCATCAATGGACACTGATCCACCCTCTGTTCCTTCTCTTTCTTCTTCTCCATCTGCACAACTCCTTTCTTCACAACGCACCGTTCCTTCGCTACTTGAACGTTTTCCTTTGCAACCGCATGTGGACTTTTCTAACCCTTCTAGTCCGTAGGTACCCTTACCTGTGGATTTCAGGTATCTTTATCGTTGCCAATTATGGCCTATTTACAGTGGAATATTCGCGGCATCAGGGGTAATCGGGGTGAGCTTCAGATGTTGCTCTCCCAGTTTTCCCCTGTTGGTGTTTGCTTACAGGAACCAAAATTACTCTGCCGTTATCTATCCCATCTCGGGCTATAATTTATTGTATTCTTCAGATCCTTTCCTGATGGGACCTTTAATGAAAGTGCCCTTCTTCTACGCACTGATATTCCGTACCATCAGCTATTTGTTCGTACTTCGCTGCATTACACGGCAGCCTGTATCCACTTGCATAGGTGGTATACACTCTGTATCTCTCTCCTTCTCTGGCATTATGTATCCTGGATATTGCCTTTCTTGTTTCTTCATTACCGCCACCACTTCTGTTACTTGGCGATTTTAATGCCCATCATTTCCTCTGGGGGGTCTCACTGTGATTCCGTGGCATTCAGTTAGAGGCTTTTCTTGCTACCCACCCCCTCCATGTTTAAAATACAGGTACTCGCAACCATTTTGATCCTCGGACTCGCTCTCTCTTGCATCGATCTCTCAGTCTGCTCTTCTCCGCCGCATTAGACTTTGCCTGGTCTGTTCTCCTGGATTTACATGACAGCGATCATTTCCAATCGTTTCTTACTTCCCTTCATATTCACCACCTCTTCGTAACCCACGGGCAATTTGATCAGGCAAATAGGAACCTTTACTCAAAACTGCTTTTAGTGAGGTTCCTTCTTCGTTCTCCATTGATGAGCTTTTACACCTCTTACTCGTCCTCCGTTTTAACCGCAGCTTCTCATTCTATACCCAAAACTTCGGGCAGGCATTTTTCAGACATGCGTGCCTGGTGGTCTCCTGCTTGTACTCGTGCAGTACGTTTGAAATGCGCTGCATGGGGCAGGTACCGGTACAATAGAACCACGAAGAGACTTCTTGATTTTAAGCAGAAGCGTGCGATCGCTCGCAGTGTCATCCGTGACACTAAATGCACTTGCTGGCGAGATTGTCTCCACCATCACCTCTTCTTCCTTTACGAGTGCAGTCTGGAAAAAAGTACGAAAACTGAGTGGTAAATATTCTCCTGACCCGGCTCCTGTTCTGCGGGTTGCCGGTGTTGATATAGCAAACCCACTAGATGTTGCCAATGAAATTGGCAATCATCTGGTCCGTATTTCTCAGGGGCTCCATCTATGCCCCTCGTTTCTTTCCTCAAAGGCTGCCAGAGAGTTAACACCCTTGGACTTTTCTTCTCTCGGAGAACAGCAGCATAATATGCCTTTTACACTTCAGGAACTGGAGGCAACACTCTCAGCTTGCCGATCATCGGAAGCTGGGCCCGACGACATTCACATTCGTGCGCTACAAACATTTACATCAGTCAGCCCTTGCAGTCCAATTACACCTTTTCAATCTTATTTGGTCAAAAGGAGTTCTTCCACAGCTGTGGAATCTGCCATTGTTCTCCCTTTCGCAAACCGGTACTACAGAACATGAAGCCTCCCCACTATCGTCCCATTGCCCTTACCAGTGCAGTTTGCAAAGTCATGGAACGCCTGGTAAATAGACGTTTGTGTGGTATTTTAGACACCAACAGTCTCTCCACTCGTCATATGGCTTTCGTAAGGGCCGTTCTACCATAGACCCCTTACTACGCTTTGGATACGTATGTTCGTAATGCCTTTGCGAATAACCACTCGGTTATTGCCATATTTTATGGACCTTGAGAAGGCATATGACACAACTTGGAGGTATAATATTTTGGCCCAAGCCCACTCCTTAGGCCTTCGAGGCAATCTACCATCCTTCCTTAAGAACTTTTTAACTGACAGACATTTCCATGATCGGGTTAACAATGTGCTCTCCCCGGACTTTATCCAAGCTGAAGGTGTCCCCCAGGGATGTGTTCTGAGCACAATACTTTTTCTCCTTGCTATAAATGATTTGGCCTCCTATAGTCTTCCATCCAGTATTTGGTCATCACTCTGTTGATGACTTCGCTATTGCCTGTGCAGGCTCTGACTGTCACCTCATTATAGTTTCTCTCCAGCATGCGGTCGACCGTGTTTCCAATTGGGCCACCACACATGGGTTTAAATTTTCCAGTACCAAAACTCTCCAAATTACTTTCACTAGACGCTCTTCATCTCCGATCATCCTTTATACCTCTATGGCACCCGTATCCTGAACGTGATACAGTCAGGTTTCTAAGCCTCCTCTTTGACCGTAGGTTTATCCTGGAAACCTCACATTACCTCTCTGAAGACAACTTGTCACAGCCGGCTGAATCTTCTTAAAACCCTTGCTCATCTTTCATGGGGAGCTGATCGTCGAACTCTCCTTCGCCTACATTCCACCCTCATTTTATCGAAAGTTGACTATGGTGACCAGATTATTCAGCTGCCTCTCCTGCTACTCTATCTAGCCCAACCCTATTCATCACAAGGTTTACATTTATGCCTTGGTGCTTTTCGCTCTTCCCCTGTTGAGAGCCTCTATGCAGAAGCGAACGTTCCATCCTTATCCGATCGCCGTGATGCCCATTGTCTTCGCTACTATGTACGCTCTCATGATCTCCGCAATCCTTCCATTTATAGAATGGTCACCGATATTAGTAGACATTCTTTATTTGTTCGCCGCCCCTGTTTGCTCCGTCCTTTCTCTCTTCGCCTCCATTCGCTCTTGTCTTCTCTTCAATTTCCACCTTTCTATGTTCATGTAGCCTCTCACTTTTCCCTACCCCTCTGGGAAATTCCAGCTGTTCGAGTCTGTTCTTTCTCACTCCCTTGCTCGAAAGCCCAACTGTCTACAGTAGCTTCCCGCTCTCTTTTTCTTGACCACCTCGTCTTTCTCATGCCATTACAGTGTACACAGATGGCTCTAAGTCTTCTGACGGCGTAGGATTCGCAGCAGTGTTTCCGGACAGCGTCGTACGAGGGCATTTACTATGTTCAGCTAGTATCTTTACTGCTGAATTGTATGCCATTCTTGCAGCACTTATCCGTATTGCATCTATGCCTGTGTCATTTGTGGTTGTCTCAAGACTCCCTTAGTGCTTCACAGGCTATACAGAAATTTGATACACCTCACCCCTTAGTCCTCCGTATCCAACTTTGGCTACACCGCATCTCTACCAAGCATAAAGATATTGTTTTTTGTTGGGTCCCTGGTCATGTTGGCGTACAGGGCAATGAACAGGCAGACACTGCTGTGCGGTCAGCAGTACCTGACCTACCAGTTTCATGTAGAGGTGTTCTATTTACGGACTATTTTGCTGCAATAGCTACCCACCTTCACACCCGTTGGCTACAACGTTGGTCTACTCTACTCGGTAACTAACTTCAATCTATTAAACCGAGTATAGGTTACTGGCCGTCTTTTTGTCACCAGTACCGAGGTTGGGAGACTACTCTCTCCCGTCTCTGCATTGGCCATACTAGTCTTACTCATGAATATCTCATGGAGAGGCGCCCTGCTCCTCTCTGTGAGAATTGTCAGGTCCATTATCGGTCAGCCACATTGTTATACTGCCCACTTTATCATCGAGCACGCAGAAATTACCTCCAACGTCGTCTTCGCTCCGCTGCTCTCTCTTTACCTTCCCTTCACGCTGATGGATCCACCTTTCATCCGGACTCTCTCATTGACTTTTGACAACAATTGACTTACTTCAC
The DNA here is from genome assembly GCF_026875155.1 of Cherax quadricarinatus. Taxonomy (NCBI): domain Eukaryota; kingdom Metazoa; phylum Arthropoda; class Malacostraca; order Decapoda; family Parastacidae; genus Cherax; species Cherax quadricarinatus. The sequence continues at coordinate 10,195,434 of NC_069498.1, forward strand.
AAACTCTGATACCTTCAGCCCTTTCTACCTCGATCCTCTGCAACCCTCTACCCTGCACTGTCCCCTGCCCTGCTGTTTTCTGTAACCTAGTGATCGCCCCCCCCCTTCTGCCGCCCAATACCCTCGCTTCCTTCCCTACCCTGCAGCGTTGTATAGCCCTTGTGGCTTAGCGCTTTCTTTTTGATTAGAATAATAATAATAATGTGATCACATTGGCTCTGTACTGTTCTTAGTATCAAACCTGAAGGGATAATGCCTAGTTTCCCCAGCGCTGTACAACCCCCTTAGACTTTTTATAGAAAATTTATCTGAATTTTATTGCAATGACTTAATTCTAATACACTTTCAAATAGAAGAGGTTCATACTCAACATATTCTGCTCTCTCCTCCCCCTCCTTTTCGTTCGACCTAAATAGCGTCCTTCCATGACCTTCACTCCTAACATGCATATATTTTAAGATCGTCCACACATCTCATGACGGCCCATCTCTGGTCCGACTTCCAAACGACCCCGACCTGCAACAGATGACTAACCCGGTTACCTAACTCTTCTCGGAAATGACAATCAATGTTTTCCCTTACACTGTTTAAAGGTACGTCATGGACTAAATCTTTACTATCAAGTCGACGTCTCTCACTTTCAGATCCTAGTATCACCAAGGCACTGCTTCGCCTGACGGTATTAGTATTTCTATGCATCAATATTAACATCTGACGGCACTTGTAGTCCTCTTAGGTCTTTCATTTTGTTTCGTCGCAAAGGGTTATTTCTCGTTCATGGAAAACTACTGTTCTGCCTTTTCATAAACCAGGTACTACTGCAGTTTGAAATTTCCTGGAACGTCTAGTGAATAGATGTTTAGTGTGGTATTTGGAGACAATTGTCTTTCCACTAGTCATTTTGACTTTCGTAGGGGAAGCTCCACTACTGACCACTTACTGTTTGGTAACCAATGTTAGCAATACCTTTCCTAGTAAACACTTGGTCATCGCATTTTTTTTATCTTGAAAAGGCGTATGCCACTACCTAGTTCTATAACACCTTAGGCCCAAGCTCATTCCTTAAGCCTTAAGGACAATCTGCCTGAAAGACATTTCTGTGCCTGGTTAATAGGTTTTACCCTGATGTGGCATGCTAAGAGTATGCTACATTATATTTCTGCGTATGTAACACACCCATATAAGTGTGCCTCCCGATCAGCAAACCAGGTGCTAAGGTTTTAACGATCAGACACCCCACTGGTATACCAGTACCTTGGTTCAACCAATCACAAGGAAGCCGCCAAAGCTGAGAAGCAGCCTTGGCAGACTTGCCTTCACAGTTGGTTCCTACGGTTCTGTGTACTGTGCTTAACTTTGCATTATTGTATATAGCTGTAAATACTGTGCATAGGCTATACATATATTGCAAATAGCAGCATTTTTTGGTGAAGGGAAATACAATCATTTACTCTGCTGCCTTTTTTGTTGTTCCTCAGTGATTATCGTATTACAGCAAGGTGTTCCCGCCAATAGTATACACAGGTGTTTCGTAATACCTGAAAGTGGCCCTCAGGGTTTGTGTTCTTAGAACCATTCTTACTATCAGTGACCTTGCCTCTTTCTCCCCTCTAATATTTGGTCGTCACTTTGTTGATTTTACTAAAGTTTCGAAGGAGCAGACTGTCACCTAGTAGCAGCTCCTCTTGAATGCTATCGACTGGGCCACTACCAGATTTAATTTTGTTACTAAAACGCCTCAAATTACTTTTACTAGACTGTTGTCTAATGGCGCATTATTGTATTGTATAATAGGTTTCCCAATGAGATACAACGGATGTGTTGGAAACCTTATTACCTCCATGAAAGCATCTTGCCATAGCCGGTTGAGCTTCCTGAAAACCCTCGCTCATCTTTCTTGGGTAGCTGATAAACTCCCCGTCTTCACTCTGCCCTAATCTTACCGAAACAGGATTATGGCAACCAGATATATCTGCAGCTTCTCCCACAACTTTTTCTAAACATGATCCTATTCACCATCAGGGACTGAGTGTGTCGAGGTGCTTTACCTTCTGCCCCAGTCGAGCCTATGTGCAGAGGTGACTGTTCCATCTTTACACGATCGGTGTGATACTCACTGTCTCCGATATTCTGTGCAGTTACTCCTTCTGCTCCGGCCCTTCTTTTCGTATTCACTCTTTCATTTACCCTTTTTATATGTATCCGGTATCTAAATTTTCTTTTCCCCCTTGGAAAATTCCGATGATTCGAGTCTTCCGTGCTTGGAAGCTCAATTATTTACGGTAGCTTCTCGCCCCCGTTTTTTTCTTGACTAATTTCGAACTCATTCTCATACTGTTGTAGTTTACACTGAGTTTTAAATCCTCTTGCTGTGTCGGTTTTTGCATCAGAAATTTCCGGACAGTTATAAGAGATTATTTAATTGACTGGTAACATTTCACAACTGAGCTATATGCACTTCACATCGTTGTTACACATATTAATAACCTGCCTACCTCAATATTCCTAAGATTTAGTTTGACTTTAGTTCCTCACATAATCGAAAATTTTATTCTCATCATCCCTTCGTTCCCCATACGCAACTTTGGTTCCTCGTATTTCTTTTAAAAACAAGGACAGTTTTCTGTTAGGTCCCTAGTACATGTACACGTTCAGGGCAACGAGCAGGCGTGCTCTCCTGCGCAGTCAGCTGTTCATGATTACTTTGCAGCAATCTCTGGACAACTTCGCAAGTATTGGCAATAACGATGGCAAGAATCAATCCATAATAAATTGTTTGAGTCTCTGGTCTTTTCCTTATTAACGCTGTCGTTTTGGGAGACTATGCTCCTTTGCCTTCGCATCGGACACTTACGTCTCAAACGCCGATAGCCCCCCGTCCCCTATGAGGAAGACGATTCCTGAATATTGTCAGTAACTGCTTTATTACACCAATTTTGATTATATTTTCCGTTTTGAGCTCCCTACTAACCTTACTGACTCTACCTCTTGCATATTCCTAACCCTCGCTGGTCTCTGATCTCTGTATATTTTAGCTTTAACACATTCTGCCCTGCAGCGCTGTATGACACTTGTGCTTAGTGTTGACTGTAATAATTAATTTGACATGTATCCTGATCAAAAGTTCACTTCATTCCCTGGCTCATGCGTGTTTGGTCGTGTGACAGGTTATAGCTCTTATAAGTCTGCTGTTCTATTATTCTTCTTATACCATGATAATGAGAGATATCGAAAGCGCTTCGAATTAAGCGATTTTTGCACTGTTGTTATTTTTGCATGTACTCTTTCAAAGGGGTGCTCCTTGCAGTGTTGAAGAGGCTTTGTCTGACGAATTGGACCTTTGGACGTCGTCCTCCGACCGAACCTAATGATCCCTTATCCTCCTTTCCTTGTCCCACCCCCCCCCCCCCATCTTTCCCATTCCCCTCTCCCCCATCCCTCCTTTCCCATTCCTCGTCTCCCATCCCTCCCCTTTTCCTTTGCAGATTTCAACCTTTGGGTTCTTCCCTCAGGCATTCTACTTCCTAGGTTGGGGGGAAGGTTACCGTGGTCCACCCCATTCAGTTTAGGTCCTTGGTGGTAGTGTAGTTTGCAGTGGAATCTAGATGGTCTGGATATCCCGATTCCGATACTTCTGTTTTCCAGGTGTCTTGCAGGTGACTGGTGTGTCTATGGAGGCTGCCTGTTGGATTCCAGGTGGTGGTGATGGTCAAAGGCAGGTTTCCGACTGTCTTCTTTTGTCCATTCAGGTGGCTCGGTAGACGTGAGGTTGCTTTCCCGGATTGCTGGTTTACTGGCATGAAGGATAGGTTATGTCGCGGGTTACATGCCACATCTGCACTACCGGCTGCTCGAATGCCTCTCACTCCTCAGAAGACTAATATGACAATTGCTTCCTTTACATACTACGCATTATAGTACACGACGGACTAAGTCTTCAATCCTTAAACTGTCCAAGCGGATCTACGCTCACATGCGTAGTGCTCCAAAAGTAGATCTACTTTTTTTTTTTTTTTTACATATTTTCAAATATAACAAAAAAAAGTAGATCAAAGTTTTTTTACGTTTTCAAATGTAAAAAAAAAAATTACTTTTTTTACATACTTTCAAATGTTGAAAAAACGTAGATCTACGTTTTGACAGTTTAAGGGTTAACCCTGCAGCCGACATCTTCCTCAGCCTATCTTTCTGATTATAGTATCAGAAAGGCACTCTACGAAATATTTAGAAATATTTCGTTTCATGCTAGCCAATCTCACGATCTTTACTTACCACCATATTATTATTATAATCAAAAAAGAAGCGCTAAGCCACAAGGGCTATACAGCGCTGCAGGGTAGGGAAGGAAGCAAGGGAAGTGGATGGCAGAAGGGAGGGGGGATGATCAGCAGGTTACAGAAAACAGCGGGGCAGGAGATAGTACGGGGGTAGAGGGTAGCAAGAGATTGAAGTAGAAAGGGCTGAAGGTATCAGAATTTGTGAAGTAAGTCAGTCGTTGTCAAAAAGTCAATGAGAGAGTCCGGATGAAAGGTGGGTCCATCAGCGAGAAGGGAAGGTAAAGAGAGAGCAGCGGGGCGAAGACGACGACAGAGGTAAATTCTGCGTGCACTTACCACCATAGACGCTACTCCTGTAACAATTCATAAACACCATTTTCTCGGTTCTTGTAGTGGTCCCATCATTTTATCTCGTACCAATGTTCAGCGTGGACACACTGGAACAGCTTGAGCTCCAAATTCTCTAAGTAGACACATGTACTACCTCCCCGCGGGTGAAGACGCTACTCCTGGAATGTAGCTCGCTTTACTTTTGACTGCCGTGAACCTCCGTCCTCAGTTGATATCGCGGGACACAGTTTGCAATTCCGATACACACTGTAGAAATTGCTGGTGTTTTGGCCATACAGCGAAATATTTCAGGTCCGTGGCGGAATGCCCAGTCTGTGGTGCCGACGACCATACCAGTTCATTTTGTAGTCTACCTCCCTCATGTCTTAATTGTATTGAAGTTCGCCCATCGTATTCTCGTCGTTGCCAAGTTTACTTAAATGAACGAGAAATTCGTTGTCTCGGAGACAGAGCTGTATAGCCCTTGTGATTTAGCGCTTCTTTTTGATTATAATAATAATCGGAGACAGAAGGCTTTACTTACGCCATTGGCAATCTATCTACGACTCAAGGGCAGATTTATTCTCGAGTTACTAAGATGCCCCCCAACCTCTGCGGTCCCAACTCTTTCAGTCTTTCCTGTGGTCACACCTTCCAAAGTCACCTCTATATCCAACTCTTTTGCAGTCCTGAACACCGAGGTCGCTAACTCTTCACCTCATACTCTTCTTAAGTCTTCATCATCTCGCTCACAAGTTTCTATGTCTACAAGACTTCGCACAACAGCTCCTTCTCTTTGCCCCTCTACTTCTCTGTCTTATTTCCACTGTGGTCCTTTAATCTTGTCCTTCAGGATGCGACCCAGACAAGTAGGCTAACATCCAGATACCTACTTGCCAGCAAGGTGAATAGGGTCAGCAGGTGTAAGGAAACACGCCCACAGGTATTGAATCACGGACACTCATGTGTGAAGCGAGAGCGATGCCTACCAGACAACGGAGGGAAGAGTATTGATGGTTCTAGGAAGAGTTGGAGTGCTGTGGGTTGAACATTCAGTTGGTTTGTATTAGCAGTATATCAAAGTAAATGGAGACGATGGATTTTTATAGCTTGACGTGCTGCTATATTTTGAGCAATATTGTTTGTGCTATATTATGTGTACTGCTATAATGAGAAAGGTAACGTTCGTGAACTGATTTAGGAAAACCAATGTTGGATCTAGTCCCGACTATGTTCGACTCAAGATATTCCTCTCACAGACTATTCTTCGCCTTGTCCCCACTTGCCCTTCGTGGGTCCTTACCTGTGAGTCCTCTGTTCTGTTCTGTTCTGGGAAACCAATTTACCTTTCCTGAGTCCTGGAGGGGCTTAAACTAAAAAAAAAAAAAAAAAAAAAAAAAAAAAAAAAAAAAGGGTTGGGGATGTTGCGGTCAAGAGGGTTCTTTTAACTGTGATGTGTATTCATTTCTGGCAAGATGAAGAAGGTCTTTCATTTTTTGGTTCGTGGCGCCTCGGTGAGTGATGACTGATGTGTTAAAAGACTGCGGTATTCAACAGGAATCTCCAAATTGTTCAAACTGAACTAAGTGTCAGTTATTACAACTACATCTACGTTTCCTGAACATGCGACTAGTCTTAGTTTATTATATTCTGCGCTGTATATAACATACTATGAAGCTTTTGCCTTAACTCTCCTCTAATTCTGTGATAATAATCTTTATTTATCTATCCAAACATTTTGTGAGCTATCTTCTTTCTTAAAGTTTTCTCTAAGATTTTTCTGTCATTTCTTGCTCATTTCACTGTTAGAGTTTCTGTCTTTTTGTTTCTCACCTGCACACTCGTATCTTCCATCAGTTTTAAGTCTAATATAATACAGCAACAGCTTGTTCAGGTGAACTAATGCTGTCATCTTTCACCAGAAAAATGCATCCCATCCCTTGCATACATGTCATGTTTTCGAAGTTGTTAATGAATAAAACTGCTATTTTTTGGCAATACTTAACAATCTACAATAATTCCTCTTCTCGGCAAATAAAAGACCCATTATGATCTCTTGCTTTGACCTAATTTATCCTGTGTTCAATAAGAAAACCCTCCCAGTATTTAATATTACTTACTGTATAGAAATTATTATTATTATTATAATCAAAAAAGAAGCGCTAAGCCACAAGGGCTATACAGCACTGTATAGAAATATCCTTATTACCTGACGATGTTTTCTAATTAGCTAACTATAACAACTACAGGGAAACACTCCATGTCGCCCTCCAGTGTGATCTGTCTCTATATATATTTAATTTGCAAATTCCTAATAATGAGAGCAGCCTTACCTTAAAGTACTTGCATACGAATAGACACGAGATATAACTTTCCTTTTTATTATGAATACAGAAGAGAGATCAGGCAATTTCAAATATTTGACTATTTATAAGACTACTTCATTTAATCTTTCGAATATTTTGTTGCAATACTTCGATGCTACCTCTCTGGTCATGTATCGTGTTTCGTAGTCAAGTGTGTGGGTGAAGTAGCCTTTGAATGTATGAAGGTTGTGAGCACAGGCCAAGTTAAACTTGTTTATTGATACAGTCGACAATACAAACTCGGGACGTACGTGGGGTCCTCCCTGCCCCAGCTGAGTCACATCACCCATGTTAGAAACATAGTAGTCAGTCTGACGAGGAGGTGGATTCAAGAACATCTCTGCTGTTCTGTTCATCCGAGCGACAGCTCATTCAGCGCCGCCTCCTGTAGCATTGCCGTATTTTCCATTTCTCTGTGGAAATCTCTCTGAAAAGAGCGTGCATTATTATTATTATTATAATCAAAAAGAAGCGCTAAGCCACAAGGGCTATACAGCGCTGCAGGGTAGGGAAGGAAGCAAAGGAAATGGTATGGCAAGAAGGGAGGGGGGATGATCAGCAGGTTACAGAAAACAGCGGCAGGGGATAGTACGGGGGTAGAGGGTACAAGAGATACAAGTAGAACGGCTGAAGAATCAGAATTTGTGAAGTAAGACAGTCGTTTGTCAAAAAGTCAATGAGAGAGTCGGAATGAAAGGTGGGACCATCAGCGAGAAGGGAAGGTACAGAGGAGCAGCGGGGGGGAAAAGGGGGGGGGCGAAGACGACGACAGAGGTAAATATCCTGCGTGCTCGTTGATAAAGTGGGCAGTCCAGACAGAAAGTGGCTGACTGATAATGGAGCTATGGCAATTCTCACAAGAGGAGCAAGACGCCCTCCTCCATGAATTATCCATGAATAAGACGAGTATGGCCAATGCGACACGGGAGAGAGTAATCCCCAACCTCGAACACTGGTGATAAGGAAGACGGCCAGTAACCAATACTCGTTTTAATAGTCTGAAGTTTGTTGCCGAGATAGTAGAACCAACGTTTTAGCCCAACGGGTGTGAAGTGGGAAGATATTACCGCAAAATAGTCCGTACATGGAATACCTCTATAAGAAAACTGGTAGGTCATGTACAGCTGACCGCGCAGCAGTGTCTTGCCTGTCCTTGCCCTGTTCGGACAACATGACCATTGGACCCAACAAAAAAAAAACAATACTTTATGCTTAGAAAGATGCGGCGTAGCCAAAGTTGATACCGGAGCCCACGGGGTGAGGGTATCATCAAATTTTTTGTATAGCCTGTAAGCACTATGGGATCTGAGAAACCACAAATGAATATGACACAGCATAGATTCAATAACGGATAAGTGCAGTAAGGAGGCATATAATTCCAGCATAAAAATACTAGCTGAAGATAGTAAAATGCCCTTGTACCGCTGTCCGGAAACACTGCTGCGAATCTACGCCGTCAGAAGACTTAGAGCCATCTGTGTACACAGCAATGGCATGAGAATGAGAGTGAAAGTGGTCAAGAAAAGAGAGCGGGAAGCGACCGTAGACATTTTGGGCTTCGAGCAAGGGGAGGAGAAAGAACAGACTCGAAACAGCTGAACTTCCCAGGGGGTAGGGAAATAGTGAGATCTAACATGTACATAGAAAGGTGGTAGTTGAAGATAAACAAGGCGATGAAGGCGAAGAGAGAAGGGATCGGAGTAAGCAGGGGCGCGAACAAATAAAAGTGAATGTCTACTAATATCATGACCATTCTATAAAATGGAAGGATTGCGGAGATCATGAGAGAGCGACATAGTAACGCAGTCAATGGGCATCACGGCGATCGGATAAGGATGAACGTTCGCTCTCTCAAGAGGCTTTCGACAGGGAAAGCGAAAAAGCACAGGCATAAACGTAATCCTAGGTGATGCATGGGGTTTAAGGACTAGAGAGTAGCAGGAGATCCGCTGAATAGATCTGTCACCATAATAAGTTTCGATAAAATAAGGGTGGAATTGTAGGTCAGAGGTTCGACGATCAGCTCCCCACGAAGATGAGCAAGGGTTTTAATAAGTCCGCCGGCTGTGACAAGTTGCCTTCAGATAGGTAATGATGAGGTTTCCAGCTACTCTACGATCCAAGAGGAGGCCCCAAAACTTGACTTGTATCACTTCAGGGATACGTGAGCCATTAGAGGTACAAAGATGATCAGAGATGACAGACGTCTAGTGAAATAGATTTGGTGGGTTCTTAGTGCTGGAAAATTTAAACCCATGTGTGGTGGCCCAATTGGAAACCGGTCGACTGCATGCTGAGAGAAAACTGTAAGGAGGTGACCCCCAGTCTCTCCAGCGCCTGCACAGGCAAAAGCGAAGTCATCAACATAGAGTGATGATCAAATAATTTGATGGAAGGACTAGAGGCCTAATCATTATAGCAAGATAAAAAGTGTTGTGCTCAGAACACATCCCTGGGACACCTACAGCTGGCAAAGTCCCGGGGAGAGCACATTATTAACCCGAACACGGAAATGCCTTTCAGATTAAAAAGTTCTAAGGAAGGATGTAGATTGCCTCGAAGGCCTAAGAGTGGATCTTGGCTACAAATATTATATTACCACCAAGTTGTGTCATATGCCTTCTCAAGGTCAAAAGAATGCCAATGAACTGAGTGGGTATTCGCCAAAGGTATTACGAACATACCCCCCCGTATCCAAGCGCTGTAAGGGGTCTATGGTAGAACGTCCCTTACGACAGCCATATTGACGAGTGGGAAGACGTTGTGTGTACTCTAAATACCACACTAACCGTCTAATAACAGACGTTTCCATTACTTTGCAAACTGCACTGTAAGAGCAATGGGACGATAGTGGGAGGTTTTCATGTCCCGTAGTGCCTGGTTTGCGGAAAGGAGAACAATGCGATTCCACACTGTGAAGAACTCCTTGGTGACCAAATAAGATTGAAAAGGCGTAATAGGACTGCAAGGGCTGACAGATGTAAATGTTGTATGCATACGAATATGAATGTCGTCGGCCCAGCTGCCGATGATCGACAAGCTGAGATTTGCCTCCAGTTCTTGAAGTGTAAAAAGGCACATTATACTGTTCCTTTCTCTGAGAGAAGAAGAAAAGTCCCAAGGGTTCTAACTCTCTGGCAGACTTATGAGGAAAGAAATGAGGGGCATAGATGGAGTCCCTGAGAAATACGGACAGATGATTGCCAGTTGATTTTTTTTTTTTTTTTAATTTCATTGGCAACATCTAGTGGGATTGCTAATCAACACCGCAACTCGCAGAACAAGCCGGGGTCAGGAGAAATATATATCCACTCAGTTTTCGTACTTTTTTCCAGACAGCCAACTCATAGAGGAAGCAAGGTGATGGTGGAGACAAAATCTCGCCAGCAAGTGCCGTTTAGCGTCACGGATGACACGGCGAGCGAACGCACGCTTCTGTTAAACAAACAAGGAGTCGCTCTGTGGGTTCTATTACCGGACCTGCCCCAGCAAGCTGCGTTTCAAACGTACTGCACGAGCCAAAAAACAAAAAAAAAAAAACAAGCAGGATAACCACCAGCCCGCATTTCTGAGAAAGCCTGCCCGAAGTTGGGGTATAGAATGAGAAGCTGCGGTGAAAACGGAGGACGAGAAGAGGTGTAAAAGCTCATCGATGGAGGACGAAGAAGGAACCTCTTTAAAAACAGTCAGGTGTGAGTAAAGGTTCCAATTTGCCCGATTAAATTGCCAGCGTGGGGTGCGAAGAGGTGGCGAATATGAAGGGGAAGTAAGAATGATTGGGAAATGATCACTGTCATGTAAGTCCGGGAGAACAGACCAAGTAAGTCTAATGCGGCGGAGGAAGAGCAAACTGAGAGATCGATGCAAGAGAGAGTATGAGTCCGAGGATCAAAATGGGTGTGAGTACCTGTATTTAAAACATGGAGGGGGTGGGTGGCAAGAAAAGCCTCTAACTGAATTCCACGGGAATCACAGTGAGACCCTCCCCAGAGGAAATGGTGGGCATTAAAATCACCAAGTAACAGAATCGGTGGCGGTAATGACGAAACAAGGAAGGCAAAATCCGGAATAGATAATGCCCGAGAAGGAGAGAGATATAAAGAACAGAGCGTATACCACCTATGTAAGTGGATACGGGCTGCTGTGTAATGCAGCGAAGTATGAACAAATAGCTGATGGTACGAATATCAGTGCGGAGAAGAAGGCACTTTCATTAAAGGTCCCATCAGGAAAAGGATCTGAAGAATACAATAAATTATAGCCTGAGATGTGAGAAATAACAGCAGAGTGTAATTTTGGTTCCTGTAAGCAAACACCAACAGGGGCAAACTGGGAGAGTAACATCTGAAGCTCACCCCGATTACCCCTGAGGCCGCGAAAATTCCACTGTAAAAAGGCCATGATGGCAATGATAAAGATACTTGAAATCCGCAGGTAAGGGTTCCTACGGACTAGAAGGTTAGAAAAGTCCACATGCGGAGGCAGTGAAAATGTTCAAGCAGCGAAGGAACGGTGCGCTGTGAAGAAAGGAGTTGCGCAGATGGAGCAGAGGGGAGAGAAAGAGCGGAAGGTGGATCAGTGTCCATTGATGGTTTGGTCTCTGCAATATATTCAGAGATTGCTTCAAGTGTTTCGAATTCAGAGATGTCGTATGGAGACAATATTGGGAATGGTAGGGGGGGATGAGTAAAGATTGGAACTGTATTGGACTGTACCAAGGAGGGGGGGGGGGCGAAAGGGGGGAGGGAACTGGAGAAGCGTGGCAGGGACAGAAGAGAAAGGAACCTGGAGGGGGCAGAAGGAAGAAACTTGGGAGGGAACAGGGAGGAAGGTACATTACGAGGAGGAGGGTGAAACCTCTGCACTTGTAACTGAGCCAGTGAGAGGGAAGAACTAGGGACAGAGACAGGGAGGGTAAAATGAGGAGGTGGAAGATGGGTAGGAGTGTTACCGGACCTTTTTTTGACTTTTGAGAAGTAGAGGGACGATTGGGAAGAGGTGTCGTACGAGGTCTCGTCGATACTGAGGCTTGTAAGAGAAACTCGAAGAACGAGATTAACGAGGCGTTTAAAAGGGGGGAA
>NC_069498.1:10207987-10242781 GCF_026875155.1 Cherax quadricarinatus
GAGTCTTTTCTCTCTCCACTGAAAATGCTTCCTTAAATCTCCTGTGAGCTCTTTATATACTTCTTGATCGTTCCTTGTGATCTCCCCTCCTTTCTTCCTCGGCCTGATTACCTAGTCCTTGACTGTTGTTTTTTTCCTGATGTAGTTGTACAACAGCTTTGGGTCAGATTTGCTTTCGATGCTGTCATTCTCCTATTGCCGCTGGGCCTCCCAGTCCTTATTCATGCATATTAGTTGCTGGCTCTTCGACTAATCTCCTTATTTTTCTGGGTCCTTTGTATACTATACTTTTTTTCATTCTCTAGCGCACTTAGTTTTGGCCTCTATACCTTTGGGTGAACCAAGGGCTCGTTCTAGTTATCCCATTATTTCTGTTGTCTGTCTCTGTCGTCTGCACATATTCTGCCTGTAATCTGTTTTCGTAGCTCTGGCTTGGTCTTCAGGATCATCATTACTCTTATTCTCTTAGAGGCCAAATAGATGTAGTATTCCTCAGTGGACTAGGAAGTTTGTGGTAGGTACTTTAAATAAAGATTCTCAAATTTATTCTGGCTTTCTTTGCTTTAGTTTGTAGCATTTAGCTATGTTGCATTGCGTCTGAAGTTAGTTAATTTCCCAGTAATATATTCTACGCTTTCTTTCACTTGCATATAATTCAGTTTTCGATTTTTTATATTTTGGTCAACAGATTTGTGATCCTTGATACTTCCTTGTCATTAATCTCCAAGGCCCAGCTTAAAGATTACCTTTGATGGAAAAAATTATCACTCGTTATAGAAGTGAGGTGGTAGTTAATATTTTCATAATGTTACTAGCATTTTAGGCTGTAGACGAGATGTGTGACTCAAATTTGACTAAAAGGCAAAAATCTGAATGAAAATCATTCAAATTTTTTGCCCTAATAGGGATTTACTATACTAAATGAATTATGTTCATTTTAATCGCTAATGGAATGCAAGCCTGGTACCTCCGGAGTGAATGAAGTGCTCTTCAGTCTAAAAGATGAATTTTAATACTGGACAATATACGTGGAGGACTATTGGATTAGATTTTAGATTCTGCCACAGAAGTGGCTACTTTATTATGCACTCCATATCCATCCTCCGGACAATAGAGCAAGTGCTTATGGATACACACAAGGCCTAGGAACTACACCCCAAAAGGGTTAACAGAAGTAATTGGTTTTAGATCTACAGTTAACTTGTTTGCTGCTGGAAAATTTATCTTATTTTCGTTAATAAGATATTTTACCTTTCACATAGATTATTATACTGTCTCTATTTCTCAATAAGTGGACAATAAGCAGTGTTCAGTGACCATAGGGCTCGCACTTTTTGTATTTGGAGTGATCATGTTTGTCTACATTGCCAGAAGTACTTTTAACCAAGCCTAAGCCTGGTTACTACATTCCTACAAGTTTCATTATTTACTTCTCTCCCAGTGCTAAAGACAGATACACTAAAGTTATATTCTGCATTTGCCTTTAGGGCACTATTTTTTGGCTAGTTATTATATAGTTATAAACTGAGAATTTTCTTTTGATATTTAGGTTATTTAATATTAGGATGAAGGAAGGGAATATAGAACCTTCAGTTATGATAACAGGAATGAAAATTTGACTAGTTCCATACATAAAGCTCTTTCTCAGTGTTAGCTGATGTTTAGTATTCAAAACTTTTATACACTACCACTAGTGTTGAAAGGTGCTTAATAGATCTAGTATGTTGACTGTTAGAAAAGTTAAATCTAAAAACTACTCTACTGTTCAGGAACACTAGTTATTAGTTTACACAATAGTTCTCATTAAATTACACAGCATGTTATTGAAACAAATGATAGTGTCGTACATTATGTACAAAAATGACTATACTTTCAGATTCGATTCCTGAATGTCTCTGTAATTAACGTTATTGCGTTACTCTTGTCATCACCGTAGCAACGATGTCCATTATTCGACCATAAACAATATGAAATATCAGAGTTCAAATCTTTTAACTGTTTTCCTCAGAAAAGTACCCAACCTCCGCTTGAGTTTTGGCACCCGTGACGGTGTCCTCTGGTTCAAGGAGACAACTCAGGAAAATATAGACTTTGAGGTATGTTTTTAAGTGTTCAGCTAGTTCAAATTAATGTTTTATTTATATTTATTTAAAAGAATGTCAGACCCTGATTAATATACCGCTCAACATGAATATAAAAATATTAATTTACCACTCAGCCTGCAGGCTCAGTAGTAACTCATCAAAGAAAGTTTTGTATAAAATTCGTTGGTTAGTCTAATTGAATCTTAATGGCATAAAAAAAAGCCCACCCCTCCCCACCCTATGCTGCTAACGTGTGCCTCTCATAAATCAAAATGGATGCTCTTAGGGGCTAGATATTGTACTTAGATACTATGTGTATAAATGATTTAGAAAATTGAAAAGTTGAGAAATGAGACTTTTGCCACATTTGAGTATCTTTATTCTTTCCATAATAAAGAATAAAGATACCGAAATGTTGTACGTGTCGTTTATCTATTCTGACTGTATTCAGAAGTGGGGCAGGTGCGGACCGGCGGACAGTGCTCCACCTTTGTGGTTAGTTCAGGTTGGTGTGTGACTGCCAGATCTACTTAGGCTAGCTCTTCTCTGCTGGCCTTTCTGAAGCCTAGAATTAGGCACTGCACAGGGGCATTGAATAGGCATTTCACAGGTGCATTTCATTTCAGATTCCGGGACCCTCTCCTGGATTGTGACTGGATTTGTGATGGGGCTTCAGGTGCATTTTTGTAGGCAGTGGATGAATCCCAGCCGTTCATCCCTGCGTGGTTCGTGTTTACCTTCGCTAAATTCTTGGAACATAGTTCAGTTCATGCTTCATGGATAGGTTCTTAATGATGGGTCTGAGAGGGTGGTGGTTGCTTAGCTGTGAAGACTTAGTACAGTTACCAGAGAGTCTTATACTCACTGCAGAGCTCCAGTTATTCCTTTGTTAGGTGGCTTAGTTTGCTTTTGATTCACTGTGTACTATTCCAATGTGCAGTCTACCATGGCTCGGTATGCTTCCGTCCCCTGTAGTTCGGAAGAGCCAAACAGTGTCTAAGCCATGTTGGCATCCCAGTCAAAGGCTGCTGTTCAAGCTCACTGTGCCAACATTTGCCTTGACGTCATGGGCCATATGCATATATGGAAGTAGGGGGCCAAACAAGCCCTGCAGACTAAGGAAAGTTTTATATTGTTTGCCAGGGTGTGGGTGTTCAGCCCTCCTGAAACAGGAATTCACTTGGATAGTAACCTACTGAAGATCAGGCGCATACATCTCTACCATGGCCTCGTGTTTGCAGATATTCGTCTCGCTCCGTATAGTTTGACTGCAACTCTTATTTTAAATTTGCCTTAAGTTGAAGACTTTCTGCCAAGGTGTCTTGTAGGAACTAACTTTTAAGGTCAAAAGTGGGTTTGTTTATTTGAAGAGATTTTCTAGCCTTTACATTTTTTGTATGCAGGGCTGAATAACCTGCACTGTCAAGGTGGTCCGTAAATGTGTAACTACTGTTTCTAACTTGCTCTATAATTTTCACTTCATTGTTATAGCCGTGCAGGGCTCAAACAAGAAAATAAAAGATTTGACAGGAGGTAGGTGTTTGCCCCCCCCCCTTTTTCCGAAAAAAATTGTAAAAATACTAGTTGGTGAGTTGTAGCATCCTCGTCTCCCAGGGAACCAGGGATCACTTACTTGCACCCGATAAACCTCTTAACAAGACCAGTCCCCTATTATTTACTACTGGGTTACTAATACTCCTGGTTAAATATCAGGATAATCTTAACTTTAAGATTCTGTAACTTGAAGACAAGGAGCGCGCAAAGCTCTCCTATTATAACCTGCTTCAAAGTGCCTTCTTGTTGAGGCAAAGAGGGAATTTTGGTTCTGCCCACGACCTCTGCCATTTTACTTAAAATTTATTTTATTGCTCGGATTCCGGTGGGGGGGAGACTCTTTCTCTTGTATTTGTTTGTTTTTGTTACTGCAGCTTATGTGCTGGTTCCTGGTACTTTATATTTAACTTTGTGTTCATGTTTAATTTGTATTGCCAAGAACGTTGATCTGAGACATCAATCATCTTTTTAAATTTCTCATCGCCTTCCCTCTGACCCTCAACCCACTTGCGGGTCAGTGTTTAGATCAGTGACCAAAGGACAGGAAGCAATATTAGTTGAATGATCCATACACTTAAAGCTTCATATAACTCTTAATGTTTTGGACTTTTTTTTTCCTATTTTCTTTTACGACTAATCTTATTACAGACATATTTCAAACTATTGCAGGTGATATTGAAAGATTGTGACCTGAACAGTGTGATAGCCCGTCTGAAAACATATAAATACAACTCTTCAGAGGGCCCCTTATGGTGCGCTAAGTTCCTACCCGCTGCTGCCGTTGCTAATGTTGTTGGAGAGTCAGAAACTGTGGCTGCTTCTGGTGGTACTGACTCTGGCATTCCCTACGATGGATCCACTGGCCGCTCTGCTGATACTGGTGCTGCTACTGAACCAGCTGCTATTGATACTGCTGCTGTTTGCTGCTACTGATAATGCTGCTCCTGCTACTACTAAACACGAAACCGGTTCTGGCGCTATTCTCAGCCCGGCACCATGCAATGAATTGTCATCCACACCCTCCTTGGAGGAGCTGCCTTCTACTTTTAATTCATCTTACCTCCTTCCCTTTACCCCTTCCACTGCTACACCCAGTACACATCCCCACCTTTAAGAGTTATTCCTCCTCCCCCAGAATTCTCAAATAGCACTGAGTCTTCTCAAAATTCCTACTCGGCGTCTCCAGTCTTTTCTTCAATGTCTTCAGTATCTTCCTTGCCTACTTGTTCATCATACTCATCTGTGTCTTCATCTTTCTCTTATGCCACATCAACATCACCCTCTTCATTGTTCTCATCTTCTATCTCATCGTTAACAAATTTAGACTTCTCTAGGACGGACCTCGCCAATACCGCCTGTCAATCCTTGTTACCAGGTCTTCTTCCAAGTCATTACTTGGTGATTTGGGTGAATCTGGAGGATGTCCTGTGTCAGCGCCAGTGTGTCTACCATCTGGCTCTCAGTCGACTAGCTCGACACCACATGGGCTTACTGCTAGCTCGTTATTGCATGACTTTACCATTCGGACATCACCACAGGCTCTCTCTCCACTTCTCGCTGAGGAATGGTCGCCGTGGCCTTGTACAAGCCACTTGGCTCTTGGTATACACCATGGTGTTGCTGACGGCTTCACTGCCCTAAAGATATGTGGGTTCTTCCTGCAGCTGTTAAATGATGTCATAGCTGGCACACCTGTTGATGATGAACAGCAGCTTGGAGAATTTGTCGCTGGTGAAACTTTTGAACTAATATCGGCGAGAAAAGTGGCTATAGAAAATAACCCCTCTCTGAAACAGATGTTGATGGGGAAATGGGAAAGAAAACTGAGGAAATCCGAATTGGAAGTTCTCTTCAAAGTTCCAAAAGGGTTAGAGGACCAGGCACTCCACTTGACTAGCGTCTTAGATGAATTCACTACAAAGTTACTAAGAGAGAAGTGTTTTACGGAGGATGTGACGCTTCATTCTGCCTTCTGTGCTTTGGCTACAGTCGCTTTCGTTGACCTCCTGGTGGAAAAGAATATAATTAGTGACAAGTACACCGTGTACAGCAAACACAGTACAAACATGAGAAACTATTGGAGCAGCGATTCATCTCTTGCGTTTGGCTGCCACATGGCGCCCATCAATATGTGTACCAGGATCCCGAGAGAGGTTATGCAAGATTTTTGGAGCTTTGCACGCTCTTTTCAGAGAGATTTCCACAGAGAAATGGAAAATGCGACAATGCTACAGGAGGCGGCGCTGAATGAGCTGTGTCGCTCGGATGTACAGAACAGCAGAGAGATGTTCTTGAATCCACCACCTCGTCAGACTGACTACTATGTTTCTAACATGGGTGATGTGACTCAGCTGGTGCAGGGAGGACCCCACGTACGTCCCGAGTTTGTATTGTCGACTGTATCAATAAACAAGTTTAACTTAGCCTGTGCTCACAACCTTCATACATTCAAAGGCTGCTTCATCCACACACTTGACTACGCAACACGATACATGACCAGAGAGGTAGCAACGAAGTATTGCAACAAAATATTTGAAAGATTAAATGAAGTAGTCTTATGAATAGTCAATTATTTGAAATAGCCTGATCTCTCTTCTGTATTCATAATAAAAGGAAAGTTATATCTCGTGTCTATTCGTATGCAAGTACTTTAATTTTCCATGATAGATATTTCTAATGTTCTCATGTTTAGCCTTTCTCATGTATCTGCTAAACAATTGTAACATATTTTTAAGTCATTTAGGTTATTTTAATATTTTGCTTAGTATATTAGTTTTAATTTATAAAACTGGTATTTTAGATAAAACTAATTTCCTGAAATATTAAGATTTCGAAGAAGGTAAATTTGCTTGAGCAATCATAGCAGATAATTCCAGAGCACTGAGCTTCTCTGGTTCAGATTTTTTTTTTTGTTTATATTTGTTTGTATTTGATTATTTTGTTTAAATAAAGCTTTAAATTATTTAGTCTCTGCCCCTAATGTGCATAAATCTAACATAACATTGTGTTAACGTCCTTCAGGAGGATTCCTACTGTCTGTGATCACATTCCTCTTCAAGGGGGGCTACTTGGCGTGGTGAAGAGGCTCTTAGTCTGAGGAATTAGTCCTGTCGGTCTCCTTCCTCACACCGAACCTAATTCCCTATCCCATCCTCCCCATCCTCCCCTTTTTCCTTTCCTCCTCCTCCCCACACCTCCCTTTTGCCCCCCCCCTTTTTTTTTTTTTTTTTTTTTTTTTTTGGCCTTTGGTATTTTTCCCACAGGCACACTAGTTCATAGGTAGGGGGAAGGGTACCGGGGTCCATCCCATTCCGTTGAGGTTCTTAGCGGTGGCGTAGTTTGCCGTGGGATCTGGATCACCTGGGGATGTCCCGATCCCTCTCCGGTATCCCGGAGGGTGGCTTTGGGTGTCTTTCGGGCGATGGGTGTATCTCTGGAAGCCACCTTTCGGATTCCGGGGGTGGTGGCCGAAGGAGGTATGCTTTGTGGGGGATATCCGGCCGCCCTCTTTTGTCCACCGAGGTAGCTAGGCAGATGTGAGGTTGCTATCCCAGATTGCTGGTTTACTGGCATGAAGGGTAGGGTATGGCATGGGTTCCATGCTGCATCTGCGCTACTTGCGGTGCTGAGGTCCTCTTGGGCGTGGAGGGAGTTTTTGGGCCCTTTCATTCCTCCTAGGAACTGTCCCTCCCTGGTCCCCCCCCCCTTTTTTTTTTTTTTTTTTTCTTAAAAACAAAAAGAAAAGTAACCTAACCATGGAGTCCCAAATTTATGACCCCGCTACCCCCGGGCCCCTTAGTGTTACCGCACCCTGTTCTGACCTAGCCTCGTCTTTTGGCAACTCTTTGGACACTCCTAAGGCCCCTGTACCTCTTGCCAGTGCTGTTTCCTCGCCCGCTTCAGGTACCGGGGATTCCACTGACTCCTTCGATTTGTCTGGCCTCTGCTTTCCTTTGACTATGCCTCTGGCCTCTCCCTCTATGGTGCGATGATTTTCGAATCGCCAGCCCGTCTCATGTCGGACTGACTCTGGTCCCACTTCTAAACGCCAACGACAATCTCCTGCCGATGTTACTTCGTTACCTTCCCATTCTACTCGGAAAAGACCGACACGTCATGCACTCCCTCTCCACACTCGGTTTCGGACCACACAATGGACTAAATTCTTTACTTTACGACCGACTTCTACTGCCGATCTTTCTGACCATAGTATTGGCAAAGCGCTCCTATGCCACGTTGGTAGAGATACTTCCTTTCATGCTCTTAAGAGTGGTATGTGCATCATCAGTCCAGAATTCTACCCAAGCTCATGATCTTTCTCTTTCACATATCGATACTATTCCTATCACTATCGAAAAACATTCCCTCAATTCTTGTAGTGGTACTGTTATTCTGCCCCATACCATAGTCCAACAGAATTTCCAGACATGTGGCAATGACATTCTCGAACAGCTGGAACTCCAAGATCTCCCAATTCTCAAGGTAGACACTTGTGCTCTTCCCACCCGCGGGCGAAGACGATACCCTTGCAATGTGGCTTGTTTAACTTTTGACAGCTGTGAACTCCCATCCTCTGTTCATGTAGCAGGACATCGGTTACAAGTTCGGAAGGTGATCCCTACACGGCAACAGTGTAGGAATTGCTGGCGATTTGGCCACCCAGCAAAATATTGCAGATCTATAGCCGAATGCCCAGTCTGTGGTGCCGATGACCATTCTAATATATCTTGCAGTCGACCTCCCTCTTGCCTTAATTGTCATGAGGCTCACCCTTCTTACTCTTGCCGTTGCCAGGTCTACTTAAATGAGCGGGAAATTTGTTGCCTCAGTGGCAGGTCTCCCTTATGCTATGGCAGTTTCTCATCTCCGCCTCCAAGGGAGACTACCCCGTGTTTCTTATTCTAGTGTTTCAAAACTTCCCCCCACTTCTGGGGTCCCATCTTCTGCAGCGTCCTCTGCAGTTGCCAGTCCCATAGTCACTCCTGTATCTAATTCTTTTGCTGTCCTGGGCTCGGAAGTCTCTACTTCAACACTTCAGTCTGTCCTCGATTATTCGTGTTCTCCCTCACAAACCCCGGTATCGACAAGACCTCGTACGACACCTCCTCCCAATCGTCCCTAGACTTCTCAGAGGTCCAACAAATCTCCTTTAACCCCTCCTTCCCTTCATCCACCTCCACATTTTACCTTCCCTGTCTCTGTATCTAGGTTTTCCCCTTTCACTGGCTCCATTACAAGTGTGGAGGTTCATCCTCCTTGTATTGTGCTTTCCTCCTCTGTCCCCTCCCAAGTTTCTTCCTCTTCAGCCACCTCCTGGGTTTCTGCCTCTTCTGTCCCCACCCACACTTCTCCAGTTCCCTCCACCCTTTCGCTCCCCCCCCCCTACCTTGGTACAGTCCATTACGGCTCCGATCTTTACTCAAACTCCTCCTCCTTCCATCTCCAATATTGTCTCCCATACGACGCTCTGAACTCCGAAACTCTTGAAGCAATCTCTGAATATATTGCAGAGACCAAACCATCAATGGACACTGATCCACTTTCTGTTCCTTCTCTTTCCTCTTCTCCATCTGCGCAACTCCTTTCTTCACAACGCACCATTCCTTGGCTACTTGAACGTTTTCCTTTGCCACCGCATGTGGACTTATCTAACCCTTCTAGTCCATAGGTACCCTTACCTGCGAATTTCAGGCATCTTTATCGTTGCCAATCATGGCCTATTTACAGTGGAATATTCGCGGCCTCGGGGGTAATCAGGATGAACTTCCGATGTTGCTTTCCCAGTTTTCCCCTGTTGGTGTTTGCTTACAGGAACCAAAATTACACTCTGCCGTTATCTATCCCATCTCAGGCTATAGTTCATTGTATTCTTCAGATCCTCTTCCTGATGGGACCTTAAATGAAAGTGCCCTTCTACGCAATGATATTCCGTACCATCAGCTATTTGTTCATACTTCGCTGCATTGCACAGCAGCCCGTATCCACTTGCATAGGTGGTATACACTGTTCTTTGTATCTCTCCTTCTCGAGCATTATCTATCCCGGATATTGCCTTTCTTGTTTCGTCATTACCGCCACCACTTCTGTTACTTGGCGATTTTAATGCCCATAATTTCCTCTGGGGGGGGGGGTTCACTGTTCTTGCTACCCACCCCCTCCATGTTTTAAATACAGGTACTCTCACCCATTTTGCTCCTCGGACTCGTACTCTCTCTTGCATCGATCTCTCAGTCTGCTCTTCCTCCGCCGCATTAGACTTCATCTGGTCTGTTCTCCCGGATTTACATGACAGCGATCATTTCCCAATCATTCTTGCTTCCCCTTCATATTCACCACCTCTTCGTAACCCACGCTGGCAATTTGATCCGGCAAATTGGAACCTTTACTCACAACTGTTCTTAGTGAGGTTCCTTCTTCGTCCTCCATTGATGAGCTTTTACACCTCTTCTCGTCCTCCGTTTTTAACCGCAGCTTCTCATTCTATACCCCAAACTTCAGGCAGGCATTCTCAGACATGCGTGCCTTGGTGGTCTCCTGCTTGTGCTCGTGCAGTGCGTTTGAAACTCGCTGCGTGGGGAAGGTACCGGTACAATAGAACCACGGAGAGACTTCTTGATTTTAAGCAGAAGCGTGCGATCGCTCGCCGTGTCATCCGTGACGCTAAACGCACTTGCTGGCGAGATGTCTCCACCATCACATCTGCTTCCTCTATGAGTGCAGTCTGGAAAAAAGTACGAAAACTGAGTGGTAAATATACTCCTGACCCGGCTCCTGTTCTGCGGGTTGCCGGTGTTGATATAGCAAACCCACTAGAGGTTGCCAATGAAATTGGCAATCATCTGGTCCGTATTTCTCAGGGGCTCCATCTATGCCCCTCGTTTCTTTCCTCAGTCTACCAAAGAGTTAGCACCCTTGGACTTTTCTTCTCTCGGAGAACAGTATAATGTGCCTTTTACATTTCAGGAACTGTTAGCAACACTCTCAGCTTGCCGATCATCGGCAGCTGGGCCCGACGACATTCATATTCGTATGCTACAACATTTACATCAGTCAGCCCTTGCAGTTCTATTACGCCTTTTCAATCTTATTTGGTCACAAGGAGTTCTTGCACAGCTGTGGAAATCTGCCATTGTTCTCCCTTTCCACAAATTGGGTACTACTGGACATGAAGCCTCCCACTATCGTCCCATTGCTCTTACCAGTGCAGTTTGCAAAGTGATGGAACGCCTGGTAAATAGACGTTTAGTGTAGTATTTAGAGACACACGAGTCTCTCCACTCGTCAATATGGCTTTCGTAAGGGACGTTCTACCATAGACCCCTTACTATGCTTGGATACGTATGTTCGTAATGCCTTTGCGAATAACAACTCGGTTATTGCCATATTTTTTGACCTTGAGAAGGCATATGACAACTTGGAGGTATAATGTTTTGGCCTAAGCCCACTCCTTAGGCCTTCGAGGCAATCTACCATCCTTCCTTAAGAACTTTTTAACTGACAGGCATTTCCGTGTTCGGGTTAATAATGTGCTCTCCCCGGACTTTATCCAGGTTGAAAGTGTCCCCCAGGGATGTGTTCTGAGCACAACACTTTTTCTCCTTCCTATAAATGATTTGGCCTCTAGTCTTCCATCCAATATTTGGTCATCACTATGTTGATGACTTCGCTATTGCATGTGCAGGCGCTGACTGTCACCTCATTACAGTTTCTCTCCAGCATGAGGTCGACCGTGTTTCCAATTGGGCCACCACACATGGGTTTAAATTTTCCAGTACCAAAACTCTCCAAATTACTTTCACTAGACGCTCTGTCATCTCCAATCATCCTTTATACCTCTATGGCTCCCGTATCCCTGAACGTGATAGTCAGGTTTCTAAGCCTCCTCTTTGACTGTAGGTTATCCTGGAAACCTCACATTACCTCTCTGAAGACAACTTGTCACAGCCGGCTGAACCTTCTTAAAACTCTTGCTCATCTTTCATGGGGAGCTGATCGTCGAACTCTCCTTCGCCTACATTCCACCCTCATTTTATCGAAACTTGACTATGGTGACCAGATCTATTCAGCTGCCTCTCCTGCTAGTCTGTCTAGCCTCAACCCTATTCATCGCCAAGGATTACGTTTATGCCTTGGTGCTTTTTGCTCTTCCTCTGTTGAGAGCATCTATGCAGAAGCGAACGTTCTATCCTTATCCGATCTCCGTGATGCCCATTGCCTTCGCTACTATGTACGCTCTCGTGATCTCCACAATCCTTCCATTTATAGAATGGTAACCGATATTAGTAGACATTCTTTATTTGTTCGCCACCCCTGTTTGCTCCGTCCCTTCTCTCTCCGCCTACATTCGCTCTTTTCTTCTCTTCAACTTCCACCTATGTTCATGTAGCATCTCACTTTTCCCTACCCCCTGGGAAATTTCAGCTGTTCGAGTCTGTTCTTTCTCTCTCCCTTGCTCGAAAGCCCAACTGTCTACTGTAGCTTCCCGCTCTCTTTTTCTTGACCACTTCCACTCTCATTCTCATGCCATTGCAGTGTACACAGATGGCTCTAAGTCTTTGACGGCATAGGATTCGCAGTAGTGTTTCCGGACAGCGTCGTACGAGGGCATTTACTATCTTCGGCTAGTATCTTTACTGCTGAATTGTGTGTCATTCTTGCAGCACTTATCCGTATTGCATCTATGCCTGACATCATTTGTGGTTGTCTCACACTCCCTTAGTGCTTTACAGGCTATACAGAAATTTGATACATCTCACCCCTTAGTCCTCCGTATCCAACTTTGGCTATGCCGCATCTCTACCAAGCATAAAGATAGTTTTTTGTTGGGTCCCTGGTCATGTTGACTTACAGGGCAATGAACAGGCAAACACTGCTGCGCGGTCAGCAGTACATGACCTACCAGTTTCATATTGAGGTGTTCCATTTACGGACTATTTTGCTTCAATAGCTACCCACCTTCACACCCGTTGGCAACAACGTTGGTCTACTCTACTCGGTAACAAACTTCAATCTATTAAACCGAGTATAGGTTACTGGCCGTCTTCTTGTCGCCAGTGCTGATGTTGGGAGACTACTCTCTCCCATCTCCACATTGGCCATACTCGTCTTCACATTGGCCATACTCGTCTTACTCGTGGATTTCTCATGGAGAGGCGCCCTGCTCCTCTCTGTGAGAATTGTCAGGTTCCATTATCGGTCAGCCACATTCTGTTAGACTGCCCACTTTATCAACGAGCACGCAGAATTTACCTCCAACGTCGACTTCGCTCCGCTGCTCTCTCTTTACCTTCCCTTCTCGCTGATGGACCCACCTTTCATCCGGACTCTCTCATTGACTTTTTGACAACAATTGACTTACTTCACAAACTCTGATGATACCTTCAGCCCTTTCTACCTCGATCTCTTGCTACCCTCTAACCTGCACTGTCCCCTGCCCTGCTGTTTTCTGTAACCTAGTGATCGCCCTTCCCCCCTTCTGCCGCCCAATACCCTCGCTTCCTTTCCTACCCTGCAGTGCTGTATAGCCCTTGTGGCTTAGCGCTTCTTTTTGATTATAATAATAATGTGATGGGTTTGTAGATGAATGGTTCAGAGAACCGACATTCTATTCGATTGATGGACTGACCACATCGACTCAAGGTTGAGGGACTGATTACCTCATTCTCCTCCTGTTCTTCAAGATTCTCCTTTGTATGGACTGATGAAGCCACTGTGTGGCGAAACGTTTCCTCAAAGATACCCAAGAGTTGCACATGTGTCTAATTTATCAATAATGTGATCACATTGGCTCTGTACCGTTCTTAGTATAAAACCTGAATGGGATAATGCCTAGTTTCCCCAGTGCAGTACAACCCCTACGAGTTCCTTAGACTTTTTATAGAAAATTTTATCTGAATTTTATTGGAATGACTTAATTCTTCTACACTTTCAAATAGAAGAGGTTTATACTCAACATCCCCCTCCTTTTTATTCGACCTAAATAGCGTCCTTACATGACCTTCACTCCTAACATGCATATATTTTAAGATCGTCCACACATCTCATGACGCCCATCTCTGGTCCCGACTTCAAAGCCCACCTGCAACAGAAAACCTAACCCGTTACCTAACTCTTCTCGGAAATGACAATCAATGTTTTCCCTTACACTGTTTAAAGGTACGTCATGGACTAAATTCTTTACTATCAAGTCGACGTCTCTCACTTTCAGATCCATGATATCACCAAGGCACTGCTTCGCCCTGACGGTTTAGTATTTCTAATGCATCTCAATATTAACATCTGACGGCACTTGTAGTCCTCTTAGGTCTTTCATTTTGTTTCGTCGCAAAGGGTTATTTCTCGTTCATGGAAAACTACTGTTCTGCCTTTTCATAAACCAGGTACTACTGCAGTTTGAAATTTCCTGGAACGTCTAGTGAATAGATGTTTAGTGTGGTATTTGGAGACAATTGTCTTTCCACTAGTCATTTTGACTTTCGTAGGGGAAGCTCCACTACTGACCACTTACTGTTTGGTAACCAATGTTAGCAATACCTTTCCTAGTAAACACTTGGTCATCGCAGTTTTTTTTTATCTTGAAAAGACGTATGCCACTACCTAGTTATATAACATCTTAGGCCCAAGCTCATTCCTTAAGCCTTAAGGACAATCTACCTGAAAGACATTTCTGTGCCTGGTTAATAGGTTTTACCCTGATGTGGCATGCTAAGAGTATGCTACATTATATTCTGCGTATGTAACACACCCCTATTAGTATGTCTCCCGATCAGCAAACCAGGTGCTAAGGTTTTAACGAACAGACACCCCACTGGTATATCAAAGCTGTGAAGCAGCCTTGGCAGACTTGCCTTCGCAGTTGGTTCCTACGGTTTTGTGTACTGTGCTTAACTTTGCCTTATTGTATATAGCTGTAAATACTGTGCATAGGCTATACATATATTGCAAATAGCAGCATTTTTTGGTGAAGGGAAATACAATCGTTTACTCTGCTGCCTTTTTGTTTGTTCCTCAGTGATTATCGTATTACAGCAAGGTGTTCCCGCCAATAGTGTACACAGGTGTTCGTAATACCTGGAAGTGGCCCTCAGGGTTGTGTTCTTAGAACCATTCTTACTACTATCAGTGACCTTGCCTCTTTTCTCCCCTCTAATATTTGGTCGTCACTTAGTTGATTTTGCTAAAAGTTTGCGAAGGAGCAGACTGTCACCTAGTAGCAGCTCCTCTTAAATGCTATCGACTGGGCCACTACTCAGATTTAAATTTTGTTACTAAAACACCTCAAATTACTTTTACTAGACTGTTGTCTAATGGCGCATTATTGTATTGTATTCTAGTTTTTCTCAACGAGATACAACGGATGTGTTGGAAACCTTACTACCTCCATGAAAGCATCTTGCCATAGCCGGTTGAGCTTCCTTAAAACCCTCGCTCATCTTTCTTGGGTAGCTGATAAACTCCGTCTTCACTCTGCACTAATCTTACCGAAACAGGATTATGGCAACCAGATATATTCTGCAGCTTCTCCCACAACTTTTTCTAAACATGACCCTATTCACCATCAGGGACTGAGTTTGTGTCGAGGTGCTTTTCCTTCTGCCCCAGTCGAGCCTATGTACAGAGGTGACTGTTCCATCTTTACACGATCGGTGTGATGCTCACTGTCTCCGATATTCTGTGCAGTTTCATAACCTTCATGATCCTACTACATACAGAAAATTACCAGACGTTAGCAAGTTCTTTATCTGACCGTTACTCCTGTCTGCTCCGGCCCTTCTCTTCGTATTCACTCTTTCATTTATCCTTTTTATATGTATCCTGTATCTAAATTTTCTCTTCCCCTTGGAAAATCCCGATGATTCGCGTCTTCCGTGTTTGGAAGCTCAATTATTTACGGTAGCTTCTCGCTCCGTTTTTTCTTGACTAATTTCGAACTCAATCTCATACTGTTGTAGTTTTCACTGATTATAAATCCTCTTACGGTGTCTGGTTTGCATCAGTATTTCCGGACAGTTATGAGAGATTATTTAATTGACTCTGGTAACATTTTCACAACTGAGCTATATGCACTTCACATCGTTGTTACTCATACTATAACCTGCCTACCTCAATATTCTTAAGAGTAGTTTGACTGTAGTGCCTCACATATCGAAAAATTTGATTCCCATCATCCCTTCGTTCCCCATATGCAACTTTGGTTCCTCGTATTTCTTGTAAAAAAGGACAGTTTTCTGTTAGGTCCCTAGTCATGTACACGTTTAGGGCAACGAGCAGGCGTGCTCTCCTGCGCAGTCAGCTGTTCATGACTACTTTGCAGCAATCTCTGGACAACTTCGCAAGTATTGGCAATAACGATGGCAAGAATCAATCCATAATAAATTGTTTGAGTCTGTGGTCTTTTTCTTATTAACGCTGTCGTTTTGGGAGACTATGCTCTTTTGCCTTCTCATCGGACACTTACGTCTCAAACGCCGATAGCCCCCCCCCCCTTTATGAGGAAGACGATTCCTGAATATTTTGTCAGTAACTGCTTTATTACACCAATTTTGATTGTTTTCCGTTTTGAGCTACCTACTAACCTTACTGACTCTACCTCTTGCATATTCCTAACCCTCGCTGGTCTCTGATCTCTGTATATTTTAGCTTTAGCACATTCTGCCCTGCAGCGCTGTATGACACTTGTGCTTAGTGTTGATTGGAATAATTAATTTGACATGTATCCTGATCAAAAGTTCACTTCATTCCCTGGCTCATGCGTGTTTGGTCGTGTGACAGGTTATAGCTCTTATAAGTTGCTGTTCTATTATTCTTATTATACCATGATAATGAGAGATATCGAAAGCGCTTCGAATTAAGCGATTTTTTGCACTGTTGTTATTTTGCATGTACCTCTTCAAAGGGGTGCTCCTTGCAGTGTTGAGGCTATTTGTCTGACGAATTGGACCCTTTGGACGTCGTCCTCCGACCGAACCTAATGATCCTCTATCCTCCCTTTCCTTGTCCCATCCCCCCCATCTTTCCCATTCCTCCTCTCCCATCCCTCTCCTTTTCCTTTGCAGATTTCAGCGTTTGGGTTCTTCCCTCAGGCATTCTACTTCCTAGGTTGGGGGGAAGGTTACCGTGGTCCACCCCATTCAGGTGAGGTCCTTGGTGATAGTGTAGTTTGCCGTGGAATCTAGATGGTCTGGAGATCCCGATTCCGATTCTTCTTCGGTTTTCCAGGTGTCTTGCAGGTGACTGGTGTGTCTATGGAGGCTGCCTGTTGGATTCTAGGTGGTGGTGGTCAAAGGCGGGTTTCCGACTGTCCTCTTTTGTCCACTCAGGTGGCTCGGTAGACGTGAAGTTGCTTTCCCGGATTGCTGGTTTACTGGCATGAAGGATAGGTTATGTCGCGGGTTACATGCCACATCTGCACTACCGGCTGCTCGAATGCCTCTCACTACTCAGAAGACTAATACGACAATTGCTTCCTTTACATACTACGCATTATTGTACACGATGGACTAAGTGTTCAATCCTTAAACTGTCCAAGCGGATCTTCGTTCACATGCGTAGTGCTCCAAAAGTAAATCTACTTTTTTTTTACATAATTTCAAATATAACAAAGAAAAGTAGATCAAAGTTTTTTTACGTTCTCAAATGTAAAAAAAAAAAATCTACTTTTTTTACATACTTTCAAATGTTGAAAAAACGTAGATCTACGTTTGGACAGTTTAAGGGTTAACTCTGCAGCCGACATCTTCCTCAGCGTATCTTTCTGATTATAGTATCAGGAAGGCACTCTACGAAATATTTAGAAATTTCGTTTCATGCTAGCCAATCTCACGATCTTTACTGACCACCATAGACGCTACTCCTGTAACAATTCATAAACACCATTTTCTCGATTCTTGTAGTGGTCCCATCATTTTACCTCGTACCAATGTTCAGCGTGGACATTCTGGAACAGCTTGAGCTCCAAATTCTCTAAGTAGACACATGTACTACCTGCCCGCGGGTGAAGACGCAACTCCTGGAATGTAGCTCGCTTTACTTTTGACTGCCGTGAACCTCCGTCCTCAGTTGATATCGCGGGACACAGTTTGCAATTCGATACACACTGTAGAAATTGCTGGTGTTTTGGCCATACAGCGAAATATTTCAGGTCCGTGGCGGAATGCCCAGTCTGTGGTGCCGACGACCATACCAGTTCATTTTGTAGTCTACCTCCCTCATGTCTTAATTGTATTGAAGCTCTCCCATCGTATTCTCGTCGCTGCCAAGTTTACTTAAATGAACGAGAAATTCGTTGTCTCGGAGACAGAAGGCTTTACTTACGCCATGGCAATCTATCTACGACTAAAGGGCAGACTTATTCTCAAGTTACCTCTGCGGTCCCAACTCCCTCAGTCTTTCCTGTGGTCACATCTTCCAAAGTCACCTCTGTATCCAACTCTTTTGCAGTTCTGAACACCGAGGTCGCTAACTCTTCACCTCATACTCTTCTTAAGTCTTCATCATCTCGCTCACAAGTTCCTATGTCTACAAGACTTCGCACAACAGCTCCTTCTCTTTGCCCCTTTACTTCTCTGTCTTATTTCCACTGTGGTCCTTTAATCTTGTCCTTCAGGATGCGACCCAGACAAGTAGGCTAACATCCAGATACCTACTTGCCTGCAAGGTGAATGGGGTCAGCAGGTGTAAGGAAACACGCCCACAGGTATTGAACCACGGCCACTCATGTGTGAAGCGAGTGCGATGCCTACCAGACAACGGAGGAAACAGTATTGATGGTTCTAGGAAGAGTTGGAGTGCTGTGGGTTGAACATTCAGGTGGTTTGTATTAGCAGTATATCAAAGTGAATGGAGACGATGGATTTTTATAGCTTGACGTGCTGCTATATTGTGAGCAATATTGTTTGTGCTATATTATGTGTACTGCTATATTGAGAAAGGTAACGTTCGTGAACTGATTTAGGGAAACCAATGTTGGGTCTAGTCCCGACTCTTGATGTTCGACTCAAGACATTCCTCTCACCGACTATTCTTCGCCCTGTCCCCACTTGCCCCTCGCCCCTCGTGGGTCCTTACCTGTGAGTCTTCTGTTCTGTTCTGGGAAACCAATTAACCTTTCCTGAGTCATGGAGGGGCTTGAACTCTGAAAAAAAGGTTGGGGATGTTGCGGTCAAGAGGGTTATTTGAACTGTGATGTGTATTCAATTCTGGCAAGATGAAGAATGTCTTTCATTTTTTGGTTCGTGGCGCCTCGGTGAGTGATGACTGATGTGTTAAAAGACTGCGGTATTCAACAGGAATGTCCAAATTGTTCAAACTGAACTAAGTGTTAGTTATTACAACTACATCTACGTTTCCTGAACATGCGACTAGTCTTAGTTTATTATATTCATTTCTCTTCTGCGTTTATTATATTAATTTCTCTTCTGCGCTTTATATAATAGATACTATGAAGCTTTTGCCTTAACTCTCCTCTAATTCTGTGATGATAATCAATCTTTATTTATCTATCCAAACATTTTGTGAGCTATCTTCTTTCTTAAAGTTTTCTCTAAGATTTTTCTGTCATTTCTTGCTCATTTCACTGTTAGTTTTCTTTTTGTTTCTCACCTGCACACTCATATCTTCCATCAGTTTTAAGTCTAATATAATACAGCAACAGCTTGTTCAGATGAACTAATGCTGTCATCTTTCACCAGAAAAATGCATCCCATCCCTTGTATATATGTCATGTTTTCCAAGTTGTTAATGAATAAAACTGCTATTTTTTGGCAATACTTGTCTAGCCAACAATCTACAACAATTCCTCTTCTAGGCAAATAAAAGACCCATTATGATCTCTTGCTTTGACCTAATTTATCCTGTGTTCAATAAGAAAATCCTTCTTACATGACGATGTTATCTAATTAGCTAACTATAACAACTACAGGGAAACACTCCATGTCGCCCTCCAGTGTGATCTGTCTCTATATATATTTAATTTGCAAATTCCCAATGAGAGCAGCCTTACCTTAATGTGTAGAAGCATTCGTCGCACTTTTCATTTTTACAGCCTCTTTCTACAACCTTCCTTAGTGTCATCTTTTCCCTTCAGTTTTACTAACTTTTCCTTTAATTAACGATATACAGTTCCAACAGATTAACGAACTGGACACATGTACAGTGCTTGAGCATCTTCGTTGACAAACCTTTCATCTGCACAGCAGTTTTTTTTTTTTTTTTTCCAGAGAATCAACTTTTATACTGGCAACAGTGGAAGAGTTTTCAGTAAATTAGCCTCATTACAAGGTGATCATTCCCTTAGCGTTCATCTAGCATACAGAAAGGCATGAAGATGGAGAGTTATGTATTGGAACGAGAGGCGAGTTGCATCAGTTGTATCATCACAAGTGATCAAATATCCAGCAATAACTGTGTTGCACATGTGTTTATTCATCAACATATCAGTGTTACATTATATTAATATTGTAATACTTATCTGAAACAGTATCACCATGACCTAATTTCACTATTGGTACCCACCCGTTTATAAGTTTATTCAGGTATACACAAACAGTTACATAGATTATCATACATAGCAGCATAAGTGTAGAGAACCTAGGATAATGATGACTTCAACTAGTGTACCTCCCCTCTGGCCTCTATTTTAGATAAATCAAGGCTATGACTGGACATTTATCAAGGCTAGGCCTGTAGTCTTACGACTCACTTACCTTGAGACCAATCCTCACACATAACGTGGTATATTTATCAAGGCTAATAAACTGAACACCTTTATCAAGGCTAAGGGACTTACACCATGAAAATTACCTCTTGACTTCTACAAATTTATCGAGTATAAAAGTTGCCTCTGAAGTTTCCTCAGTGCGCTGAGGTTAGTGGTCACGAAAGATCATCCTGTCTTAGCTGTCTGGGGGATTAGTGTGGAGCGTTATAGAGCACCATGGCTTACTGAAGTGTTTTGGAATCTCAGGATAAAGGTAGAAGGAGATTCTACTTCTCCAAGAGGAAAATAGGAAGCTGAAAATTCGCCTAGATTGATTTGGGATTGAGTGTGCAAAGAGTGAAGTCGGTGGGGAGGAAAAAGTTACCACCAGTGAGTTGAAGTGTGGCAACGGCCTCAAGTGGAATGTGGTCTTCACTAAAGGTAGAAGTATCAAAATAAGGAAGCTTAATAGAGGACGTTTGTGTGCTCAGTAAGGACGTTCGAGTGCTCTCCTTGGACTGAACCAAGATGCCCTCCATCGATCAACTTTACCAGCAGCTTAAGGAAGAATTGAGAGTAGCGAAGTTGGAGATATGGCGATTGACTGAGGAAAACAAGAGGATTCGTATAGTCCTCCTGTTTTGAGTCCTCAGGTCAAGAAGGGAACGTGGTCAGTGGCTAGACAGCATGGAACGAAGTTGACGATCAAGAAGAATGGAAAGACAGAAACGATGAAGAAGAAAGAGACTGCTGTGGAAACTTTTGTGGAAACATCTAATGCATTCTCCGTGCTACCCGACGAATGTGAGTCGACTACTGGGAACGTCACGACGAACGACACCAAGGAATGTAAAATATTGTTGTTGGGGATAGCCAGGTTAGATACATGGATAGGGCCTTCTGCTTGAAGGTCAGGAGTAGGAGACAGAGGGTTTGCTTTCCTGGGGCTGGGATGGAGGACATTGTTAGCCGGCTTGACAACATCATGAACGGTAATGGGATCAATCCTTTTTATTTGCCTCAGTGCTGGGGGCAATAATGTAGGCAAGCGTAGAAGTGAGGATTTAGTTACAGAGTTCAGGGCAGCTATAGACATAATTAGGAAGAAGGGGGGGGGCACCCTGTTATATGTGGCATTTTGCCAAGAAGGGGTGTTGGGAATGAATGGTTGTCCAGAGCAATTGGTTTTAATTGTTGGCTGGATAAACACTGTAAGGATAATGCAGTACCATTTATTGACAACTGGGACAACTTCTATGCCGAAATGGCATGTATGCCAGGGATGGGGTTCACTTATCCTGGGCAGGTGTGGGTTTTCGTGCTAGCTCAGTTTAGGGGGTTGTTAGGACTTTAAACTAGAATTAGTTAGAGGTATGGGTTTAGAAATGATAAATATTGAGTATGGATATATTGACTCGTGCTCTGATATTAAGAATATTAATAGTAACTGTCTGGGTATGATCATTTCAGAAATTGTGTAAAAACAAAGATGAATAGGAAAAATGTGCAGAAGAAAAAATATATGATGGTATTTTATTCTAACAGTCGAAGTGCAAGAAATAAGATTAATGAACTACGTTTGGTAGCATGTGCTGGGAACTTTGATGTCATTGCATTAACTGAAACGTGGTTATGATTTAAATAAATTCGTGATTATAACATTGCCCGAATTAATATTCAAGGGTTTAATTAAGTTGTTCCATGTGGATAGATGTAATGGGAAGGGGGAGGAGTTGCAATATATGTTCGAGAAAATATTAACTGTTGCATAAAAACAGGTATAAAAATAGATGGAACAGTAACAGAATCTGTTTGGGTAGAGCTTGTAGAAGGTCAAGAAAAACTAATTCTAGGTGTAATTTACCGACCTCCAGACTTGGATCACGATAGAGGGAGACTTCTTTGGGACGAAATTGTTAGGGCTTCTAGACACAATAACACAGTGATAGTAGGGGACTTTAAATTTAGTCAAATTGACTGGAATTCTTTGACCGGTAATCTGGAGTTCAGTGACTTTATGGAAACGGTTCAGGACTGTTTTCTGAAGCAGTGTGTAACAGAGCCTACCAGGGGTGATATTTGCTAGACCCAGTCTTATCAAATAAGGAAACACTCGTAAATAATCTAGAGATCACTGAAGAGCTTGGCGCAAGTGATCACAAATCCATCACTTTTAGCATTAACTGGGAATACAAGAATAATAATACGGTAAAAATCCCAGATTTTCGTTCTGCCGATTATAATGGACTTAGGGAACACCTGTCAATCTCGATTGGGGGTTATCTAGCTAATGATTATATTGACGATGATCATACTTATGATTACTAAGGGATCTCCATTTATGAGTTCTTTCTTAATAATGTACACCGTGCTCAGAGTATATACATTCCCCAGAGAGAAATTAGGTCTAATAATAACGATCCCAAATTGGTTAACAGGAGGCTAAAGCATCTAATAGGGGAGAAAAGGGGAATTTATAGGCGAATCAGAAGAGGAGAGGTTAACCTTACTGACCAATATGTTCAACTTAAAAGAGAAATAAAAAAGGGGATTAGAAAGGCTAAACGTGACTACGAAATTAGAGTTGCTAATGAATCAAATGACC
This sequence comes from Cherax quadricarinatus, assembly GCF_026875155.1. Lineage (NCBI taxonomy): Eukaryota > Metazoa > Arthropoda > Malacostraca > Decapoda > Parastacidae > Cherax > Cherax quadricarinatus. Next base: position 10,230,927 of record NC_069498.1, read on the forward strand.
ATTCCGAAGGGGTTCTTTCAAGTGTATAGGAAGAAGGAGAAGGAAAAAGTAGGACCTCTGAAGATTGGGAATTCAAATTGATTAATATTACTGTCACCAGGGACATGGTTATCAAACAGATAGACAAACTGAAGCAAAATACGTCCCCGGGGCCCGACGAGTTATTTTCCAGGGTCCTTAAAGAATGCAAGATGGAACTTAGTCAGCCATTAACGAGTGTGCTTAATGCATCCATCCTTACTGGTGTTGTGCCAGAGTTGTGGAAGCTGGCTCATGTGGTTCCCATATTCAAATCAGGGGATAAGTCTGTTCCTTCAAATTACCGTCCAATAAGCCTGACATCTATTATGGGCAAGTTACTAGAATCAATTATAGCTCGCATTATTAGAAGTCATCATAAAGAGCATAACTTGATAAATGAATCTCAGCATGGGTTCACGAGAGGTCGTTCCTGCCTGACAAATTTACTGACGTTCTTCAATAGAACATTTGAGGCAGTAGACAGCGATCAAGAATATGATATTGTTTATTTGGATTTTAGTAAAGCCTTCGATAGAGTACCTCACAAGAGACTCTTAAGAAAAGTAGCAGCTCATGGTATAGGAAGTAAAGTTCTAGCATGGATAGAGGCATGGCTTACCAATAGAAAGCAGAGAATTTCGATTAATAGGATCAAATCTGAATGGGGATTAGTCACTAGTGGCGTTCCACAAGGATCAGTTTTAGGCCCTCTCTTGTTCATTATTTACATTAATGACCTTGATGAAGGGATTATGAGTGACATAAGCAAATTTGCTGATGATACAAAGATAGGCCGTATGATTCATTCTGAGAAGGATAGCAATGAACCCAGGAGGATTTGGACAAATTAACGTCTTGGTCTGAAAAATCGACAGTTGGTAATGAAAATAAGCCTCGAAGCTATAATCTAGTTGAAGTAGAGCTTGATCATACAGAATGTGAAAGACTTGGGAGTCATGGTAAGCAGAAATCTAAAGCCAAGACAGCAGTGCCTAAGTGTGCGCAACAAGGATAACAGATTACTTGGATTTATCTCAAGAAGTATTAGTAACAGAAGTCCAAAAGTTATTTTGCAGCTCTATACCTCACTAGTGAGGCCTCATTTGGAATATGCCGCTCAGTTTTGGTCTCTTTACTACAGGATGGATATAGATTCATTTGAGAACATACAAAGAAGGATGACTAAAATGATTAACTGTGTAAGGAATCTCCCGTATGAAGATAGGCTTAAACCTTAAATCTCCACTCTCTAGAGAGACATAGAATGAGGGGAGATATCATTGAAGTGTATAAATGGATGACGGGTATAAACAAAGGAGATATTAATAAAGTACTGAGGGTGTCGAACCAGGTAAGAACGAGAAATAATGGATTTAAAACTGCTGTAGCTACTGAACCTATTTAAAACTGTCGTAAGTACTGAAGTATTGTTGCTGCAGTAAAATAATATCTGGGTTTTAGTGGCATCTCTAGATTCACATCACACTGTGTAAGTCTTGCTTTTGTCCCAGCCTTTGTTTCTGGTACAGTTAACAACTGCTGGACAAAGTGTTCGATAGAACTGTAAAATGTTGTTTAAATAAAGTAAAACATTAGTGTTTGTCTATTGCCTGTTGATTATACCAAGCAATGAATATGTCAGAGTTGTGACTGACAGAGTGATGAAAAAAATAAAATATAATTAATGACGAACTGGCAAACATTGAATAAATAACAGAATCGAATTGTTCCCAAAGACATTATATTTATTGCCAGAGTTGCAAATGTACAGCAGAACAATATATAAGTGAATAAAAACAGCAGTATCAGAAATATTAACCAGGTTCCATGATGGGCTGATGAAATACGTTTTGTCAAATCGACACTACCATAATGGTCGACTTTATCAACGAGGAGATTTTTATTTCTGTGTGTGGGTGTTGTTTATTTGTTATTTGTTTTATTACTGTATTGGGAAACATGGATGCCATTGTGGGAGACACTGTTGTGGAAGATGTTGTAGGGAAGTATAACAAGGTAGAACACCAGTACATTAACACAGAACACCAGTACATTAACACAGAACACCAGTACATTAACACAGAACACCAGTACATTAACAGAGAACACCAGTACATTAACACAGAACACCAGTACATTAACACAGAACACCAGTACATTAACACAGAACACCAGTACATTAACACAGAACACCAGTACATTAACCCCATAACACCAGTACATTAACACAGAACACCAGTACATTAACACAGAACACCAGTACATTAACACATAACACCAGTACATTAACACATAACACCAGTACATTAACACAAAACACCAGTACATTAACACAGAACACCAGTACATTAACACATAACACAGGAACTGAAGGGGACAGGCCAAACTATAAAAGGGGGGACTACACAGGTATGAGAAACTTCCTGCAGGAGGTCCAGTGGGACAGAGAAATGGTAGGAAAATCAGTAAACGAGATGATGGAATATGTGGCAACAAAGTGCAAGGAGGCAGAGGAAAGTTTTGTTCCCAAGGGAAACGGAAATAATAGGAAGACCAAAACGAGTCCTTGGTTTACCCGAAGGTGTAGGAGCAAAACTAAGTGCAACAGAGAATGGAAAAGGGACAGGAGGCATAGGACCCAGGAAAACAAGGAATAGTAGAAGAGCAGAAACGAGTATGCACAGATAAGGAGGGAGCCCAGCGACAGTATGAAAACGACAATAGCATCGAAAGTCAAATCTGACCCGAAATGCTGTATAGCACATTAGGAGGAAGACAACAGTCAAGGACCAGTGATAAGGCTGAGGAAAGAAGGTGGAGAACTCACAAGAAACGATCAAGATGTATGTGAGGAACTCAACACGAGATTTAAGGAAGTATTTACAGTAGAGACAGGAAGGACTCTGGGGGACAGACCAGATGGGGACACAGCAAGGAATACACCAACAAGTGTTGGACGACATACATACAGATGAGGAGGAGGTGAAGAAAAATGCTAAGGACATGGATACTCAAAGGCAATGGGACAGACAACATCTCCCCATGGGTCCTTAGAGAGGGAGCAGATATGTTGTGCGTGCCACTTACCACAATCTTCAAACATCCTGGAAACTGGCAACTACTGAGGTATGGAAGACGGCAATGTAGTTCCATTTTTAAAAAGGAGACGAGAAAAGAGGACTAAACTATAGACCTGTGTCATTGACGTGTATAGTATGCAAATTATGGAGAAGATTATCAGGAGGAGAGTGGGGGAGCACTGGAAGGAACAGGAGTATAAACGCCAACCAGCGCGATTCACGGAAGGCAAATCCTGTGTCACAAACTTCTGGAGTTTTATGATAAAATAACAGAAGTAGACAAGAGAGAGAGGGGTGGGTTGATTGCATCTTCTTGGACTGCAAGAAGGCTTTGACACAGTTCCTCACAAGAGATTAGTGCAGAAGCTAGAGCATCAGGCGCATATAACAGGAAGGGCACTGCAATGGATCAGAGAATACCTGACAGGGAGGCAACAACGAGTCATGGTACGTAATGATGTATCACAGTGGGCACCTGTGACGAGCGGGGTCCACAGGGGTCGGTCTAGGACCAGTGCTATTTTTGGTATATGTGAACGACATGACGGAAGGGTTAGACTCAGAAGTGTCCCTGTTTGCAGATGATGTGAAGTTAATGAGGAGAATTAAATCTGATGAGGACCAGGCAGGACTTCAAAGAGACCTGGACAGACTGGACACCCGGTCCAGCAATGGCTTCTCGAATTTAATCCTGCCAAATGCAAAGTCATGAAGATGGGGGAGGGGCACAGAAGACCACAGACAGAGTATAGGCTAGGTGGCCAAAGACTGCAAACCTCACTCAAGGAGAAAGATCTTGGGGTGAGTATAACACCGAGCATGTCTCCGGAAGCACACATCAATCAGATAACTGCTGCAGCATATGGGCGCCTGGCAAACCTGAGAACAGCATTCCGATACCTTAGTAAGGAATCATTCAAGACACTGTACACGTGTATGTCAGGCCATACTGGAGTATGCAGCACCTGTTTGGAACCCGCACTTGATAAAGCACGTCAAGAACTAGAGAAAGTACAAAGGTTTGCGACAAGGTTAGTTCCCGAGCTAAGGGGAATGTTTCCCATGAAGAAAGATTAAGGAAATCGGCCTGACCACACTGGAGGACAGGAGGGTCAGGGGGAGACATGATAACGACATATAAAATACTGCGTGGAATAGACAGGTGGACAAAGACAGGATGTTCCAGGGAGGGGACACAGAAACAAGAGGCCACAATTGGAAGTTGAAGACACAAATGAGTCAGAGAGATAGTAGGAAGTATTTATTCAGTCATAGAGTTGTAAGGCAGTGGAATAGCCTAGAAAATGACGTAGTGGAGGCAGGAACCATACACAGTTTTAAGACGAGGTTTGATAAAGCTCATGGAGCGGGGAGAGAGAGGGCCTAGTAGCAACCGGTGAAGAGGCGGGGCCAGGAGCTAGGACTCGACCCCTGCAACCACAAATAGGTGAGTACAAATAGGTGAGTACATAACACCAGTACATTAACACAGAACACCAGTACATTAACATACTAAAATGGAACTGTAACAAGCAAAAACAGGACAGTGATGTACAAAAAAATACAGTAAGAGACAGCAGTAAGCAAAGACAGAATGGTAACAAGTAAGGATAGTTACTTAAACAAACAGTCACACACGATCAGTAGTTTAAGTAAAATGGAAGAGTCTTGTTTGTTTTATCCAATACAAGTTTCTCTCAACAGTCACTTATTTACATCATCACAACTCTTAATAACACTATATTGAAAATACTTTATAACAACATTCTTCACTTGGTTGACTCATAATTAATGCTCAAGAATTTCTTTATTTAAGTTTTATTCCCTGTGCAATATAATTTTATTTTAAGAAAAGTAAGAGAAAATGCAGATATGGGAGCGAACATGAGTGACATGTGTGAGCATGAGTGTGTGAGTGACGTGTGTGAACATGAGTGTGAGAGTGACATGTGTGAACATGAGTGTGTGAGTGACGTGTGTGAACATGAGTGTGTAAGTGACATGTGTGAGCATGAGTGTGTGAGTGACAGAGTTGGGACAGTAACATACTTTAAGTGTGCCAGGGAATTTCTGTTTACGTAAAAGTTAGAGAGGGATGAGAGGAGTATGTGTGTGTGTGTGTGTGTGTGTACATAATTGTCAGTGTGAGCGTATATAAATAACGAAATGCAATAAAATGAAAGGTGTAATTAAAGAACGCAGTTTTCTGTGTGTCACCTCCTGTAATTCCAGCCACCTGGACAGTCTCAGCAGTAGACCAGCTGGACAAGACCAAGTTACCATCCAGCAAGGTCACTGGGAAGGGGCCAACATCCGCTGACCTCGTGGAAGTGGGGAACCACTGACCTGGGAAACACAAGTTCATCTGAGGGGACACAGGCTGGTTTCTGGAGACAAGAAACTAGGGAAAGCACTAAAACAAAACAATAAACTTGAAGAGGGGAATGCGATATCAGGGAGCCCACAGATGGAGACCTGGAAACATGATCCAGAAGAAGGTAACCAGAGAGATGGCAAGAGATAGAGTGGGAAAGAGAGACTACCTGAGGGAACTACTACTACTACTAGTAATAATAATAATAATAATAATAATAATAGTATTATTTTTCATAAAGACATAACAGAGCAATCTGGAAGTCAAGAAGCAAGTTTTTCTTTTTTTTAGTCTCAGGCTGGTTGAGGCAAACTCATGACACAGCTTCACAAGTAGATATAAAAGGGTACAAGAACTAGAAGGCAAGGCCCACAATTAGGTGAGTGTACACACACACACACATACACACACACACACACACACACACACACACACACACACACACACACGTCGGAAGGGCAGTCACTGTGTGAGTAGATGGTGTGGATGGTGTTCAGGGTGAATTTACATGGTGTGGAAAGTGTTCATGGTAAGTATGTTTCATATGCAGGCTGTTCAGGAAGAATTTATATGGTTTGGAAGTTGTTCTGTGCAGGTGTATATGGGGAGAAACACGGTGTACACAATGTTCAAGGTGAGTGTACATAGTGTGAAAGATTTTAGGGTGGTAATACATAATATGGAAGGTATAAAGAGTGGGCGTATATGTGTGGAGACTATCGTGGGTATGTGTACGTGATAGGTAGTGAGCTACGGGAAGATGTGCATGGTGGAGGCGTTCATGTAGGTGTACAGTGGGAGGAGAATTTTCAGCGCGGATGTACATGATCTGTAGGATGTTTAGTGGAGATGTATTGTACAGGTTGTGGAGGATGTTCACGGTGACTTTACATGGTGTGGAGTATATTCAGAGAGGGAGCACATAATGTAAAGTGTTCTCAGGGACAGCCTTCAGGATATGTGTACATACTATGAAAGGTGTTCAGAGTTAGTGTTCAAAGTGTGGACAGTATTGAGGGCGGGAGTACATTGTCTGGAAGGTATTCAGGCAACGGTAGTGAACTGGACTGGTGTACCTGTTCTACACAATTTTTACATCAGGTGTACATGGCTGGTGTACTTTCATAATATAATAACTTGTGCGAATGTATATATGTATGTATGTATTCTAGTGCATGAATTTGCACTTGAATACATACACATGCATATATGTATGACACATATATGTATGTGACCTATACACAGAGTGATACTTATGCAATGGCATGCATAAGCACATAGGCTGCAGAAAATGCTATCTTCATACACCAGTAAAACTTACAACAACATGCATAACTTCCTCACGACTTTATACAATCACATCATATTCCTTACTTAAAATATATAAAATCTCATCTCTGCTTCCACATGTGCTGTGGTTGAGATATGTGACGATGGTCAGGCTCACTCTGTAGTAATAATGTACGAGTGCTTCGGGTCTACCCCTTTCTTTTTTAGACTTTGTTGTCGAGTATATAACGAAAGTCAGACGAATTTCATGGTAGTGATGTTTGATTGATTCGGGAGCGGGAGGCACACTTGAATATGCTGTGGTCGAGTATAAGAGGGCAGGTTGCTGTGGTCGAGTATATGAGGGCAGGTTGCTGTGGTCGAGTATATGAGGGCAGGTTGCTGTGGTCGAGTATAAGAGGGCAGGTTGCTGTGGTCGAGTTTAAGAGGGCAGGTTGCTGTGGTCGAGTATAAGAGGGCAGGTTGCTGTGGTCGAGTATAAGAGGGCAGGTTGCTGTGGTCGAGTATATGAGGGCAGGTTGCTGTGGTCGAGTATAAGAGGGCAGGTTGCTGTGGTCGAGTATAAGAGGGCAGGTTGCTGTGGTCGAGTATAAGAGGGCAGGTTGCTGTGGTCGAGTATAAGAGGGCAGGTTGCTGTGGTCGAGTATAAGAGGGCAGGTTGCTGTGGTCGAGTATAAGAGGCAGGTTGCTGTGGTTGAGTATAAGAGGGCAGGTTGCTGTGGTCGAGTATAAGAGGGCAGGTTGCTGTGGTCGAGTATAAGAGGGCAGGTTGCTGTGGTCGAGTATAAGAGGGCAGGTTGCTGTGGTCGAGTATATGAGGGCAGGTTGCTGTGGTCGAGTATAAAAGGGCAGGTTGCTGTTATCGAGTATAAGAGGGCAGGTTGCTGTGGTCGAGTATATGAGGGCAGGTTGCTGTGGTCGAGAATATGAGGACAGGTTGCTGTGGTCGAGTATAAGAGGGCAGGTTCTTGTGGTCGAGTATGAGAGGGCAGGTTGCTGTGGTCGAGTATAAAAGGAAAGGTTGATGTGGTCGAGTATGAGAGTGAATGTTGCTGTGGTCGAGTATAAGAAGGAAGGTTGATGTGGTCGAGTATAAGAAGGAAAGTTGTTGTGGTCGAGTATAAGAGGGAAGGTTATTGTGGTCGAGTATAAGAAAGAAGGGTTGTTGTGATCGAGTATAAGAGGGCAGGTTCCTGTGGTCGAGTATGAGAGGGCAGGTTGCTGTGGTCGAGTATGAGAGGGCAGGTTGCTGTGGTCGATTAGGAGAGGGCAGGTTGCTGTGGTCGAGTATGAGAGGACAGGTTGCTGAGGTCGAGTATGAGAGGACAGGTTGCTGTGGTCGAGTATGAGAGGACAGGTTGCTGTGGTCGAGTATGAGAGGACAGGTTGCTGTGGTCGAGTATGAGAGGACAGGTTGCTGTGGTCGAGTATGAGAGGACAGGTTGCTGTGGTCGAGTATGAGAGGACAGGTTGCTGTGGTCGAGTATGAGAGGGCAGGTTGCTGTGGTCGAGTATGAGAGGACAGGTTGCTGTGGTCGAGTATGAGAGGACAGGTTGCTGAGGTCGAGTATGAGAGGACAGGTTGCTGTGGTCGAGTATGAGAGGACAGGTTGCTGTGGTCGAGTATGAGAGGACAGGTTGCTGTGGTCGATTATGAGAGGGCTGGTTGCTGTGGTCGAGTATGAGAGGACAGGTTGCTGTGGTCGAGTATGAGAGGACAGGTTGCTTTGGTCGATTATGAGAGGGCTGGTTGCTGTGGTCGAGTACGAGAGGACAGGTTGCTGTGGTCGATTATGAGAGGGCTGGTTGCTGTGGTCGAGTATGAGAGGACAGGTTGCTGTGGTCGATTATGAGAGGGCATGTTGCTGTGGTCGAGTATGAGAGGGAAGGTTGCTGTGGTCGAGTATGAGAGGGAAGGTTGCTGTGGTCGAGTATGAGAGGGCAGGTTGCTGTGGTCGAGTATGAGAGGGCAGGTTGCTGTGGTCGAGTATAAGAGGGAAGGTTGCTCTGGTCGAGTATGAGAGGGCAGGTTACTGTGGTCGAGTTTAAGAGGGAAGGTTGCTGTGGTCGAGTATGAGATGACAGGTTGCTGTGGTCGAGTATGAGAGGGCAGGTTGCTGTGGTCGAGTATGAGAGGGCAGGTTGCTGTGGTCGACTATGAGTGGGCAGGTTGCTGTGGTCAAGTATGAGATGACAGGTTGCTGTGGTCGAGTATGGAGGGCAGGTTGCTGTGGTCGAGTATGAGAGGGAGGTTGATTATGTGGTCGAGTGTAAGAGGGAAGGTTGCTGTGGTCGAGTATGAGAGGGCAGGTTGCTGTGGTCGAGTATGAGATGACAGGTTGCTGTGGTCGAGTATGAGATGACAGGTTGCTGTGGTCGAGTATGAGATGACAGGTTGCTGTGGTCGAGTATGAGATGACAGGTTGCTGTGGTCGAGTATGAGAGGGCAGGTTGCTGTGGTCGAGTATGAGAAGGCAGGTTGCTGTGGTCGAGTATGAGAGGGCAGGTTGCTGTGGTCGAGTATGAGAGGGCAGGTTGCTGTGGTCGAGTATGAGAGGGCAGGTTGCTGTGGTCGAGTATGAGAGGGCAGGTTGCTGTGATCGAGTATGAGAGGGCAGGTTGCTGTGGTCGAGTATGAGAGGACAGGTTGCTGTGGTCGAGTATGAGATGACAGGTTGCTGTGGTCGAGTATGAGAGGGCAGGTTGTTGTGGTCGAGTATGAGATGACAGGTCGCTGTTTTCGAGTATGAGATGACAGGTTGCTGTGGTTCGATATGAGATGGCAGGTTGTTGTGGTGCGAGTATGAGAGGGCAGGTTGTTGTGGTCGAGTATGAGAGGGAGGTTGTTGTGGTCGAGTATGAGAGGGCAGGTTGTTGTGGTCGAGTATGAGATGACAGGTCGCTGTTTTCGAGTATGAGATGACAGGTTGCTGTGGTCGAGTATGAGATGGCAGGTTGTTGTGGTCGAGTATGAGAGGGCAGGTTGTTGTGGTCGAGTATGAGAGGGCAGGTTGTTGTGGTCGAGTATGAGAGGGCAGGTTGTTGTGGTCGAGTATGAGAGGGCAGGTTGTTGTGGTCGAGTATGAGAGGGCAGGTTGCTGTGGTCGAGTATGAGAGGGCAGGTTGTTGTGGTCGAGTATGAGAGGGCAGGTTGCTGTGGTCGAGTATGAGAGGGCAGGTTGCTGTGGTCGAGTATGAGATGGCAGTTGTTGTGGTCGAGTATGAGAGGGCAGGTTGTTGTGGTCGAGTATGAGAGGGCAGGTTGTTGTGGTCGAGTATGAGAGGGCAGGTTGTTGTGGTCGAGTATGAGAGGGCAGTTGTTGTGGTCGAGTATGAGAGGCAGGTTGTTGTGGTCGAGTATGAGAGGGCAGGTTGCTGTGGTCGAGTATGAGATGGCAGGTTGCTGTGGTCGAGTATGAGAGGGCAGGTTGTTGTGGTCGAGTATGAGAGGGCAGGTTTTTGTGGTCGAGTATGAAAGGGCAGGTTGCTGTGGTCGAGTATGAGATGGCAGGTTGTTGTGGTCGAGTATGAGAGGGCAGGTTGTTGTGGTCGAGTATGAAAGGGCAGGTTGCTGTGGTCGAGTATGAGATGGCAGGTTGTTGTGGTCGAGTATGAAAGGGCAGGTTGCTGTGGTCGAGTATGAGATGGCAGGTTGTTGTGGTCGTGTATGAGAGGGCATGTAGACTCAATGGCAGCAATGTTTGATTATCTCGGATCTGCCTTCTCAGGGTATCCCTTAAATTGTCGAATGTCTCGAAATTAAATGTTACATCGGTGTCTTAATTTAAAAAAAAATACTCCTGAAAGAGAAGAGTATAATTTTCTTTGGGTAATAAGATCAAACTGAATAAAATCAGTACAGTAATAAGGAAATTACGTAGCCACGATCACTGCTTACAGTTGTTTCCGAAAGACACCGTTGTTTCCTCTTTCTTATTTCTAAATTTTTCAGCTATTAACACTAGATCAGGATTTTCTCTTCACCCTGCTTGTGTTATTATTTATTTTAGTACTCATATTTTGCCACTCAAAATTACATATAATTTATTTTTTATATGCACGCTAAATGTACATATATAGTCTACGTACAGTCATGGAATATGAAGTCTGAATTCTTGCTCTGTGTGTGCGTGTGTGTGTGTGTGTGTGCGTGTGTGTGTGTGTGTGTGAGTGCAGCCCTCTGGGTTTTCTTCTATTTCCTTTCTAGTTCTTGTTCTTGTTTATTTCCTCTTACCTCCATGGGGAAGTGGAACAGATTCTTCCACGTAGTCTATGGTTGTTATAAGAGGCGACTAAAATGCCAGGAGCAAGGGGTGGTAACCCCTTCTCCTGTATATATTACAAATGTAAAGGAGAAACTTTCGTTTTTCGTTTTGGGCCACCCTGCCTCGTGGATACTGCGGTGTCTTGAAAGAAAGAAATAATATATAATATATATATATATATATTATTATTTATATATATATATATATATATTTATATTTATATAAAGTGGTATTTAACCGAAAAAACACTGTGACTAGCCGGAAGAACGAACCCGTGGTGAGCGAAAACGCTTAACACACTGTACCTATAATCCTAAAACAACTTGAGCCTAGTCAACAAGTTATGAACACAAGTTGTTGTGAACACAAGTTATTATGAACACAAGTTATGAACACAACAAGTAGTTATGATACAAGTTTTTATGAACACAAGTTATGAACACAACAAGTTGAACACAAGGTGTTATGAACCAACAAGTTTGAAAACACAAGGTGTTATGACACAAGTTATTTTGAATCAAATTTATTTTGACACAAAGTATTATGACAAATATATAAAAATAAGTTGTTATGAACACAAGTTATTTATGAAAAAGTCTTTAACTCAACAGTTGTTATGAAACAACAGGTTGTTAGAACACAAGTTATCAACACATGTTATGAAAACAACATGTTTAACACAAGTTATTATGAAAACAACAACTTTTGAAAAAGGGTTTTGCACAAGTTTTATTGGGAAACAAGTTTGAAACCCAAAATTATTTGAACAAAGTTATTTTTAAAAAACAACAAGTTTTTTGAAACAATTTTTTGAACCAAATTTGA
>NC_069498.1:10243281-10313542 GCF_026875155.1 Cherax quadricarinatus
ATCCTTCTCATCTTTTTCAAAAGTCCATTAAATTTCTGACAATTAGTGCACTTCCCTGCCCTTTCGCGTTTTCCAATTTTTCCTTATTTTTATACATTTGTGGGATTATGGAATCTGTTATTTTTTAGTTTTCTTTCTTTCTCTCTGTTACAGTTATGAATGTCTGTGGTCACTTTCTATTGTTCTTTTCAGTGTCATCACTCAGTTTTGATAGTCCATCTTCATTAGTGAACGACACTCTGATCCTCCTTATATCCTGCTCTTCGTTTGCGTTGTCTAGGTTTTCTATTTTATTTCCATGTCAGAGTTGTGGAAATATTACTTCGGGTTTTTAGTTCTAACATTTTTTACAGAGGGAGGGGTCAGGATTAAAATGTAGGTAGGGGAAGGGAGCAGAGTTAACTCTGCTCCCTTCCCTCCTACCTACAATTTTATCCTGACCCCTTCCCCTCTGTAAAAAATGTAGACACAAACCCGAGTAATATCTTCCACACTCCTGACATGAAAAATTAGAAAACCATAGACAACGCAAACGAATAGCAGATATAAGGAGGATCAGAGTGTCGTTCACTAATGAAGATGGACTATCAAACATGAGTGATGAACGAAAGAACAATAAGAAGTGACCCCAGACATCATAACAGTAACAGAGAGAAAGTAAACTAAAAATAACAGATTCCATTATTCCCACAAATGTATAAAAAATAAGGAAAAATGAAACGCGAAAGGCCATGGAAGTTGCACTAATCGTCAGAAATTAATGGACTTTTGAAAAGAAGAAGGATAAACAGAAATAAACTAAATAACTACATAGCTTATAACAATTAAAGATGAGAGCCCCAGACTAGTACAACAATGATTAACAACTCGCGAAAGCAGAAGGCGTTCAAAACAGAAATATGATGTGAGTAATGGCCTTAAAAACCGACCAGTTGAAGATTGATATATGCAACTACTGGGAATCTTTAATGAGAAACGGTCGCCACACAGGGCTTCATCAGTCCAAACAAAGCAGAAAGGTGAAAGCGAGAGGAGGATTCCAGACTGGGAGAATTTCATCCACAAAGAAGTGGCCTAGGAAAATTTATCCCATGGAAAGACTGAAAAACTAAATGGCTGAAATGATGTTGGTTAACGAAAAAGTTTTGTGATATAGGGACACGACAACAGACAGAGAGGAAAATGAACCAGCAATGACTCTATATAGAGCTTAACAAGTACTTGTGCGTAGGTGAAAAAAAAAACATGGAGGCCCCTGGGTGTTAGCGACCAACAGACAGAAGTTCAAATACCTCTAGGGAGAAAAAATTGAGGTAAAATTAGAATTGTGGGGATGCCAAGAAACCAGAAATCAGTTGAGAGAACTAGAAAGGAAGAGATAATTCTCTGAATGCCTGATAAGTGGGAAAAAACAATGAGTGCTGTATCCACAGTCACATCAACGAAAGCGAAAGTGAAAGACCACCTTATTCTACTAAAGAATGAAGGAAGAGAGCTCAATAAGAAGTGAAAAGAAAGTCCTGCAAGGAATTAAATCAGTAACTTAATGAGGTGTTTTCTCGTCGGAAGGAAGGCGAATATTACACCAACAGGTACTCGGTGCCATACATCAAAGGCAATAGAACAAAACCCATATTTTCACATTGAACTCTTTGAGAGTGAGCAGAAGCTTCGTCCCACTGTACACCACTAGCTAAAATTTACAAGAATTCAGTGAAATATGTGACAGTTGCCAGAGATCTAGAAGACAGCGATTGTATTCCCTATTAATTAAGACAGGAGGAAATCAAGAGCAATGAATTCCAGACCTGTATCACTGACATGCTACCGTGGTAGTTTATGGAAAGATAATCAAAATGATGTGAGAAACACTGAAAAAGGTAGCATCATGAACACCAACCAGCACGATTGTAGAGAAGCAATCATGTCTCACAGATTATTGAGATTCTTTGGCAAAATAAAGAAGTGAATCAAAAGAAAGACGAAAGGGTGGATTGCGTATTGTTATTGAGCACAAGAAGACAGTAGATACTATATTTCACAGAGGCTGAACACAAACCGAAGGTGCAAACTAAAAATCATGACGACACTACAAAACAGTAATAATACCTTAACTGGTAAGTAAGAATAAGTATTGCTCTTAAAAGAGTGACCAGAATGTGGAAGAGTTCAAACGATGTGCCACAAGGAACAAAAATAGGGCCAGAAAATATTACTGCAGAAATTGGGAATGACAAGTCAGAAAGGGGCAGTCCAGATGTATCCGTGTTTGCGGATGATGGAAAACAAAATGAAGGCAGAAAAACAGAGGAGGGCATGGGAGTGCTGCAATCAGAAAGGGGATCTGCTGATTGAACAGATAAAATCGTTTGCTTGAAATCAACTCCCAGTAAATGCAAGGTTAAGAAGATGGTGAGTACAAAAATATCAGATTAAAGTAATATGAACTCAGGGTCCCAACTCTTCAGAAATTAGAGGGCAAGACCTAGAATGTAATAGAGGCAAGCTATAACCAGGAACACTAACTAACTTCTGCAGTAGATGCTAGTGTTTGGCAGATCTCGGAGTAGTCTTTAGAATCTCAACAAAACGAGCTGGCTGAAAAATAAAGTCTAATTGTTGTCACATCTCCGAAGTACTTAGGCACTGAACCAACCACTTACTACACCACATCAGTTTCTTGGATAAAGGAGAACTTATTAGCATCATGTCATCCACCTGGAAGGACTCATTAGGAGAGTTAGTTTTCTTCGATGTAAATCAGCAGTTCCAAAACCAATCGGGTACCTACCACCCTTCTCGATAGCTAACGAAGGATTTTAACATAATTTATGTTATTCTCGACTTGAAAATTAGAAATGCTTGTCCGCTGTACGCCAGCTGTAGTGATATTTTCTAGCTAGATCCATTCTAAATCACATAACGGGAAATTAATACTTTTTTATTCCTTGCCTTCTAGATCAAAAATAATACTATTTTAATATTAAATCCTTATGCATAATTCCAGATTCATATTTATCAAGGAAAAGAATTAACTGCTGACCACCTTAATATACCTTAAGTAACTATGGCCATACTTAGCCCTGTCTTATATCAGACATGAAATATTTTCTGTCACACTGATCCTGACGTACAAATACCTCTCCTCTGACCCTTGACGCACCAGCGTACCAACAGTTCTTTAAATCTTCAACTTCCGAGGTTCCCCAACGTAAAGAACACTCAAGTAAACACTAAACATCACAGAGAAAGTCATTCCTTTACCCTACGAAATGCAAGAAGCGTAGCATCACACTGATCTATTAAACAAGAGTCAATTTCTCTAAAAAATATTTTGGCACAGAATCCTTAAAATGCATCAAATAGTCTGACATTATTATCGACTGACTTGAATTATGTCCAATATCTGGAAAACTATTAAGACTGTTTAACTTGTCAGAAGTCCCAAATTTCCACTTGTCAAGTAACACTCACTTGTTCTGAAATTGGTGATATTTAATCATTCCTTTTCTTTCATTTCTCTTCTTTTCCTTTACTTTTTTATCCTCAAGTTTATTCGTCTTCCCATTTCTTCCTCTTTTATTTTCTTTCCTGACTCCCCTCCCTCCCTCTCTCTCTCTATCTCCTCCTCCTCTCTCTCTCTCTCTCTCTCCTCTCTTTTATTTGTTACACATATTCCTTATCTCTCCCTCTTTATTTGTCCCTTTCATTCTTCTCTTCACTCTCCTTCCCAAGTAAAGTGATGCAAATAAAGGAATCACATTATATCAGTCTCCACATAATACTAATGAATGCTTGTGTCCATCTCAACATATTTTACATTCACGAATGTTAAGGGCAGAAAATGGTTTTTCTAGAGATAATTTAACCCTTTCATGTAAATCAGTTTATTTGAACTAATTTACCGTATACCTAAGTCGGGATCCATATCCATTATTATTATTTATTATTATTATATTTGTTATTATTATTTTACACTTTGATGAACAACACACTGACAAATTAGATAAAATCATGCATTCTTTAGATACTTGGAATTAAAAATAATACAAAATACAATAAACACATTATAAGCAAAATTAACTAGATATACTATATAGGTGGTTTGAGCGACTCGGAAAGTGTTCCGTAATCCATAACCCCCGTTCGATGTGCAATTCATTTGACGGGAATAGTGCAGAGTGCGGCACAAGAATGAAATACGTTCAATACTATTGTTGAAATCATATGAGGCAACATTTAAGTTTTTTTCACCTTCATCCAATAAAATAAAAATACTGGGACCTATGCAAGACTAAAATCACATCAAACTTACCCAATAACATAGTCTATTTTTAACAAGGAGTGTTTTATGTAAGCCTAGTGATCATGTGAAAAAAAAATTGTTTTAAGAATAGTCATTGACAGCTACAACGATTAAACAGACACATAAAACATTAAACTGATGCACCGAGAGATAACTAACATGGAAGTCACTTGTTAATTATTACGATCAGAAGAGACACCTCCAATTATTTTACAAAAAAAAAAATAAATTTAGTATATGATTTCTACTCAACTCAACACTAAGACAATGTTCCCTTGAGGAAAAGCATCACATTAAACGTTTTAAAGGAGACCATAGGAATCAACACTGATTCAACAAAACTTTATAACTAACAGTGACTTAACCATGAAACATTCCTTCCATTTCATATGTTTTTTTCTTCACATTAGCTTTAAATTGAAGCAATTTAGAATGGTAATGTTTTTTGATTAGAAAGAATACCTAAACTCTCAAGGGTTATATAGTGATTGTGGAACGGAGGCTTCAAATTCGATACAAACAAGAGAAGATAACAACAACAACAACAACAACATAAATAAATAATACTATAATTAATAATAATAATAATAATAACACTCGTCATGTACATGATACAACTATTACAGACCTAGATGAACGTCAATGTCTACTATATCAGAAAGTCGCTGGTCATGTAACCAGCTGGACTAACAGTCGGCTAACACTCAGGTATCCTACTTAATGCTAGGTGGAAATGAGCAGCAGGTGTCAGAAACATGCCCCATTTTTCATCAGTGTTGGGTATCGATCCCACTTTGACCTTCAACCAATCAGTGTCGATGCATTGCTCTTGGCCCGCCTCTTCTATGGTTGCTACGAGTTCATTATTTCCCTGCTCCAAGAACTTTGTCGTGCCCGGGCTATGTATGGATCCTGCCACCACTATATCACTATTCAGTGGTTTGTTAGTTACCATTTTGTCCTAGTGCACATGTCGATAAGACACTAGCCTGTTGTATAGTGTGTGTATGTCTGTGTGTGTATGTACCACCTAGTTGTACTCTCTTAGTTGAGGTTTGCACGGGTCGAGTCCAAGCTCTGGCCCCGCCTCTTCATACCTGGTCGCTACTAGGTCACTCCTCCCTGAACCGTGGTGCTTTATCATACCTACTTAAAGCTATGTATGGATCCTGCATCCACTATATCGCATCCAAACTATTCCACTTCCTGACTACTCTATGGCTGAAGAAATACTTCCTAACATCCCTGTGATTCATCTGTGTCTTCAACTTCCCAACTGTGTCCCCTTGTTACTGTGTCCCATCTATGGAACATCCTGTCTTTGTCCTCTTGAGTCAATTCCTCTCAGTAATATTTGTATGTCGTTATCATTTATCCCCTATCCTCCTGTCTCCAGTATCGTCAGGTTGATTCCCTTAACGTCTCCTCGTAGGACATACCTCTTAGCTCTGGAACTAGTCTTGTTGCAAACCTTTGCACTTCTCTAGTTTCTTTACGTGCTTTGGCCTAGGTGTGGGGTTCCAAACTGTGCCGCATACTCCAAATGGGCCTAACGTACATGGTGTAGAAATCCAGGGACCTGACGATTCCTTATTTAGATGTCGGAATGCGTTCTGAGGTTTGCTAGGCGCCCTGATGCTGCAGCAGTTATTTGGTTTATATGCCTTCAGGAAGATGTCCCCTGGTGTTATACACACCCTAAGATTCTATTTCCATGAGTGAGGGTTTGTAACCCTGGCCCCCTAGACTGTTAACTCCGTCTGCGTCATTTTTGCCTCTTCCCCAATCTTCATGACTTGCACTTGGTGGGGTTTTTAAACTCCAGGAGCCAATTGCTGGACCAGTTCTAACAGTCTGTCCAGATCCCTTTGTAGTTCTGCTGTCTTCGGATCGAATGAATTCTTCTCATCAGCTTTCATGGGGTTCCACATCTGCAAACAGGGACACTTCGGAGTCTAATTCCTTCCGTCATGTCGTTCACAAATACCAGAAACAGCACTGGTCCTAGGAATGACCGCTGTGGGACCCCCGCTGGTCCACAGGTGCCCACTCTGACACCTCTTGCACGTACATGAATTCGCTGCTGTCTTCCTGACAAGAATACCCTGATCCATTGTAAAATGTCTTCCCTGTTATCCCTGCTTGGTCCTCAAGTCTTTGCACTAATCTCTTGTGTGGAACTGTGTCAAAACGCCTTCATGCAGTCCAAGAAGATGCAAATCCACCACACCCCTATCTCTCTTGCCTACTGCTGTCAAACGTTTTTTTGTTTTTGGTAACTGTCATAGAACTCCAGTAGTTTGCAACACAGATTTCCCGTCCCTGAAACCATGGGGTTTTTGGCTGCTGTTGATGAGATCATTTCATTTCTAGTGTACCACCACTCACTCCTGATAATCTTCTCCATACTTTGCATACTATACATGTCAGTGAACACTGGTCTGTGTTTAGTGCTTCATGTCTGTCTCTTTTTTTAAAGACTGAGACTACATTTGGCTGTCTTCCATGCCTCAGGCAATCTCCCTGTTTCGATAGATGTATTGAATATTGTTGTTAGGGGTTACAACACAGCATCCCTCTGCTCCTCCTCAGGCCCATGGAGAATGTTATCTTGGCCCATTGCCTTTGAGGTATCTAGCTCACTCAGAAGCCTCTTCACTTCTTTCCTCGTTGTGTTGTACTGTGTCCAGCACTGGTAGTGTGCCCCACCTCTCATGTCTTTCTGGAGCCCCTTCCTGTCTCCTCTGAGTACAACTTCTTTAAATCTCTTGTTGAGTTCTCACATACTTCACGGTCATTTCTTGTCTCTCCTTCCTTCCTTAGCCGATTACCTGGTCCTTGACTGTCGTTTTCTGCTGATGTGCCAGTATAACAGCTTTGGGACAGATTTGGCTTTCGCTGCTATGTCCGTTTTCATAATTGCCGTTGGGCCTCCCTTCTATCTGTGCATATTCCCATTTCTGGCTCTACGACTGCTCACCTTATTCCCTCCTAGGTCCTTTGCCTTCTATATTTCTTCCATCCCTAGCACACTTGGTTTTGCCTCCCGGCACCTTTGTGTGAACCATGGGCTCATCCTGGCTTTTTCCTTAATCCTGTTTACCCCTTGGTACAAACCTCTCCTCGCCCCCTTGCAAATTTGTTTGTCACATTTTCATCATCTCATTAACGGCTTCCGCCAGTTTCTCTGTCCCTTGAACCCCGCTCAGGAAGTTCCTCATACCCGTGTATACCCCCCCTTTTTCTTGTGTTGTTTCATTCGTCCTGGCCCTTCATGGCTTCCCCCTCCACTTGTAGCTCTACTTGTGTATTCGAAGCTTAAAACCACATGATCGCTGACCCCAAGGGGTCTTTCATATGTGATGTTCCTCCATATCTGCACTACTCAAGGTGAATACTAGGTGTATTCCCTTGCTGGTTCAATCCTCATCTCCACTCTCTATGTAGTGTCCTTAGCGTTGTACATGAAGTTTTCCAGTACCACCCTCATCAACTTAGCCCTCCATGTTCTGCTCCCATGTGGGTTCAAGTTCTCCCAATCGATCTCCTTATTGTTAAAGTCACCCATGATCAGGAGCTTTGCCCTGCATGCCAAGCTCTTCAGGCCACTGCTAGCCAGTGTATCAACTATCTCTCTATTGCCCTCGTCATACTCTTGCCTTGGCCTCCGCTGTTCTGAGGTGGGTTATACATCACTGCCAATTACCACCTTGGACCTCCAAGTGAAGTGGTTTGTCCCGCTATGTATAATCGCTTGCTTCCTCTGCTGCTCCTCCTCCTCCAGCTCATCCAAAATTCCATCGGTTTTTGAATCAACAGTGCCACTCCTCCATCCACCCTGTTTACCTCTGTCCCTTTGCTCAGATCTGGTTTCCCGTTGGAAAGATGGCAATCCTGTTTCATACCTGTTTGCTTGGTTTCTGTGAGAGCTATGATGTCCAGTGGTGTGCCTCTTTGACTCTTTTGTGCCACTCCTCCCACTTATTTGTTATTCCATCAGCATTTGTGTACCATACTTTCAGTTTCCTTTCAACCTGTGGGTTTGGGGGCCTGTGAGGGTGGGAGACCTGGATACAGACTGGTGGATGCTATAGCTGGCTGTTGGGTGAAACTGTGAGTGTGGGATTGGTTAGTTTTTGTGTTGGATGGAGTTTTCTGAGGATAGTTTCTGTGTGTGCTGCCCTTTGCTTGCTCTGTTTCCTGCTCTGATGACCTCTGCTGGTTCTATCCTTGTCTCCTTTCCTAGCTCCCTTTCGCTATTTTGTCCTCTCCCTCACTGCAGTCCAATTCTGGTTTGTGTTCCGTCCTCTGTCTAGGACACCCTCTTGTACTTTTCCGAGTAATTCTACCGTATGTGTGTGTGTATAATATGTGTGTGTGTATGTTTGTGTGTGTGTGTACTCACCTATTTGTACTCACCTATTTGTGGTTTGCAGGGGTCGATCATACTCCTGCCCGCCCTTCTTCACTTGATTGCTACTAGGTCCTCTCTCTCCCTGCTCCATGACTTTATCATACTCGCCTTAAAAACTATGTATGGTTCCGCCATCCACTACTTCCTTTCTAGGCTATTCCACGGCTTGACACTCTATGACTGAAGAAAATATTCCTTAACATCTCTTTGATTCATGTGAGGTCTTTTCAAACTAACCAATTGTGACCTCTTGTGTCTGTGGTTCCCTTCTCTGGAACAATCCAGTCCTTTTTTCCACCTTGTCTATCTGCGCGTAAGTGTGTGTGTGTGTGTGTGTGTGTGTGTGTGTGGGTGTGTGTGTGTGGTGTATGTGTGTGTGTGTGTGTGTGTGTGTGTGGTGTGTGTGTGTGTGTATGTGTGTGTGGTGTGTGTGTGTGTGGTGTGTGTGTGAGTACCTCACAGTCGTGAGTAGAGTGTAAATTTTAAAATTTTTTAAGCACCCCGTAATAATATTTGAAAATATCCGGCTTCTATAGCCTTTCCTTTACCGATACCATACCATACAGATACCACTACCAAACTACCGATAACGCTGGCCAATTACTAACTTGCCTCACTGCCATTGGGTGCTCGTCTGCACCCCTGGATAATTTTTGTCACATTACTTACCAGCAGGTTTAATTCTGGAATGAGCTCCGTACAGCTAGTACGGCCTGATGTGAAGATAGACGTCTGTTTACAGTTGAGGTTAGGCTTCATTCATTTATTTTTTTATTAGTTAAATTCCAGATCAAGTTAAATTTCTAAAAAAGGCGTGAAGGAGAGATCAGAAGAGGCTTCCACTCAGAATATAGTGACAAGAGGTTAAAGTCACATGCGATAAGATTCGGCTCAACACAACCAAACATTTTACATACGGAGTACAAGTTATACGCTCTAACACCCGGAGTTACCAAAAACAGAGGGTGAAATCTTGAAGAGAGAGAGATAACCCTTGGCCAGAAACCAGATTATGATGGCCACATTCCCTAACTTGACAGGAAAAAAAAGCCCGTTACAGTCCAGTAAGGCGAAACTTCTCATATGTCAAGTCTGTTGGTAAGGAGTGAACTTTTTCACTAAGCATTTGTGAGTGACGTGTTTTCCAGTCCACAGGTGTTGGCAACACTACGAACATTATGTGTGACGTTTTTCCAGCCACATTTGCAACACTAGAACCTTGTGGTACGTGTTCTCAGCCAAATGTTGCAACAATTATTCTTCCCACTAATATATTTCCTGATGATGCAAATATCAAAGCAAATTTATAAAAGTATATAATAAAGGGGACGATAAATTCTTTACAGAAGACTTTGGATGATAACAAGATATTAACAAGAGATGATTAATAAAAAGGAGTTCATTATAAATCAGGTTCATGTAATGGAAATGAACGAAAGCGTAAGCACATCATAAGAGAAATATAAATTATGATAAAATACTGAAAGCAATGAAAAAAAAAACGAAGAGAGCTAGGAGAAAATCTTATCAAGGGTTTACCCACGCAGTGTTGACAAATTCTTAATCATCAACTGTACATGTATTTAGGTCGCTGAGAAAGATATCCCCTTATAACGCAACCCTGGTCATCTCTGCTTCAGTGCACGCCATTAAGATAGTACAGAGTACAGAATTGATAATGAAGTTAAAAATTAGCGTTGAAGATATATAAGGATATAAAGAAGAATTATATATTTTTTTATCTATTTTTTCAATGTTTATCGTCAAAGTGTAAAATAATAATAATAATGAAGATAATAATAATAATAATAATAATAATAATAATAATAATAATAATAATAATAATAATATAATCGATAAAAATAATAATGGATAAGGCCTCGACTTAGGCATTCGGTAAATTAGTTTAAATAACTATTTAACCAGTTATTTGAACATTAACATTCGTTAACATAACATTCGTTAATGTAAATATGTCAGTTTGACACAAACCTTCAGGAGTATTTATGTGGAGACTGATATAAAGTGATTCTTTAATGTATCACTACATGAGAAGGATAGTGAAGAGAAGATTTAAAGAAAAAAAAAATACATAGAGGGAGAATCAAGAGGAAAAGGTGTAACAAAAAAGAGCGAGAGGAATGGAGAAGAGACAATCACAATTCTTAATGTGGAAACAAATATCCAGAATTTCTTCAATAAAAATGCTGAAATTAAGACACATGTGCAACATCTGGGTATCTTTATTGTAGACGTTTCGCCATCCAGTGGCTTTATCAATACAAATCTAGGATTTGTTTTTGATAAAGCCACTGGATGGCGAAACGTCTACAATAAAGATACCCAGATGTTGCACATGTGTCTTAATTTCATCTTGTCGGTATTATATACCATTCTTACACAACAATAAAAATGCTACATTAGGATATACTCAGACCAAACCCGATTAAAATCTTTCAGATTTAAAGAGATCAGTGTTGTAAAATACACCAGCAAATTAGACTTAAATCCGCTCATTTGTTGTGTTATCAAATGATCAACATGGAAAAGCTGAAGCTAAACATATGACACTCAGATATTATCCCATACAAAGGAATTGTTTTCAAACTTTTTCCCACTTTCTTACAAAAACAAGCAAAATTGGAACCACCCACATACCAACATCCACCCAAACTTATTTCTGAGTAAGCACTGGACTTACAGCGCTTGAGGAATAACCCAGCAGACATTTAAGTTCGATCCAAGCAGAGGAATAGATAAGTCGAGTTCCTTGATCAAGACCCGTCCCTAGCAGTAATAATAGTTTGAGATTCAAGTGGCAAATAACAATACGTACATACTCCAATTAATATAACAACTTCTTGTCACTAGTATAAAAGATTTTAAATTTAAAAGTTTCGACAAAGAACCTGTTTCTTGTAGCATTGCATAGTTCATCCAACGCATGCAAATATCCCATGAAAAGCTGTAAGCCTTCTCCCCTGCAAGTGGTGGTGAGTTTTGGTATAAGCACTGCGTAACTTGTTCCAAGGTTCGTAGGTTCAATCTCCTTCACCAGAGATCAGTGGTTATATAGAAATATAATAAATATATATATATAATATATATATATATATATATATATATATAATAATATATAATATATAATATATCGATCGAATATGTTAAAACTGGCCAATTAACAAGAACTCATTTAAAATTAAGTCCTTCTAAAATTTTCTCCTTATACGTTCAAGTTATATTTTTTTCATTATTGTTTTGATGTAAAAATTTTAATTTTGCACTCAAAAGAATCTTAAAAACTTACCTAACCTATTTGTAACAAGTCGCAATTTATTTTAGCGCTAACCCAATTAACTAAATTTAGATTTGTTTACAATAATTTAAAACTTAAACAAGCACAATGAAATATATATTTTTTTTTTCCGTAGGTCAAATGATTTTTAGCGAAATATTGCTTACACAAATTTTCGCGTGTCCTATATGGCAAGAAAGTTTGCTATTTAAGCCAAGATCGCAAGTTCTGCCTATTCGACACGACATATATATATATTAAATCCACGTTGATTAAATTACCAAAAAAATTAAAAATTGGTACCCAAACATACCAAAATTTTAATAAATTCCATCAATAGTAAAATTTTGAAGCCAATCAGATAAGGTATTATTCAGTAAATGTTTTTTAGCTATTTCGGTAAAATTTCAAATGCGAATCAATTGAGACTAAATTTGCGGAGTCTCAACCTCTTAACATCATCTATAATATTTTGTAGAGAATCAGAACTTGCATTTTTTAGTTATTGAGTAAAAAAATGAAAATCAACATTAATTCAATAAAATTAGCAAATTTTGACTCGTTCCTCAAAACGGCAGCGTTGCCGTTATATTCAGAAAGCCACACCAGCGCTGATAATTTGGAAGCCGATCCAGATAAGTCCGTCTCTAGTCACGGGATAGATAATTACTACATCAACAGATTTTTCCTGCACTCAAACCGAAACTATAAATAAATCATCCATTAAATATTGAAAGCCATTCAGAAAATGTCATCTGAAAAGTATTTAGTGAGTTTTATCGAGAATTAAACAATATTCACTATATTTTCACATAAACGTGTCAGTGCTGCTCATTCGTTTCTTTTAATTTTTGAAACTAAACCTCTGAACAATCTAATAGTTACTCCAACATTCCAGGATACTGGAACTAATGGTAAAATTTATTTTGATAGGTCAGGCACGTGAACTTCAAAATTATGCTGTGAATTTTTTGGTTTCGTTATTTGCCTGATTATATGAGGTGTTCTCGAGTTTTGTATGCAAATATAAAATAAAAGAGCATGTAAAAAAAAAGAAAAAACTATGCAACACACAAAAAATTTTACACATGTGCAGGAGTGTGACTCGACCGGGAACGACAACTAGGTGAGTACACGCAACGCACACACCCATACACACACACATAAACACACACTCACACTCACACAATCACACTCACACACTCACACACTCACACACACACACACACACACACACACACACACACATAACACACACACACACGCGCACACGAACACACGCGCGCGCACGACACCGACTCACCCCCATATTCATACAGAGAGATCGAACATAGGAAGCATAAAGAAGCTATGAAAGCTGAGGGGGGGAGAGGTTTCAAGGCTGAGACATCCATGCAGTTATTCAAGAACCACTAGCCACCCAACAAGAGCTGAGACATCCAGAGTTTCAAGAACCACTAGCCAACCAACAAGAGCTGAGACACCCCAGAGTTTAAGAACCACCCCAGCCACCAACAAGAGCTGAGAGCACCCAGAGTTTCAAGAACCACAAGCCACCAACAAGAGCTGAACACCCCAGAGTTTAAGAACCACCAGGCACCAACAAGAGCTGAGACACCCAGAGTTTCAAGAACCACTAGCCACCAACAAGAGCTGAGACACCCAGAAGTTTATGAACTCCACCAGCCACCAACAAAGCTGGACATCCAGAGTTCAAGAACCACCAGCCACCAACAAGAGCGGGAGACACCCAAGTTTTAAGAACCACCCAGGCCACCAACAAGAAGCTGAGACACCCGAGTTCAAGAAACCACAAGCTACCAACAAAGAGCAGAGAACAACCCAGAGTTCAAGAACCACAGCCACCAACAAGAGCTGAGACACCCAGAGTTCAAGAACCACTAGCCACCAACAAGAGCTGAGACATCCAGAGTTCAAGAACCACCAGCCACCAACAAGAGCTGAGACACCCAGAGTTCAAGAACCACCAGCCACAACAAGAGCAGAGACATCCAGAGTTCAAGAACCACCATCCACCAACAAGACTGAGACACCCAGATTTTCAGAACCACAAGCCACACCAAAGCTGAGACAAAGACAACCCAGAGTTAAGAACCACCACCACCACAAGAGCTGAGACACCGAGTTCCAGAGAACCACTAGCCACCAACAAGAGTTGAGACCACCCAGAGTTTAAAAACCACCAGCCACCAACGAAGCTGAGAACAACACAGAGTTCAAGAACCATAAGCCACCAACAAGACTGGTGACACCAAGAGTTTTAAGACCACCAGCCAACCAACAAGAGCTGAGACACCCAAGTTCAAGAACCACTACCACCAACAAGAGCTTGAGACCCCATAGTTTAAGAACCACCAGCCACCAACAAGAGAGCTGAGACATCCAGATTAAGAACCACCAGCCCACCAACAGGAGCTGAGACATCCAGAGTTCAAGAACCACAAGCCACCAACAAGAGCTGAGACACCCAGAGTTTCAAGGAAACCACTAGCCACCAAAAAAAAGCTGAGACAACGCCAGAGTTTAAGAACCAACCAGCCTCCAACAAGAGCTGAGACATCCAGAGTCAAGAACCAACAGGCCACCAACAAGAGCTGAGACACCCAGAGTTCTGGAACCACCAGCCACCAACAAGAGCTGAGACACCCGATAAGAACCACCAGCCAACCACAAGACTGAGACACCCAGAGCTACAAGAACCAACAGCCACCAACAAGAAGCTGAGACATCCAGATTTAAAGAACCAACCAGCCACCAACAAGAGCTGAGACACCCAAGTTTAAAACCACCAGCCACCAACAAGTGCTGAGACAACCCAGAGTTCAAGACCAAACTTTGCCACCCAACAAGCTGAGACAACCGCCAGAGTTAAGAACCACAGCCACCAACAAGAGCTGCGAACATCCAGATTCAGAACAGAAACCACCAGCCACCAACAAGAGCTGAGACAACCCCGAGTTTCAAGAACCACCAGCCACCACAAGAGCTGAGACACCCAGAGTTTAAGAACCACCAAGTCACCAACAAGAGCTGAGACATCCAGAGCTTCAAGAACCAACCCAGACCACCAACAAGACTGAGACACCCAGAGTTTAAGAACCACTCAGTACCCCACCAACAAGAGCTTGAGACACCCAGAGCTTCAAAACACCAGCCACCAACAAGAGCTGAGACAACCCAAGCTTCAAGAACCACCAGCCACCCAACAGACCTTTAATATAGCAACCCAATTTTTCTCATCCCTACTCTTTTAATCTAAACACAGTAAATGGCCCAACTATTTATCTGTTCTTTCTCCATATTCTCTTTCCATTGTAATCCCTCATTTCCTCCTCCCTCCCTCTTCACACCAACACCCGGCTGTAACGGTAATAACTCCTGTTCGCAACCCCCTTTCATCTACCTTCACTAATTCCATGTTTCTCAACTCCTCTCATGCTACCTTCACTAACCTACTCTTCTCTTCCTCTGCTTCAATTCCCCTCCAGAAGCCAAGTCCCCAGTACCCGAAGTCCACAGTATGAATTCACAGTGAAGGATGAATTTTGGTGTATTTCCGGCCTCTGTTTTATAGCACAACCTAGCTACCTGCACCTCAGTGAAAAATATCAGATTGTGAGGATTTAGTATAGGTTCCTAATGAGAAGCTAAATAATAGTGTTCTGTTGTGAAGCAATCAGACAATAGGCTTTCACAAGTTATCATGTAAACTTAATAATCCCAATTTGTTCATGCAAATGGAAAATTACGACCACACACAGCACCAAATCTAATTCAAGACCTTTCATTATAGAAATTCCAAGTTTGAAGCTAAACTGAAGAGGCATTCCATTATTATCTCAGGATGAATAGCTGTAAACACACAAGCATATTTAGCTTGAAACTGTTCAGATATTGTACCGGTTCTTAACCCACAGAATCACAATAGCACCTGTGAAGTGGGATGCATTCTGACTCCCACCCAAGCAAGGGTGAGTGATAAATTCCAGTTTCCTTGGATCAAAATTCTCTCTGCAGCAGCAAGAGGACACTTCCAGGAGGTACAATCCAGGTAAATAATATTAAAAAAATATTAAATTTTCGTGATTAGAAATGCCAAATTGCACTTACAAATTCCTTAACAATAACAATCTAAATAGATAATATAGTTGTTACATTTTGAAATCAATTGAAAGAAGCTTTTCTAATGTTACGTCAGTGAAATTATAAATAATAAAATAAAAATGGGCAGAGTACCGTGGAGTGGAACAAAATACAAATTACCACGAACATAGAAGAATTAAACTATGACTAGTTAATGGTACAAGACGGACCGGACTACTTCGCAAAAACTTCATTATCCTTCTCATCTTTTTCAAAAGTCCATTAAATTTCTGACAATTAGTGCACTTCCCTGCCCTTTCGCGTTTTCCAATTTTTCCTTATTTTTATACATTTGTGGGATTATGGAATCTGTTATTTTTTAGTTTTCTTTCTTTCTCTCTGTTACAGTTATGAATGTCTGTGGTCACTTTCTATTGTTCTTTTCAGTGTCATCACTCAGTTTTGATAGTCCATCTTCATTAGTGAACGACACTCTGATCCTCCTTATATCCTGCTCTTCGTTTGCGTTGTCTAGGTTTTCTATTTTATTTCCATGTCAGAGTTGTGGAAATATTACTTCGGGTTTTTAGTTCTAACATTTTTTACAGAGGGAGGGGTCAGGATTAAAATGTAGGTAGGGGAAGGGAGCAGAGTTAACTCTGCTCCCTTCCCTCCTACCTACAATTTTATCCTGACCCCTTCCCCTCTGTAAAAAATGTAGACACAAACCCGAGTAATATCTTCCACACTCCTGACATGAAAAATTAGAAAACCATAGACAACGCAAACGAATAGCAGATATAAGGAGGATCAGAGTGTCGTTCACTAATGAAGATGGACTATCAAACATGAGTGATGAACGAAAGAACAATAAGAAGTGACCCCAGACATCATAACAGTAACAGAGAGAAAGTAAACTAAAAATAACAGATTCCATTATTCCCACAAATGTATAAAAAATAAGGAAAAATGAAACGCGAAAGGCCATGGAAGTTGCACTAATCGTCAGAAATTAATGGACTTTTGAAAAGAAGAAGGATAAACAGAAATAAACTAAATAACTACATAGCTTATAACAATTAAAGATGAGAGCCCCAGACTAGTACAACAATGATTAACAACTCGCGAAAGCAGAAGGCGTTCAAAACAGAAATATGATGTGAGTAATGGCCTTAAAAACCGACCAGTTGAAGATTGATATATGCAACTACTGGGAATCTTTAATGAGAAACGGTCGCCACACAGGGCTTCATCAGTCCAAACAAAGCAGAAAGGTGAAAGCGAGAGGAGGATTCCAGACTGGGAGAATTTCATCCACAAAGAAGTGGCCTAGGAAAATTTATCCCATGGAAAGACTGAAAAACTAAATGGCTGAAATGATGTTGGTTAACGAAAAAGTTTTGTGATATAGGGACACGACAACAGACAGAGAGGAAAATGAACCAGCAATGACTCTATATAGAGCTTAACAAGTACTTGTGCGTAGGTGAAAAAAAAAACATGGAGGCCCCTGGGTGTTAGCGACCAACAGACAGAAGTTCAAATACCTCTAGGGAGAAAAAATTGAGGTAAAATTAGAATTGTGGGGATGCCAAGAAACCAGAAATCAGTTGAGAGAACTAGAAAGGAAGAGATAATTCTCTGAATGCCTGATAAGTGGGAAAAAACAATGAGTGCTGTATCCACAGTCACATCAACGAAAGCGAAAGTGAAAGACCACCTTATTCTACTAAAGAATGAAGGAAGAGAGCTCAATAAGAAGTGAAAAGAAAGTCCTGCAAGGAATTAAATCAGTAACTTAATGAGGTGTTTTCTCGTCGGAAGGAAGGCGAATATTACACCAACAGGTACTCGGTGCCATACATCAAAGGCAATAGAACAAAACCCATATTTTCACATTGAACTCTTTGAGAGTGAGCAGAAGCTTCGTCCCACTGTACACCACTAGCTAAAATTTACAAGAATTCAGTGAAATATGTGACAGTTGCCAGAGATCTAGAAGACAGCGATTGTATTCCCTATTAATTAAGACAGGAGGAAATCAAGAGCAATGAATTCCAGACCTGTATCACTGACATGCTACCGTGGTAGTTTATGGAAAGATAATCAAAATGATGTGAGAAACACTGAAAAAGGTAGCATCATGAACACCAACCAGCACGATTGTAGAGAAGCAATCATGTCTCACAGATTATTGAGATTCTTTGGCAAAATAAAGAAGTGAATCAAAAGAAAGACGAAAGGGTGGATTGCGTATTGTTATTGAGCACAAGAAGACAGTAGATACTATATTTCACAGAGGCTGAACACAAACCGAAGGTGCAAACTAAAAATCATGACGACACTACAAAACAGTAATAATACCTTAACTGGTAAGTAAGAATAAGTATTGCTCTTAAAAGAGTGACCAGAATGTGGAAGAGTTCAAACGATGTGCCACAAGGAACAAAAATAGGGCCAGAAAATATTACTGCAGAAATTGGGAATGACAAGTCAGAAAGGGGCAGTCCAGATGTATCCGTGTTTGCGGATGATGGAAAACAAAATGAAGGCAGAAAAACAGAGGAGGGCATGGGAGTGCTGCAATCAGAAAGGGGATCTGCTGATTGAACAGATAAAATCGTTTGCTTGAAATCAACTCCCAGTAAATGCAAGGTTAAGAAGATGGTGAGTACAAAAATATCAGATTAAAGTAATATGAACTCAGGGTCCCAACTCTTCAGAAATTAGAGGGCAAGACCTAGAATGTAATAGAGGCAAGCTATAACCAGGAACACTAACTAACTTCTGCAGTAGATGCTAGTGTTTGGCAGATCTCGGAGTAGTCTTTAGAATCTCAACAAAACGAGCTGGCTGAAAAATAAAGTCTAATTGTTGTCACATCTCCGAAGTACTTAGGCACTGAACCAACCACTTACTACACCACATCAGTTTCTTGGATAAAGGAGAACTTATTAGCATCATGTCATCCACCTGGAAGGACTCATTAGGAGAGTTAGTTTTCTTCGATGTAAATCAGCAGTTCCAAAACCAATCGGGTACCTACCACCCTTCTCGATAGCTAACGAAGGATTTTAACATAATTTATGTTATTCTCGACTTGAAAATTAGAAATGCTTGTCCGCTGTACGCCAGCTGTAGTGATATTTTCTAGCTAGATCCATTCTAAATCACATAACGGGAAATTAATACTTTTTTATTCCTTGCCTTCTAGATCAAAAATAATACTATTTTAATATTAAATCCTTATGCATAATTCCAGATTCATATTTATCAAGGAAAAGAATTAACTGCTGACCACCTTAATATACCTTAAGTAACTATGGCCATACTTAGCCCTGTCTTATATCAGACATGAAATATTTTCTGTCACACTGATCCTGACGTACAAATACCTCTCCTCTGACCCTTGACGCACCAGCGTACCAACAGTTCTTTAAATCTTCAACTTCCGAGGTTCCCCAACGTAAAGAACACTCAAGTAAACACTAAACATCACAGAGAAAGTCATTCCTTTACCCTACGAAATGCAAGAAGCGTAGCATCACACTGATCTATTAAACAAGAGTCAATTTCTCTAAAAAATATTTTGGCACAGAATCCTTAAAATGCATCAAATAGTCTGACATTATTATCGACTGACTTGAATTATGTCCAATATCTGGAAAACTATTAAGACTGTTTAACTTGTCAGAAGTCCCAAATTTCCACTTGTCAAGTAACACTCACTTGTTCTGAAATTGGTGATATTTAATCATTCCTTTTCTTTCATTTCTCTTCTTTTCCTTTACTTTTTTATCCTCAAGTTTATTCGTCTTCCCATTTCTTCCTCTTTTATTTTCTTTCCTGACTCCCCTCCCTCCCTCTCTCTCTCTATCTCCTCCTCCTCTCTCTCTCTCTCTCTCTCCTCTCTTTTATTTGTTACACATATTCCTTATCTCTCCCTCTTTATTTGTCCCTTTCATTCTTCTCTTCACTCTCCTTCCCAAGTAAAGTGATGCAAATAAAGGAATCACATTATATCAGTCTCCACATAATACTAATGAATGCTTGTGTCCATCTCAACATATTTTACATTCACGAATGTTAAGGGCAGAAAATGGTTTTTCTAGAGATAATTTAACCCTTTCATGTAAATCAGTTTATTTGAACTAATTTACCGTATACCTAAGTCGGGATCCATATCCATTATTATTATTTATTATTATTATATTTGTTATTATTATTTTACACTTTGATGAACAACACACTGACAAATTAGATAAAATCATGCATTCTTTAGATACTTGGAATTAAAAATAATACAAAATACAATAAACACATTATAAGCAAAATTAACTAGATATACTATTCATCCTTCTGAAGTCCAACAAGACCCTATATTGGGAGGCTGTGTACTGGTATACCACGAAACAAAAATGTATTAATTGTTAGCCTAGCATAACCAAATAAATTCTTTCCCAGAATCAGTTTTCATGTCTTTAGAAGTGAAATTCTTTCCTGGAGTTAATTTCATTGTTTTTTAAGTGAAGTCATAAGCGTAGTTTTATGAGCTCGCTGAGGATAACCCGATATTTTGATTGTTATTTTATCCCAGAAAAAATTAGAGGTATAACCATGACATTTCACTGAATGATTTGAAATTTTGATAAGAATTTACAATATCGAAACAGAGTTGCTGTTAAAATACCTTTTAACATTATCTTCATATATAATACCTTGAAACCCTTTTTTCTTTGTCTTATCATAAATTTGATTATTTCAACTTTTAAAGCACATGTTTGCAAATTGTACACAGAATCAAAACACAGTAACTTTGCAGGGAATAAGTTACCTTTTAGGGTGGAGACATGTTACCTACTCTTTAAATTACCTTTATGATGTCTTAATTAGGTATCCCATAAGTTGTACCTTAAAGACGTTGCCTGATTTTTTTCCCTTGAGCATCCATTTTGTTTTTCATTCCATTTTATATCGTTCATAACTGAAGAACGACTCAGATCTCCAGCACCTGTGTACGAACACGAGGAGGAAATTCTTGAAACAAGTGGGACGTTAAAGTGTCCCGTGATTATTATATTAAAATAATGATGACAAGATTTAAAAAAAATAGTCAAGTGAAAAAGATTTAACCCAGAGAAGTTTGATTACTCTTGGAGAACCCACTATTCAGGGACTAATGTGATGTAATCCGCCCTTTTTTGTTGAGATCTACGAAAGTACAAAAATTATAAATATTATTTTAGCAGAAAAAATAAGGTAATACTGTATCATATATATGGAGAGAGAGAGAGAGAGAGAGAGAGAGAGAGAGAGAGAGAGAGAGAGAGAGAGAGAGAGAGAGAGAGAGAGAGAGAAACAGAGACAAAGACAGAGAGATAGAAAGGTAGAGGGAGGGGATGGGGCAAGGCTAGCTTTCTCAGATCCGTAATAAATGAAGTTCATCTTGTCAGTTTTGCGGCACCTGCCTGGCTATCAGTGTGTGTTAGTGTTCTCTTGTTACCAGTCTGTGTTCTCACTTTTTCATACCAGGGTTTTATAGTGTCCGGTTAAGGGTTCCTACCTCTCTTTTCAAGGTAAGAGCTGTAACCTACATGAGCACATTTGAAAGCCTTTTAATTGTTATGAGATATACAAATATGGAATGGGAAGAAGTTAGAGCCATCTGTGGGTCAGTGATTTTATTTGGTCAACTGATTTTATTTCATCGATATCGTTATGTTGTAGGAATATCTTCCAGACTCGAGTCATCTTAGGAATGAATTATCTCAGAAGTGAGGTGCTTGAGAAGGGTACAGCCAGATTGTAGTTGCTGTTTGCTACCCGCCATGTTGTATAGAAGCTCACTTCTCGCTGTCCTCAGAGTGGAGCCAAGTTTGGTACCTTGACAACATTAACCTTGTACATAACAGTAAGGCCGCCCACATGCCTTCGGTGTTGAAGACTCGGTTGAGATGACGGATCTGTCTAGGTCGGATCCAGATGAATCGTCCAGCTCTCTTCCTTATGCTGTCAAGAAGTCGTAGATGAGACTGGGGACAGACAATGCAATAAAGTAGAGCATACTCAGGGGAGAGCGTACTTGCACCTCATACAGAGTCTTGCATCCTTTATTGTCGAGCAGATGAGAGATACCTCTAATTGTTGTAAGCTTCCTGGTCGCTTTGTTTGCAAGATTTACTAGGCGGTCCTTCATAGTTTGAAATCAGATATCACCCGAAGGATATCGACCTCATCCCTGGGTTCCAACACTCATTCAATCTTACCACTGTTCCAGCATCACCATCAAGAAGCATAGAAACCATCATCATTAGAATTTCCTCAGGAGCAAATGTTATCTGCCATCATTTTCCAAAGGCTATTGTAGCTGTACGCTGGTGATGAAACTGAGAGCAGCTGGCAATTTCTCCATTGGAATGCGGATTCTGGGTGAAGTGAAGATCATCGAAATAGATATTCCATAACACTTCACTGTGGAACACTCGCACTCACAGAGTGTCTTGTTAACTGACCCGTTGAGAACCACGTGTACAGATCTACCTTCAAAATAATCAATAAGAAGGCTTAGTGCAGAGCCTGCGACTCCTGGTGCCTCCAGTTTTGCCAAGAATCCCTGGTACCAAACTCGGCCGAAAGAATATCCACTATGCCACGTACGTACACACACACACACACACATACACACACACACACACACACACACACACACACACACACACACACACACACACACACATACACACACACACGCACGCACATCCACCATGCCACGTACACACACAGCAATGTTTACTGCTACTATACAGCTGACCTTGAATTCATCGAAGTGACTAATGCCAAATAGTGGAGAGGTTGAACAGCAGATCAACAGCAGATTAGCATTTTCTGAAGCCATATTGATGGACACAAAGAGAGTGTTAGTCGAAAAACGCTGTCATCTGCCGTGAGATTATTGTCTTATCAACCTTGCCAGTGATTGATGGCAGTGATGCTGGTCTGTAGTTTCTGATCTGCGCTCTGCTCTTATTTTTGTGAAAAGGATTTGTACTTGTGTCTTTCCACAAAGAAAGCCATTACATTGTGCTAGGTAGTACTTACAGATGCAAGTTAGAGATGTTAGCTGGTCTGCATCTCTGGGCTCACCTTATTTGGGCCCAGAGCCATTTCTTGATCCAGTGATTTAAAGGGAAGATACATCTCATCCTACCTTATTATCATCACTGACAACTTAAATAGATCTTGCTATCTGTCAGTGTGCTCTTTGCTACCTCTTTGTGTTCTCTTGCTATCCATCTGTGTTCTCTTGCTACCTCTCTGTGTTCTCTTGTTCTCTCGCCGTCTCTTGGTCTCTATACATTCAAACATCACTTATCTTTTCAGTTTATCTACTGTTTGTTTACCAGTAGACTAATGTCCTTTTAATTGTATGTATGTACCTTTTCTGTTTCTCGCTCTTTATGTGTTTCTCACACGATTTCTCTGACTTTCTCCCCGCTCTTTTCATTCTCCTTTCCTCTCTCTAATCGTCTCACTATCTCTCTCTTGTTCCCTTTCACTTTTATCTGATAAATTTCTTTCTCCCAGTTGGTCCTAGCTATGGATGTATGAAATTTTCATCGCATCAATTAGTCACAATTATTTACAGAGGGCAGTCCCCTTCCTTCTTCCCATCTACACCCTTCTATCCATAATCCAGTCCTTCACCTATCCCCATGCTTCCAACTATCCACCATTCCCTAAAAAAAATCTCTATCCCTGAAGGTTACACCCTCTCCTCACCTTATTCATATCCCTCCACCCATCACCCTCCACTCCATCTCTTCACCTTCCTCTCCCATCACCATACACCATCAACCACCATTCCAGGTCTTCCTCAGCTATAATGGTGAAGATAAACTCCTTCCTCACCCAGCCGTAACATCCCGCTCGAGGTAATGGGAAACATGGGGAGAGAGAAGATATGCAGAGGGGAGAGAACTGATGCAGGGGAAGTGAAAAGATGTAGGGGAGAAGGAAGAGATGCAGGGGAAGGGGAGGGATGCAAGAGGAGGAAAGAGTTGCAGAGGAGAGAGAAAGGTTGCAAGAGACAAGGAATACAGGAAGTAGGCGAAAGTGAGGTAAGAAATTCTTTACGTTCGAGGGTAAACGTTACATGGGAGGGAAAATGTTACATGGGAAGGAAAACATTACATGGGATGGAAAACATTACATGGGAGGGAAAACATTACATGGGAGGGAAAACTATTACATGGGAGGGAAAACGATACATGAGAGGGAAAACATTTCATGGGATGGAAAACATTACATGGGAGGGAAAACATTACATGGGAGGGAAAAGATGTAGGAGGCACATGGAAGAAGGGGAAATTAAAGGGAATCAGATTAGAGAGAAAAGATGCACAAGGTGAAGAGACGAAGGGAAGAGAAGAGCACTTCACAGACAGAGGGAAGGGATGAAGAGAAGTGGGCAGGAATGCAGAAGAAGGGAAGGGATGCGATGGATGAAGAGGATAGGAATGAAGGGATGTAGGGATAGGAGGATAGGAATGAAGGTTGTGGGAAGGGATGCAGAGGGAAGGAAGGGGTGTAAGACGTGAGAGGGGATGCAGGAGGGGATTGAAGAGATGAAGTGGGGGGATAAGAATGCAGGAGCGGGGAAGAGGATGCAGGAGAGAGGGAAGGGAAGACTAGATGCAGGTGATGGGGGTAGAGGAGGAAAGGGATGCTGGGATGCTAGAGATAGCGGATGCAGAGGCTGGGGTAGGAGAAAAACAGACGCAAGGATGCAGGGGATAATGGATGCAGGGACGAGAGGGTTAAGGAGTATTATATTAGTATTGTTGCATTCTCGTCTCCCTCGAGTCATCAGCACCCAATTAAAGCCGCTATCAACGCGCTCATCTCTTGGGATTTACAAGGTGTGAAAGGTGTTCAGTGCGGGTAGACATGGCGTGGAGGGAGTTCAGGGTGTGTACATAATATGCAGGGTGGTCGGGGCATGTGTGCACTGTGTGGTTTATCATCGTATGGTTACATGAGATGGAGGGTGTACAGGGCTGCTCTGTATGGTTTAGACGGTGCTCAGGACGACGGGTATAATGAGCAGGACATTCAAGGCAAATGTACATTGTATGGAGGATGCTCAGCGTGAGTGTATATGGTTTAAAGGGTGTTCAGTATTGGTATACATGGTCGGAAGGGCAGTCACTGTGTGAGTAGATGGTGTGGATGGTGTTCAGGGTGAATTTACATGGTGTGGAAAGTGTTCATGGTAAGTGTATTTTATGTGCAGGCTGTTCAGGAAGAATGTATATGGTTTGGAAGTTGTTCTGTGTAGGTGTATATGGGGAGAAACACGGTGTACACAATGTTCAAGGTGAGTGTACATAGTGTGAAAGATTTTAGGGTGGTAATGCATAATATTGAAGGTATAAAGAGTGGACGTATATGTGTGGAGACTATCGTGGGTATGTGTACGTGATAGGTAGTGAGCTACGGGAAGATGTGCATGGTGGAGGCGTTCATGTAGGTGTACAGTGGGAGGAGAATTTTCAGCGCGGATGTACATGATCTGTAGGATGTTTAGTGGGGATGTATTGTACAGGTTGTGGAGGATGTTCACGGTGACTTTACATGGTGTGGAGTATATTCAGAGAGGGAGCACATAATGTAAAGTGTTCTCAGGGAGGACCTTCAGGATATGTGTACATACTATGAAAGGTGTTCAGAGTTAGTGTTCAAAGTGTGGAAAGTATTGAGGGCGGGAGTACATTGTCTGGAAGGTATTCAGGCAACGGTAGTGAACTGGACTGGTGTACCTATTCTACAGAATTTTTACATCAGGTGTACATGGCTGGTGTACTTTCATAATATAATAACTTGTGCGAATGTATATATGTATGTATGTATTCTAGTGCATGAATTTGCACTTGAATACATACACATGCATATATGTATGACACATATATGTATGTGACCTATACATATACAGAGTGATACTTATGCAATGGCATGTATAAAATGCTATCTTCATACACCAGTAAAACTTACAATAACATGCATAACTTTCTCACGATTTTATACAATCACATCACATTCCTTAAAATATATAAAATCTCATCTCTGCTTCCACCTGTGCTGTGGTTGAGATCTGTGACGATGGTCAGGCTCGCTCTGTAGTAATAATGTACGAGTGCTTCGGGTCTACCCCTTTCTTTTCTAGACTTTGTTGTCGAGTATATAACGGAAGTCAGACGAATTTCATGGTAGTGATGTTTGATTCATTCGGGAGCTGGAGGCACACTTGGAAATGCTGTGGTCGAGTATAAGAGGGCAAGTTGCTGTGGTCGAGTATAAGAGGGCAGGTTGCTGTGGTCGAGTATAAGAGGGCAGGTTGCTGCGGTCGAGTATAAGAGGGCAGGTTGCTGTGGTCGAGTATAAGAGGGCAGGTTGCTGTGGTCGAGTATAAGAGGGCAGGTTGCTGTCGTCGAGTATAAGAGGGCAGGTTGTTGTGGTCGAGTATGAGAGGGCAGGTTGCTGTGGTCGAGTATGAGAGGGCAGGTTGCTGTGGTCGAGTATGAGAGGGCAGGTTGCTGTGGTCGATTATGAGAGGGCAGGTTGCTGTGGTCGATTATAAGAGGGCAGGTTGCTGTGGTCGATTATGAGAGGGCAGGTTGCTGTGGTCGATTATGAGAGGGCAGGTTGCTGTGGTCGAGTAT
Organism: Cherax quadricarinatus; assembly: GCF_026875155.1. Taxonomy (NCBI): domain Eukaryota; kingdom Metazoa; phylum Arthropoda; class Malacostraca; order Decapoda; family Parastacidae; genus Cherax; species Cherax quadricarinatus. The sequence goes on from NC_069498.1 coordinate 10,270,119, forward strand.
GAGAGGACAGGTTGCTGTGGTCGATTATGAGAGGGCAGGTTGCTGTGGTCGAGTATGAGAGGACAGGTTGCTGTGGTCGATTATGAGAGGGCAGGTTGCTGTGGTCGAGTATGAGAGGACAGGTTGCTGTGGTCGATTATGAGAGGGCAGGTTGCTGTGGTCGAGTATGAGAGGACAGGTTGCTGTGGTCGATTATGAGAGGGCAGGTTGCTGTGGTCAATTATGAGAGGGCAGGTTGCTGTGGTCGAGTATGAGAGAGAAGGTTGCTGTTGTCGAGTATGAGAGGGCAGGTTGCTGTGGTCGAGTAGAGAGGGCAGGTTGCTGTGGTCGAGTATCAGAGGGAAGGTTGCTGTGGTCGAGTATGAGAGGACAGGTTGCTGTGGTCGAGTATGAGAGGACAGGTTGCTGTGGTCGAGTATGAGAGGACAGGTTGCTGTGGTCGAGTATGAGAGGACAGGTTGCTGTGGTCGATTATGAGAGGGCAGGTTGCTGTGGTCGAGAATGAGAGGACAGATTGCTGTGGTCGAGTATCAGAGGGAAGGTTGCTGTGGTCGAGTATGAGAGGACAGGTTGCTGTGGTCGAGTATGAGAGGACAGGTTGCTGTGGTCGAGTATGAGAGGACAGGTTGCTGTGGTCGATTATGATAGGGCAGGTTGCTGTGGTCGAGTATGATAGGGAAGGTTGCTGTGGTCGAGAATGAGAGGACAGATTGCTGTGGTCGATTATGATAGGGCAGGTTGCTGTGGTCGAGTATGAGAGGGCAGGTTGCTGTGGTCGATTATGAGAGGGCAGGTTGCTGTGGTCGAGAATGAGAGGACAGATTGCTGTGGTCGATTATGATAGGGCAGGTTGCTGTGGTCGAGTATGAGAGGGCAGGTTGCTGTGGTCGATTATGATAGGGAAGGTTGCTGTGGTCGAGAATGAGAGGACAGATTGCTGTGGTCGATTATGATAGGGAAGGTTGCTGTGGTCGAGTATGAGAGGGCAGGTTGCTGTGGTCGAGTATCAGAGGGAAGGTTGCTGTGGTCGAGTATGAGAGGGCAGGTTGCTGTGGTCGATTATGAGAGGGCAGGTTGCTGTGGTCGAGAATGAGAGGACAGATTGCTGTGGTCGATTATGATAGGGAAGGTTGCTGTAGTCGAGTATGAGAGGGCAGGTTGCTGTGGTCGAGTATCAGAGGGAAGGTTGCTGTGGTCGAGTATGAGAGGGCAGGTTGCTGTGGTCGAGTATCAGAGGGAAGGTTGCTGTGGTCGAGTATGAGAGGGCAGGTTGCTGTGGTCGAGTATAAGAGGGAAGGTTGCTGTGGTCGAGTATGAGATGACAGGTTGCTGTGGTCGAGTATGAGAGGGCAGGTTGCTGTGGTCGAGTATGAGAGGGAAGGTTGCTGTGGTCGAGTATGAGAGGGCAGGTTGCTGTGGTCGAGTATGAGAGGACAGGTTGCTGTGGTCGAGTATCAGAGGGAAGGTTGCTGTGGTCGAGTATGAGAGGGCCAGGTTGCTGTGGGGCGAGTATAAGAGGGAAGGTTGCTGTTATCGAGTATGAGATGACAGGTTGCTGTGGTCGAGTATGAGAGGGCAAGTTGCTGTGGTCGAGTATAAGAGGGAATGTTGCTGTGGTCGAGTATGAGATGACAGGTTGCTGTGGTCGAGTATGAGATGGCAGGTTGCTGTGGTCGAGTATGAGATGACAGGTTGCTGTGGTCGAGTATGAGATGACAGGTTGCTGTGGTCGAGTATGAGATGACAGGTTGCTGTGGTCGAGTATGAGATGACAGGTTGCTGTGGTCGAGTATGAGATGACAGGTTGCTGTGGTCGAGTATGAGATGACAGGTTGCTGTGGTCGAGTATGAGATGACAGGTTGCTGTGGTCGAGTATGAGATGACAGGTTTTCTGTGGTCGAGTATGAGATGACAGGTTGCTGTGGTCGAGTATGAGATGACAGGTTGCTGTGGTCGAGTATGAGATGACAGGTAGCTGTGGTCGAGTATGAGAGAGCAGGTAGACTCAATGGCAGCAATGTTTGATTATCTCAGATTATCTCAGGGTATCCCTTTAATTGTCAAATGTCCCGAAGTTAAATGTTACATCTCTGTCTTAATTTAAAAAAAAAAGAAACCTGAAAGAGAAGAGTATAATTTTCTTTAGGTAATAAGATCAAACTGAATAAAATCAGTACAGTAATAAGGAAATTACGTAGGCACGATCACTGCTTACAATTGTTTCCGAAAGACACCGTTGTTTCCTCTTTCTTATTTCTAAATTTTTCAGTTATTAACACTTGTACTCATATTTTGCCACTCAAAATTACATATAATTCATTTTTTATATGCACGCTAAATGTACATATATAGTCTATGTACAGTCATGGAATATGAAGTCTGAATTCTTGCTCTGTGTGTGTGTGTGTGTGTGTGTGTGTGTGTGTGTGTGTGTGTGTGTGTGTGTGTGTGTGTGTGTGTGTGTGTGTGTGGAATTCTTCAAAACAAGAAGTAAGGAACAGTGATGTCTCACAGGACTTTCAGATATGTCTCATATCTTTGAGGAAGTCTTTTCGTGGAGTTAGGACAGCTGAATGAATTTTTCGGAGTATTTGCTTTTATGTTAGTAGGTGGTATTAGCGCTAAGTTGGGTTTAGATAAGATGGAATATGTTCGTCACTCAACAGTGGTGTGGTATTGGAGTTCTGGGGTTTGAGTTGGCTGGGTATTAAACGAGTAGAACTCTACATAAAGCTCCTACTGTAAGCACCCTTAGGTGTTAACAATATGTGATTACTGTGAGGGTAGGAGAGGCGGTGCGTTTAAAATTATATATATATATATATATATATATATATATATATATATATATATATATATATATATATATATATATATGTATGTATATATATATTATATATATATATATATATATATAATATATATTATATATATATATATATATATATATATATATATATTTTTTTTTTATCACACTGGCCGATTCCCACCAAGGCAGGGTGGCCCGAAAAAGAAAAACTTTCACCATCATTCACTCCATCACTGTCTTTCCAGAAGGGTGCTTTACACTACAGTTTTTAAACTGCAACATTAACACCCCTCCTTCAGAGTGCAGGCACTGTACTTCCCATCGCCAGGACTCAAGTCCGGCCTGCCGGTTTCCCTGAATCCCTTCATAAATGTTACTTTGCTCACACTCCAACAACACGTCAAGTATTAAAAACCATTTGTCTCCATTCACTCCTATCAAACACGCTCACGCATGCCTGCTGGAAGTCCAAGCCCCTCGCACACAAAACCTCCTTCACCTCCTCCCTCCAACCTTTCCTAGGCCGACCCCTACCCCGCCTTCCTTCCACTACAGACTGATACACTCTTGAAGTCACTCTGTTTCGCTCCATTCTCTCTACATGTCCGAACCACCTCAACAACCCTTCCTCAGCCCTCTGGACAACAGTTTTGGTAATGCCGCACCTCCTCCTAACTTCCAAACTACGAATTCTCTGCGTTATATTCACACCACACATTGCCCTCAGACATGACATCTCCACTGCCTCCAGCCTTCTCCTCGCTGCAACATTCATCACCCATGCTTCATACCCATATAAGAGCGTTGGTAAAACTATACTCGCATACATTACCCTCTTTGCCTCCAAGGACAAAGTTCTTTGTCTCCACAGACTCCTAAGTGCACCACTCACCCTTTTCCCCTCATCAATTCTATGATTCACCTCACCTCATCTTTCATAGACCCATCCGCTGACACGTCCACTCCCAAATATCTGAATACATTCACCTCCTCCATACTCTCTCCCTCCAATCTGATATTCAATCTTTCATCACCTAATCTTTTTGTTATCCTCATAACCTTACTCTTTCCTGTATTCACTTTTAATTTTCTTCTTTTGCACACCCTACCAAATTCATCCACCAATCTCTGCAGCTTCTCTTCAGAATCTCCCAAGAGCACAGTGTCATCAGCAAAGAGCAACTGTGACAACTCCCACTTTATGTGTGATTCTTTATCTATATTTTTTTCATTAATATTGATGTAAAAATTTATAATTTTACTCCAAAAGAATCTTAGAAAACTTACCTAACCTTATTATAACAATAACAATTTATTTTAACCTAACCCAACTAAATATATTTTATATAAGTTTACAATAATTTAATAATAAAGAAGCACAACGAAATATATTTTTTTCGTTAGATTCAGAATTATTTTGGCGAAATTATTGCATACACAAATTTTCGCTCGTCCTATTTGGCAAGATGAGCGTTGCTATTTAAGCCAAGAAGGCAAGTTCTGCCTATTCGGCACGACATATATATATATATATATATATATATATATATATATATATATATATATATATATATATATATAACTGGTATTTAACCAAAAAAATACTCACTAGCCGGAAGAACGAATCCGTGGTGAGCGAAAACGCTCTAACGCACTGTACCATATAATCCTACAAACAACTTGAGCCTAGTGAATTAGGCTTGACTCACGAAATCATAATAACACGATTGCAAACAAACGATACCACGGGCGGGGCTTGAACCCGTGGTCAGAGAGTTGTAAAACTCCAGACCGACGCGTTAGCCACTAGGCATATTTATATACCATAGGTATATTTATATACCATAGGAAGGTTAGCATAGGCACCACTGTGACCACAAAATATGGGTTCGACTCCTTGGGTAGTACCAGTGTTGTTATTGATTCAGAACCATTCCTTCGTGGTTACAATAATATAAAATACTGCTCGTGGAGGCTAGTACACCAAACGGGGAGTAGAATGAAATTAGCTCAGAGGCACCCACACCACCGTATGTCCTCGGATCAAGGTAAAACATCTAGCTCTGCTGGATACTTGATTCTTGTAGGATTGTGTGGTCCTGCGTGTTAGAGCGTCATGTGGTTATCGCTCACCAGGAGGTGGACCAAAACAACATGGATTCGAATCCTCAGCTAGTCGTAGTGTTGTTACTGATTCATTACCACTCGCTACAGTAATATAAAATACTGCTCGTGGAGGCTAGTACACCAAACGGGGAGTAGAATGAAATTAGCTCATAGGCACCCACTCCACCGTATGTCCTCGAATCAAGGTAAAACATCTAGCTCTGCTGGATGCTTGATTCTTGTAGGATTGCGTGGTCTTGTGGCTTCGTCATAATATATATATATATATATATATATATATATATATATATATATATATATATATATATTATATATATAGACAGTAGTAAGCCTGGCACCTTTGTATTGAACGAGTGCATTGTGGAGCTCGGGTTACTGAAGAATGGCTCGTCTAAGAATTAACAGTCTGAATATAACGAGTCAATATCCAGGTTATTCTCACACCACCACTGATGTTCGTGCATGACGTCCTGCGTGCAAATATTAACAATTTTCTTCTTTTTTTTTTTTTTGCTCCGCCACGTGTCCTCACCAGTTTTTTTCTGTTTCTTTATATTTAATTAGTAATACCTTTATTTATTCTTATTTAATCTAACTTAACTTTTAGGTTACTTAACTATCAGGTAACTTAATAATTAGGTATGCATGCAACATCAAGAAAATACAGCTGTAAATCCAAGATACTGTAGTAAATTATTATTTCATTATGTTAAGGAAATTTTCGAATACCAACAAGTAAATAAATAGGACACATGTGCAAACTTAAATATCTCGAATGTTGAAAAGTTTCGCTTGCACACTAGGCTTCCTCAGTCAAATAAAAATTTGATTAATATACTGGAGAGAAACGAAAGCAATTTCGATGTGTTCAGTCCCTCAGTCTAAAATTACAAGAGTAATTTACAATTTAAAACCATTTAAAATGTTAATTAAAATTTAAATCCGAAATACTGTATAAATTCATATTATAAATATACTGACGTAACTTAGACTTAATGCTATGTGAGTATACTTCTATAGTTACTTTGTGCAACATAACTAGGTTTGTGGTGCTGGAGCAGCGCGTCTCCCACTCCGTTATGGCACTGGTGCAACTTGGATCCCGTATTCCTGCTACGTCCCCAAAGTCATCCTTAAGAATTTGTTTTATTAGTTCGTCCGAGGCTATAGAGGGGTCAACTCCCCAAGCCTGAATGGGAGTGAGGTTTGCATCCAATGTCCATCAACAAGGGATAGATTCAGCACTCTCTCTAGCATGGACTTTAGAGGGGAGTAATATTCCTCGAGTTTGGAGACTGTAGAAAGCTGGGATCATCTGATGAAGTAGGTAAGTTTTGGAAGGAACAGGCATCTGGTGAGTAGGTACAAGACATCCTAAGTATCAATGTCTTTCATCCTGCCTTCCATTATCCTAGGCCTTAGATTTATTTTCTATAATCAGATTAATGGTATTCGTGTTCCTGGCAATACAGAACCAATATCCTCCATGATATGTGGGTTCGTAGAAACTATTGCGCATTTGGTGGAGTGTAAAGACAGGCACAGGCTCTCAACAGTGTCTTTAGTTTTGCGATGTCGCCTAGGAGAAATTGAAGTGCCAGCCAGGTACCACGCTCTAAGAACCAAATATTAGTTCATTGGACAGTGTTCCTGTGACTTCCTTGATGACTAGAGATAAATGAAGAGGGGAGAGAGGTGTCCTTGTTGCACACTTTCGCATGAGTCAATTTTATGTTCCCCAAACAGGACTTTAGAAGTACTACCATAATTCGGCTGGATGAAATGATAGACGGAAGTGAAATGTCTAGAAACTTCGTTGAAAGCAGCATCTCATCTGACTAAGTTAAACTTGTTGACAAAGTCCACTTTAAACAGAGCTTTTTGATCTGACATGTTAGATTCATGAAATCGTAATTACACAATTGTAAACAAAGCACGGTACGGGTAAGATTTGTTTGCAGACGTATTATTACGATTACGTGGGTGGTGAAGGTGGCTTCCAGGGGACTTGAGCTAGAGTTCTCCACAGCCACGCTGGCGGAAGATTCATGTGTTAAAACTTGCATCTGTGGTCACAGTGAGGCGCATGCTGACCTCCCGATGGTGTATAAATAAACCAAATTGGATGAATCTTTTTGTAGCCAGCTGGCTGAGTGGCTTATACATTAGCTTGGAGTTTTATGACTCATTCGCAGTGGGTTCAAATCCCACCTGTATCGTGGATGTTATTATTGTATGCCCGTGCTGCATGGGCAACTGCTTCACAGCCCTGTGTTGGTTTCAGCACTGTGGCATCCTCGTGACTCATTATTCGCACTGCAACCCTGACAACAAGGCGTCGCAATCCTACAGCGTTGGTCTATCCAGAAAACCACTCACTAGAGGTGATGAATGGTTTGAAAAACCGACAAGTTGAAGATTGAGACACTTATGCAGCATATGGGAATCTTTATTCAGGAAACGTTTCGCCACACAGTGGCTTCATCAGTCCATTACAAAGAGGAAGGCGTAAGGAGAGGAGGAGTATGAGGTAATCAGTCCCTCAGCCTGGAGTCGATGTGTTCAGTCCATCAAGATTGATGGACTGAACACATCGACTCCAGGCTGAGGGACTGATTACCTCATACTCCTCCTCTCCTTACGCCTTCCTCTTTGTAATGGACTGATGAAGCCACTGTGTGGCGAAACGTTTCCTGAATAAAGATTCCCATATGCTGCATAAGTGTCTCAATCTTCAACTAGAGGTGAGCTGACCTGCCCAGGGACTTACCTACTGAGCTGGGATGGTCTCCAGCAATGGTTTCCTCGAGGGTGTAGTCAACTGAGAATGGTTGGCCTTCAGCTTTTGTCTCGCCTAGGAATCCATCGCCTGTACTGGGCTGGCCTCCAGTGTAGGTCTCCTCGAGGGACGCGTCAACTTAGCCTGACTGATCTCCAGCGATGATCTCCCCCAGTTGACCAAGCCCTCTGAGCCTGACTCGCCTCCGGTGATAGTTTTCCCAAGAGACCAGTTACCTGAGCCTGGCTGACCTCCAGTGTTGGTTTCTGTAAGAGACCAGTTGCGTAAGTTGGTCTGGCCTCCAGCGTTGGTCTCTTCAAGGGACCAGTCGCCAGAGCCTAGGTGACCTCCAGCGTTGGACACTCCAGATGATACATCGCCTGACCAAGAAGTCCACACAGTTCGTTTACATTCACGTTTGATTTAAACGCACAGCATATAATTATACCGAGCCAGTCAAACCTACTTCATTTATACACCTCCATTATTCCGTGTACAACATTTGTCCCCTCAGAGACGCTCATATAAACACTAGTATATCATAGACGATCGAAGTAACATATTTTTCATATATATATATATATATATATATATATATATATATAAATATATATATATATATTATATATATATATATATATATATATAATGTCGTGCCGAATAGGTAAAACTGGTGAATTAGAAAGAACTCATTTGAAATTAATTCTTTTCATAAATTGTTCTTATAAATTTAAAGATATGTTTTTCATTTACGTTAATATAAAAATTTATGATTTTGTACCAAAAGAACCTTAGGAAACTTACCTAACCTTATTGTAGCAAGTGCAATTTAATTTAGCCTAATACAGCTAAATATATTTTATACAAGTTTATAATAATTTATTAATAAACAAACATAAAGAAACTTATTTTATTTTCGATAGTTTCAGGAAGATTTATGTAAAATTTCTGTATACACAAATTTTCGCTTGGCCTATTCGGCAACAAGAGCTTTGCTATTTAAGCCAAAATCGCAAGTCGAGGCAAGTGCACCAAACGGGGAGTAGAATGAGATTAGCTCTTAGGCACCCACACCATTTTATGTTCTTGGATCACGGTGCAACACCTAGCTCTGGTGGATGCATGATTCTTGTAGGATTATATGGTTCCGTGCATTAGAGCGTCGTGGAATTTTTGCTCACCAGGAGGCGGGCTAAAACAACACGGGCTCGATCATCTGGTTAGTCGCAGTGTTCGTAGTTACAATACTAGATATATCAGATCATTATTTAGTTGTAGCTATAGTTAGAGTAAGAGGTAGATGGGAAAGGAGGAAGGTGGCAACAACAAGTAAGAGGGAGGTGAAAGTGTATAAACTAAGGGAGGAGGAAGTTCGGGTGAAATATAAGCAACTATTGGCAGAAAGGTGGGCTGGTGCAAGTACGTGTAGTGGAGGGTTTGAAAAGGGCTGGAATAGTTTTAGAAATGCAGTATTAGAATGTGGGGCAGAAGTTTGTGGTTATAGGAGGGTGGGGGCAGGAGGAAAGAGGAGTGATTGGTGGAATGATGAAGTAAAGGGTGTGATAAAAGAGAAAAAGGTAGCTTACGAGAGGTTTTTACAAAGCAGAAGTGTTATAAGAAGAGCAGAGTATATGGAGAGTAAAAGAAAGGTGAAGAGAGTGGTAAGAGAGTGCAAAAGGAGAGCAGATGAAAGAGTGGGAGAGGCACTGTCAAGAAATTTTAATGAAAATAAGAAAAAATTTTGGAGTGAGTTAAACAAGTTAAGAAAGCCTAGGGAAAGTATGGATTTGTCCGTTAAAAACAGAGTAGGGGAGTTAGTAGATGGGGAGAGGGAGGTATTAGGTAGATGGCGAGAATATTTTGAGGAACTTTTAAATGTTAAGGAAGAAAGGGAGGTATACCATCTTTTAGGAGTGAAGAAGAGCAGAATGTAAGTGTGGTGGAGGTACGTGAGGCATTACGTAGAATGAAAGGGGGTAAAGCAGCTGGAACTGATGGGATCATGACAGAAATGTTAAAAGCAGGGGGGGATATAGTGTTGGAGTGGTTGGTATTTTTGTTTAATAAATGTATGAAAGAGGGGAAGGTACCTAGGGATTGGCGGAGAGCATGTATAGTCCCTTTATATAAAGGGAAAGGGGACAAAAGAGATTGTAAAAATTATAGAGGAATAAGTTTACTGAGTATACCAGGAAAAGTATACGGTAGGGTTATAATTGAAAGAATTAGAGGTAAGACAGAATGTAGAATTGCGGATGAGCAAGGAGGCTTCAGAGTGGGTAGGGAATGTGTAGATCAAGTGTTTACATTGAAGCATATATGTGAACAGTATTTAGATAAAGGTAGGGAAGTTTTTATTGCATTTATGGATTTAGAAAAGGCATATGATAGAGTGGATAGAGGAGCAATGTGGCAGATGTTGCAAGTTTATGGAATAGGTGGTAAGTTACTAAATGCTGTAAAGAGCTTTTATGAGGATAGTGAGGCTCAGGTTAGGGTGTGTAGAAGAGAGGGAGAATACTTCCCGGTAAAAGTAGGTCTTAGACAGGGATGTGTAATGTCACCATGGTTGTTTAATATATTTATAGATGGGGTTGTAAAAGAAGTAAATGCTAGGGTGTTCGGGAGAGGGGTAGGATTAAATTATGGGGAATCAAATTCAAAATGGGAATTGACACAGTTACTTTTTGCTGATGATACTGTGCTTATGGGAGATTCTAAAGAAAAATTGCAAAGGTTAGTGGGTGAGTTTGAGAATGTGTGTAAAGGTAGAAAGTTGAAAGTGAACATAGAAAAGAGTAAGGTGATGAGGGTATCAAATGATTTAGATAAAGAAAAATTGGATATCAAATTGGGGAGGAGGAGTATGGAAGAAGTGAATGTTTTCAGATACTTGGGAGTTGACGTGTCGGCGGATGGATTTATGAAGGATGAGGTTAATCATAGAATTGACGAGGGAAAAAAGGTGAGTGGTGCGTTGAGGTATATGTGGAGTCAAAAAACGTTATCTATGGAGGCAAAGAAGGGAATGTATGAAAGTATAGTAGTACCAACACTCTTATATGGATGTGAAGCTTGGGTGGTAAATGCAGCAGCGAGGAGACGGTTGGAGGCAGTGGAGATGTCCTGTCTAAGGGCAATGTGTGGTGTAAATATTATGCAGAAAATTCGGAGTGTGGAAATTAGGAGAAGGTGTGGAGTTAATAAAAGCATTAGTCAGAGGGCAGAAGAGGGGTTGTTGAGGTGGTTTGGTCATTTAGAGAGAGTGGATCAAGGTAGAATGACATGGAAAACATATAAATCTATAGGGGAAGGAAAGAGGGGTAGGGGTCGTCCTCGAAAGGGTTGGAAAGAGGGGGTAAAGGAGGTTTTGTGGGCGAGGGGCTTGGACTTCCAGTAAGCGTGCATGAGCGTGTTAGATAGGAGTGAATGGAGACGAATGATACTTGGGACCTGACGATCTGTTGGAGTGTGAGCAGGGTAATATTTAGTGAAGGGATTCAGGGAAACCGGTTATTTTCATATAGTCGGACTTGAGTACTGGAAATGGGAAGTACAGTGCCTGCATTTTAAAGGAGTGGTTTGGGATATTGGCAGTTTGGAGGGATATGTTGTGTATCTTTATACGTATATGCTTCTAAACTGTTGTATTCTGGGCACCTCTGCAAAAGCAGTGATAATGTGTGAGTGTGGTGAAAGTGTTGAATGATGATGAAAGTATTTTCGTTTTGGGGATTTTCTTTCTTTTTTGGGTCACCCTGCCTCGGTGGGAGGCGACCGACTTGTTGAAATATATATATATATATATATATATATATATATATATATATATATATATATATATATATATATATATATATATATATATATATATATGCAAAACAACCACTCTGAAAGAATAGAGAAATTCCAAGCGCTTTCGTGACTACTCACATTATCAAGGAACTATGAAAGTGAAGCATCCAAGGAAGCTATATAAGTGGTCGGCCAGCACCTCACTATCAGATCCCACAACGGTTAAACACGTGACGCGCGGCGAGCCAACTTGGATAGGTGTTTAACCGTTGTGGGATCTGATAGTGAGGTGCTGGCCGACCCCTTATATAGCTTCCTTGGATGCTTCACTTTCATAGTTCCTTGATAATGTGAGTAGTCACGAAAGCGCTTGGAATTTCTCTATTCTTTCAGAGTGGTTGTTTTGCATATTTGAAATCACCTGTTTACTGTGATCTTATTGCATATATATATATATATATATATATATATATATATATATATATATATATATATATATATATATATATATATATATATATATATATGTGTGTGTGTGTGTGTATATATATATTATTGTAACCACAAACGAGTGGTATTGATCAATAACAACACTGCACTAGCCTAGGATTTGAACCCATGTTGTACTGGCCAGCCTCATGGTAAGCGAGAACCACATGACGCTTTAAACCACAGGACCACCCAACCCTACAAGAATGTTATTGATCAATACCACTCGTTCGTGGTTACAATAATATATAAATGCTGCTCGTGAGGCTAGTACACCAAACAGGGATTAGAATGAAATTAGCTTAGAAGCTCCGTATGCCCTCGGATGGCGGCCAAACAGCTAGCTGTGTGCTGGCTGCACCATTCTTGTAGGGTTGGGTGGTCCTGTGGTTTAAAGCGTCATGTGGTTCTTGCTTACCATGAGGCAGGCCAGTACAACATGGGTTCGAATCCTTGGCTAGCGCAGTGTTGTTTATATATAATATATATATATATATATATATATATATATATATATATATATATATATATATATATATAATGTATATATATATATATATATAATGTATATATATATATATAATGTATATATATATATATATAATGTATATATATATATATATATATATATATATATATATATATATATATATATATATATATATATAATGTCGTGCCGAATATGTAAAACTGGTCAATTAGCAAGAACTCATTTAAAATTAAGTCCATTCTGAAATTTTCTCTTTGCACCAAAAGAATCTTAGAAAACTTACCTAACCTTATTATAACAAGAGCAATTTATTTTAGCCTAACCCAACTAAATATATTTTAGATTTTTTACAATAATTTAATACTAAACAAACCCAGTGAAATATATTTTTTTCGTTATGTTCAGAATGATTTTGGCGAAATTATTGCATACACAAATTTTCACTTGTACTATATGGCAAGATGAACGTTGCTATTTAAGCCAAGATGGCAAATTCTGCTTATTCGGCACGACATATATATATATATATATATATATATATATATATATATATATATATATATATATATATATATATATATATATATATATAATGAAAGTAACATTTACTTTACTCGCAAGTGTTCATAATTCAACGTGTATGTTTAGTATGAAGTATTTTGAAATTAGTGTATAAGAGTCATTTTAAAAAAATATATAAAAATATAGGTTTGAATGGAGAGTTTTAAATGTTCTTCACATCTGATAATGACTATAAAGTGAGTGGAAATCTCTCAGTACTAGGAAATAACAGAGGTATAGAGAGAGTGTATGGTTTAGGCTGAAAAAAAGACAATGCCAATGCAAAAAAAAAAAGAAGAGAGCAGAAAATAATGAAATTAATGAAGATCATGAGGAATGTTGGGAAAAAAGAACTTTCAGTGTCAAGTCGATGAAACAACTCATGAAGATGGATGTATGACTCATGAAATCGTAATGACACGATTGCAAACAAACCATACCCCGGCCGGGATTGAACCCGCGGTCAGAGAGTCTCAAAACTCCAGCCCGTCGCGTTAGCCACTAGACCAGCTAGCCACAATAAGATTCATCCAACTAGGTATATTTCTACACCATAGGAAGGTTAGCACAGGCACCACTGTGACCACAAATGCAAGTTTTTACAGACGAATCTCCAGCTAGCGTGGCCGTGACGAACTCTAGCTCAAGTCCCTTCACTGCCGTCAACATGACTCACGAAATCGTAATGACACGATTGCAAACAAACCATACCCCGGCCGCGATTGAACCCGCGGTTTTGAGACTCTCTAACCGCGGGTTCAATCCCGGCCGGGGTATGGTTTATGGATGTATATTTACATGGATGAAAAATGATTCATGTGAAATGAAGAAACTAGTGAAATACTGGTCAAAATATAAAGAAGAGTGAATAACAGAACTCCAGTTTGATGATTCCACTAGATGCATTAGTGTAAATGATATATCAATTCTATGATAAATGTGATGGTGTTCATAAATATATGGAGAGAAAATGTCAGTGTTATATTGGAAATTGCGTAAGTTTTCATATATTTTTAGATAAGTGAAAAGCGAGTGGATGAAAAATAATCTTGTTTAACCACGACAAGTGTTGCCTAAATGTTTAGCATGAAGCGCGTATATGTTTAGCATTAAACGCTTTTAAACTTAGTTTAGTCCGGAAATGAGATTGAGAGTAATGTGGAATGAAATACGATTTTTTTAATGCATTACGAAATGAGTGTTATAAATTTTAATGGCGGAGTGAAGGTAAAATGGCAACCTGTTGTATACAAGAGAAACTTAAAAATTAAATTAGTGGATCTTAAGCAGTGACACTGAGCACATGGATGTGTGTAGACAAGTAAGAACATAACATAGGAAAGAAGGAACACTGTAACAGGCCTACTGACCAGTGCGGAGCAGGTCCATGCCCCCATCCCCCCCGGATTATCCCAATGACCCACCCAGTCTGGTCATCCCCACTCAAGGATGGAGCACTGTACCAGACCCAGCAGCACAAGCTAGTCAGGTCCAACACACACCCACCCACACCCACTCATGTATTTATCTAACCTATTTTTAAAACTACACAACGTTTTAGCCTGAATAACTGTACTCGGGAGTTTGTTCCACTCATCCACAACTCTATTACCAAAACCAGTGCTTTCCTATATCCTTCCTGAATCTGAATTTTTCCAACTTGAAACCATTGCTGGGGTCTTGTTTTGGGCGGGAAATTTTCGCCCCTATTTACATCCCCTTTATTTTTTCCTTTTTCCATTTAACACCTCGATCATACCCCCCCTTAATTCTCCCCCCCTTTTCGGAGAGTGCGATTGGGGCCCCTAGTCTATCCTCATAGAGAAGAGTTCTGATACAGGGATCATTTTTGTCATCCCCCTTTGTACGTTTTCCAGAGCATTTATACCCTTTTTAAATTTAAACGGTGCCAGAACTGAGCGCATAGTCTAAATGAGGCCAAACCAAAGGATATATGAGTTGAAAAAAACAACCTGGGATTTTATTATTTATACTTTGATAGAACCCAAAAATTCTGTTAGCTTTATTGCGAACACTAATGCACGTTGTCCGGTTTTAAGTTACTCAAACCCAGAACTACTAAATCCTTTTCGCAATGGGTAGTATTAAGATTTACATTATTTAGTTCCAGACTTTGGAACAAAATTCTCCAGGTAGGGCTGACAACCTCAAATTACGACTTAAAGGGTGATGGCTATTACATGTCTTACATCTCTATGCTCCGCCTAATTTCTGTACTCGATGAAGAACCCTACTGTGTAGGCGAAACGTTTCGAAATAAAGTTGCCTAAATGTTGCCTAGTGCTTATTAAAAAAAAATTCCTTTACATTCCCTTTTAAAACCCTTGCAAAAGTTCATCAGGGTGGGGATTTTTTAGGTTTCAGTTTCTTATTTGCTGAGGCCATGTGAAAAAGAGGAAAACTTATTGATGAGAATTAAAGAGAAAGAAAAGAGATGGGTGATGGCAAAAAATGTTGATAGTAATGGAAAAAAAGATAGTGAAACAGTTGTTTGATTGCCATTGTGGACAAAACGTCAATGAATTTAGGGTTTTTAAACCAAAAAAAAAAAAGAAATTAAACAATGAACAGATTAAAACTCTGGGTTTATAAATTGAATACACAAAATCTTTGGAGTTTATCAAAAAAACGTGTTTTTAAAAACTAAGAACATAAGAAGAAGGAACCGCACCAGGGGCCCATGCCCCTGCGGAGAGGTCCATGTCCCCTCACCCGGATTAGACCCCGTGACCCCCCCCCGGGGTTAGCCCAATGACTCACCCCGTCTGGCACTCCACTCAAGGAAGGGCACGGGACCAGACCCCGCAACCAAAATATCAGGTTCAAATCACCTCATGTATGTATCATCCATTTTTTAAAAATAAAAAACTTTTGCCTGAAAACTGTACTCGGGGGTTTGTTCCCCTCATCCACAACTTATTAGCAAACCAGTGCTTTCCTATATCCTTATTGTCTGAATTTTTTTCCAACTTTAAACCTTGTGCGAGTCCTGTCTTGGCTGGAAATTTTTTAGCATGTTTTTTCATCCCCCTTTTTTTATTCCCGTTTTTCCATTTATACACTTCGTTTATATCCCCCCAATTCTCGCCTTTCGAGAGAGTGCAGATTTAGGCCCCCCAGTAAAAACCTCAAGGGGGGATTCTGAACATGGGGTCATCTTTTCATCCTCCTCTGTACGTTTTCCAGAGATTTATATCCATTCTTAATACGGTACCAGAATGAGCAGCTGTCTAAATGAGGCCCAACCCAAAGGGTATATAGAGTTGAAAAAAACATGAGAACTTCTATTATTTTTACTTTTGAATGAAGCCAAGAATTCTGTTAGCTTTATTGCGAACACTAAGCATGTTGTTTGGTTTTAGATTTTTGTAACCAAAATCCAAAAACCTTTTTGGCAATCAGTAGTATTTTAAAATCTACATTATTTGGTTTATATGTGGCATGGTTATTTACCTATTCAACATTTACAACTTTGCATTTGTCAATATTAAACTGCATCTGCTTCTTTTCGACCATTGCATCAGTCTATTCAAATCATCCTGCAGAGCTCTAGTGTCCTCATTAGAATGAATTGGACGGCCTATTTTGGTGTCATCAGCAAATTTTCTTATGTCGCTATTTATTCCCTCATCTATGTCGTTTATGTAAACTGTGAACAACAACGGGCCCAACGCTGACCCCTGAGGAACACCGCTTGTGACGTGCCCCCATTCTGATTTCTCCCCATTTATGCAAACTCTCTGCTGCCTATTTGTCAGCCATGCTTCTACCCAGGAAAAAAATTCTCCTCCTATTCCGTGTGCCTTAAGTTTCCTCAATAGCCTCTGGTGTGGAACTCTATCGAAAGCCTTACTGAAGTCCATGTACACAATATCATATTCATTACCATGATCTACCTCCTCAAACACCTTAGTGAAAAAAGTTAGTAAATTCGTAAGACAGGAACGCCCCTTTGTAAAACCGTGTTGAGAATCATTAATCAATCTGTGCCTATCAAGATGGCTACGAATTGCCTCGGCAATTATTGATTTCATAAATTTTCCCACTATGGAGGTAAGGCTTATTGGTCTATAGTTCGAAGCCAAGGACCTGTCACCTGCCTTGTAAATAGGTATTACATTTGCCATTTTCCACTTATCAGGCACTATGCCAGTTTGTTGTGATATAGTTAAGTGTAAGTTTACTTCTAAGTTATGTTTTCAAATGCGATATGAATAAAAAAAAAAAAAAAAAGACAATACCGTGACTGGAACGATACACAAATAACCCGCACATAGAAGAGAGGAGCTTACGACGACGTTTCGGTCCGACTCGGACCATTTACAAAGTCACACTAACTTTGTAAATGGTCCAAGCGGACTGAGACGTCTTCGTAAGCTCCTCTCTTCTATGTGCGGTTATTTGTGTATCGAGATGAAATAATTGAGAATTAAAGAAAAATAAGAATGGGTGAAAAATCCCCGAACTTACTTACTCTGGTTCAAGGAGTCTTTAATGATTACTTATTCTGGTTGAAGGATGTCTTCAGTGATTACTTACTCTGGTTCAAGGATGTCTTTGTGATTATTACTCTGGTTCAAGGATGTCTTTAGTGATTACTTACTCTGGTTCAAGGATGTCTTTAGTGATTACTTACATAAGAACATAAGAACATAAGAAAGGAGGAACACTGCAGCAGTCCTGTTGGCCCATACTAGGCAGGTCCTTTACAATTCATCCCACTAACAAACATTTGACCAACCCAATTTTCAATGCCACCCAAGAAACAAGCTCCGATGTGCAAGTCCCTCTCAAATCCAACCCCTCCCACTCATGGAAATAAATGGTATAAAATACCGACACAATGGCAATATAAACACAAATGCAGTATAATGTGATCCTTTATTGACTACGTTTCGCCCACACAGTGGGCTTTACTTACTCTGGTTCAAGGATGTCTCCAGTGATCACTCACTCTGGTTGAAGGATGTCTTTAGTGATTACTTATTCTACTTCAAGGAAGTCTCTAGTGTTGAAAGAATTTTGTGATAATTCTGTTAGGTGGGTTACGTCCTTATAATTTAACACGAACTTAAGAGTGTCCCTCAAACTTTGTCACTTGCAGGTGTCACCAGACATGCTGTGAATTCTTTCCCTTCAAGGAAGGTTCCTTGACGCTGGTGAGGGGCTCTGGATCAAGGGAATTGGATCTATGCTCCAGTTAGCTGAATTAAGCCTGAATACCTCTCATATCCCCCTCACAGGCGCTGTATATTCCTACGGGTTTAGAACTTCCCCCTTGATTATAATAATATGAATTCTTTCTCTTTGGTTTCCATATCATGATCCAATAATCTGAAGATGATACATAGAAATATGGAAAATATAATGATGATGCATGTGGAAAACAATGCACAGTTCTTCACAAGGGTGGAGATAAAAAAAAATGCATTTTTTAAAAAATCGTGATATGAATACATTTGGAAATTACAGTGGACCCCCGGTTAACGAACTTTTTTCATTCCAATAGTATGTTCAGGTGCCAGTACTGACCGAATTTTTTCCCATAAGGAATATTGTGAAGTAGATTAGTCCATTTCAGACCCCCAAACATACACGTACAAATGCACTTACATAAATACACTTACATAATTGGTCGCATTTGGAGGTGATCGTTAAGCGGGGGTCCACTATTAAGAAGTAATTGTATATTCTTCCCCTGTAAAGTGAAGCTGCTTTGTTTCGGAAGATACTTAACATAGTTATGTTTAAAAAACATTATTTTTGTGTTGGAGAAGATAAGCCTTATAAGGGTTCAAGTTTTTTATTGAGAAAGAACCTTCGAACCAGTTGTATCGAAATTTTACAAACTTAAGATTTAGTGATGAGGGTGTGTAACATAAAAAAAAAATAGTATTTATACAGCGTAAAAAATTCTTGTGATTAACTTTAAAAACTTATATTTGAATAATCAGTTTTAGAGTCCATACATACGATCCACTTTGGTGTTGTATTTATCCTTACCATAAATGTTAATAATTTAACAGAGACTTTTACTGGGAGTTACCTATCTTTATCATAAATAACACTGAATGAATTAAGCTTAGTCTAGTAAAGATTTCTGAGCGTATACGAAGCATAAAATAGATAGACAGATAAAAGAGAGAGAGAGAGAGAGAATCAAAAGAAAGAGGCAGGAGTGGAGAAAGTGGGCGAGAGAAGCAGACGGAAGTCATGGATAGATAAAAAATATATCTGGTTCAGTGGAAGGTGAGAATACTGTGCGAGTGTGTGACTTGTTTACTTCTAACAATGTAGATTTTGATGTTATCAATAGGTGCGAGCGAGAGTTTTGGTTAATAATAAGAAATTTATGAAAGAGATAAGAGTTTTGTCTGCTCTATAGATAGTAAACGATTTGTGGGAATATCTAATTGTAATGTGACATGTTAAGTCAATACACTATTCTAAGCATTCTTGATATGGACAGTCTGATGTTCCCCAGAAGATAAAGAAGATTAGAATAGGTGGATGGAATTAGAATGAATGTAAGGGAGGATTATTAACCAGGACAACGTAAGTTAATTGTTGACCCTTGTGGTGTGTGTACCAGTGTTTTATGTAATATTGTCATACAATAGTTAAACACACACATGTTTATGAGTGAAAGTACATGTATCATCCATGTTGTACTACAGTGTTTTATGCTCATATAATTTACCCGAAATATCAAAGGTATTGCTCCTTTACAAATAAAAATACTCATTTATTTCTTTCCCTAGACTACTGAAAACAAATTGTGGTATGTAATTGTTACGTTTTTGACTGCGTAAGGTAAATAAAAGTCGTGGCTTCAAAACACACAACCTACTCCACACACAACATTACTACACACAGCATTACTACACACAACATTACTACAAACAAGTACACATTTACCCAGTACTCACAATAGCTCACTAGCACACTTCTAGTGAGAAAAACACTATCATTTATTAACAGGGAGGCTCCACGACAATCCCCTTTCAGCGGGGCTACCCCCTTCAGGGAACAGTTTTCTCTAAAAAACTTAACAGGCCTCGCACACGGGGCCTTACAGGAAAAACGTGAGATCACTTAAAACAACAAAATAACGCATGGTTATACTACAAATAAATCATTCCTAAAAAAAAACAAACCTACGTCTTTAGGACATCTTGTAGAAGTACTGCACCCCCAAAAAACTGACACACACACACACAACAAAACCCCTCACTCGCCTTTTTCTGGTCTTTTTGATGAAAGGGAATATACGCGTTGGTTTCGAACAAATATATTTACCAACACCTCTAATGTAATATTTAATAATGACCCAGTTGTTGCTTTGTGGGTTTGCGACACTTAATCTTTCATAGTTTACATCCAAGACTCCCTTCACAATTGACTTTTAAAATTTAAACCACTTCTTCCTTATCTCTGTCTATTAAGCTTATTCCCTAGACTACTTTTTTCTTAGATTAAGACATTGTTTCAAGGTTCCCTTCATCTTGGATTGCCCCCTTCTTGTTTACCCTCAGATTACCTTTTTTCTTGACTAACTCTTTTTCAGTATTTTGGGCTGAAAAAAATGAGTTTGAGTCTTTCTTGGGTTTAAAAAAATACCCCTTTCCACTATCTTTTTCTTGGTTTAGGTCTAAAATTTAAACTTTTTTCATGACTTTCCTTTTTTTACTAAAAAAAAACAACCCCTTTCCCTATTATAATTTAAGAGAATAAAATTATAGACAAAATTTAAATTTACAATGCATCAGAAAACATGCATCGCAGTTAGTGTAAAAGTGATTTCCCCAGTTTAGAAGACGGCTTAAATTTTTTTAAAATTTTTGTTTAAATTTAAAATTTAAACTTTATCTAAAATTTAGCAAGCGGGGAAGAGTTTTTAATTATTTCTGTTTAAAATTTACTAAAGGAACCGACGGGTTTTGTAGCCTTCCCCACAAGTTAATTAAAATACTTTAGAAAACTTTTTCTTACTTTAAGTGTGAGTACATGTAAGTGCAGCAGGTACAGAAAAGGGGAAAGCAAATTAAGACCATCTTGACTATAACGGTTTTTAAAAGGGAAATCAATACTTTTATATCTGTTTTTTACCCCCGTTTTACACGTTACAGCTAAAATTTTTCTTGACCCCATTTTTCATTTTTTATTGTTGAGCTGCTATCAAAACCCCCACTTCATACATTTTTGAACTATAGCTGTTTTCTTGATCCCACTTAACATTGTTATTGTTGCAGCTGCTATCATAACCCCACTTCATACTATGTTGCAACTATAGCTGTTTTCTTGATCCCACTTAACATTGTTATTGTTGCAGCTGCTATCATAACCCCACTTCATACTATGTTGTAACTATAGCTGTTTTCTTGACCCCATTTAAACTTGGTTTGTTGCAGCTGCTATCATAAACCCCATTTCTACTATTTGTAACTATAGCTGTTTTCTTGATTATTTTTTCGACTATGTTATTTATACCTGCTTATCCTGGCCACATTACCGGTGTTAATACTAAAAATGTTATCGTCAACCTACTATGCATACTATGCTGCTATTGAAACCCTACTTTACAGAAATTTTTCTATAGCTGTTATCGTGACCTCATTAAACACCATGTTATGCTGCAAATTCTACTTGACCCCACGTTAAAATCTGTTATGAATAGATATTAACTTTCGGAATGTTACGGAAATATTGATCTTCACCCCCCTTTTCATATAACACTACAGTGTTACTGCGATAGCAATCTGCCTAAAATAAAATGTCAAAGCTATACCTTATTTCTTGACCCCATTTTATGCAGGTACATACTCTACAGCATTTTTCTAGTTCCCCCGTTACACTGTTTCTGCGAGCGCCATCTTGATCCGCTTTACAGGTTTCTGCAAAAGCTGCCACTTGATCCCCTTTACAGTGTTTCGCAATAGTGCCATCTTTATCCCGCTTTACAATGTTTTCTGCAACAGCTCCCTCTTGATCCAAATTTACACTGTTACTGTAATAGCCGCCACTTGATCCCGCTTTACACTGTTACTGCAGTATGCCACTTTATCCAACTTTACACTGTTGCTGCAATAGCGCCCTCTTGATCCGCTTTACATGTTACTGCAATAGCTGCCATCTTTTATCCAACTTTTCACTGTTCTGCATAGCTGCCTCTTTATCCCGCTTTCATGTTTTTGGGGAAAAGCGCCATCTTGATCCAACTTTTCACTGTTGCGCAAAGTGCCTTTTTGATCCAAATTTTCATGTTTCGCAATGCTCCATCTTGATCCCGCTTTACACTGTTGCTGCAATAGCCCCCCTCTTGATCCAGCTTTTCACTGTTTCTGCAATAAACTCCCTCTTGATCCGCTTTACACTGTTGCGAAAAGCTGCCATCTTGATCCCAACTTTACATGTTTGAATAGCTGCCATCTTGATCCCAAATTTACACTGTTTACTGCGTAGCGCCACTTGATCCGCTTTTCCTGTTACGCAATACTTGCCCTCTTGATCCAGCTTTACACTGTTACTGCAATAGCTGCCTTGATCCAGCTTTACCTGGTTTAATTTTTGTTTCATTTTATTTTTAAAAATTGCTTTATAATTTACTAACTTGCCTAAAATCTCACACGGGGGAAAACCACTACAGTCACCCTTTCCCCAGGAGAGAAATCACTATCAGTCACCTTTACACAATAGAGAAACTCATATCAGTCTCCCCATATGAAGAGAAACTCATTTCATCACCCTCACGAGGAGAGAAACTCACTATCAGTCACCCCCACGGAAGAAAATCACTATGTCACCTTTAACAGGGGAAAAAATTCACTATCAGTCACCCCACACGGGGAGAATTTACCCAACCCACACAAAAGGGGAGAAACTCACTATCAGCACCCTCACACGGGGAAAAACCACTATTCACCTCCACAGGAAGAAATTTTACTATCAGTACCCTCACAAGGAGAGAAAATTCCCCTCGGACCCTCACACAGGAGAGAAACTCATGTCAGTCACCCTTTCACAGGGGGAAAATCACTATCAGTCACCCCCACACGGAGAGAAATTCACTATCAGTCACCCCCACCGGAAAACTCCTATCAGTTACCCTCACACAGGGGAGAAGCTCATATCAGTCCCCTCACACAGGAGAGAAATCCTATCAGTCCCCTCCAAGGAGAGAAACTCATACCTACCCCCACAAGGAGAGAAATTCCTATCAGTCACCCTCCAAGGAGAGAAGTCACTATCAGTTCCCCCACACAGGAAAAGAAGCCACTATCAGTCACCCCCACAAGGAGAGAAACTCACTACAGTACCCCCACCAGGAGAGAGTCAATCGTCACCCCCACACAGGAGAGAAAATCACTACCCTCACCCTCACTAGGAGGAAATTTACTATCAGTCACCCTCACACAGGAGAGAAACTCACCATCATTCACACTCACACAGGAGAGAAACTCACTATCAGTCACCCTCACACAGGAGAGAAGCTCACTATCAGTCTCCTCACACAGGAGAGAAATTCACTATCAGCCATCTTCACACAAGAGAGAAACTCACTATCGTCACCTTCAACAAGTGGGAAACCCTATCAGTCCCTTCACACAGGAAGAAGCTACTTCAGTCACCTTCACACAGAAGAAATCAAATTTGTCATCCCATATGCTAGAGAAACTCTTATTAGTCACCCTCACAGAGGAGAGAAAAATCCTATCAGTCACCCTCAAGAGGAGAGAAACTCATATCGTTACCCTCAACAGGGAGAAATTCACCATCAGTGACCCTCACACAGGGGAAAAAATTTATTCAGCACCCCCACACGGAGAAAACTCACTATCATTACCCCCACACAGGAGAGAAATTTACTATCAGTCACCCTCCACAGGAGAGAAACTCATACAGTCACCTAAAAAGGAGAGAAACTCACTATCACACCCTCACACAGGAGAGAAACTCACTATAGTCACCCTCACACAGGGGGAAAATCATTTCAGTCCCCTCACACAGGAGAGAAACTCATATCAGTCACCCCCACACGAGGAGAGAAAAATCACTATCGTAAACTTAGCCGAGGGGAAACTCGCCGTCAGTTCTTTCAAGCAGAAAGGGAAATAGTTATTCTATAGAAAAGACAAGCTCGCAATAACCTCACAAAAATAAACTCCAAAAACATCACAAAAGGGGTAAAATCTCTTTTTCTCACAACAGGGAAAAAAATCACCCTCCCTATCACAGGAGGCCAACACTCTCATTAACACGGGAAAGAACCTCGTCCTGATCCTTTCCCAAAGGAGATAAATTTTTCCCCACTCATCCTAATTTACCCTCACTCATCCTCATTCACCCTCACTCACCATCAAAGCAGAAAAAAGCAGCGATTTGAAACCCCCCGCCATTTGAAGGACAAAAAATGGAAACCAAAAGAACGAGGAATTGGGTGCGAAAAAACTGGGAATGCCAGAGAGAGGGGAGAGAAAAGGAGGAGAGAGGGAAGAGAGGGGGAAAAAAAGGGGAGAGGGAGAGAGAGAAGAGGAGAGAGAAGAGAGAAGAGATTGAGAGGGGAGAGAAGAGTACTACACAACAAGATGGGGAGCAGTAGGAAATAACTCCGGGGGGTACCCCTTCAAGAAATCACTTCATTTGGGTCATTTATTCCCCCGGGATCGAAACAAAAGTTCGCCCGCTAATTACTCAACGAAATAAAATCAGCTGAACCCAAAAGAAATCGCTAATACATGACCCATCCTACCTGTTCCATAAATGTTCTTTCATTAAAAAGGCTTTTAAATGAGCTGATGTGAGTAAAAATACCCAAACCCCGGGGGGTTTTTAACCCGCGGTAGAGGTCTCAAAAATCCAGACCGTCGCGTTAGCGACGGCTGGGTTTTGAGACCTTGACGTCTGAAGTTTTGGACCTTTTGACTGCGGGTTTTAAACCCCACCCGTGTTATGGTTTGTTTGCAATCTGTCATTACGATTTCGTGAGTCGGATAACGCTTTTAGCTTGTCAATAAATAAGGAATCTTAATAACCATTGAAAAAAAACTTGGTAACGAGAGAGAGAGAGAGAGAGAGAAGGAGAAATCAGAGAAGGGTACAGCAGTCAGAGAAAGTTTTTTATGAATGACCCAAAAAAAATAAGGCCCGTAAAAAATGTATGAAAAAATGTTTTTTACAAAAAAAAAAAAGTTTAAAAAATTAAATTTTAACAAATAGGAAAAAGGCAAAAAAATTAGAACCCCTGGGGACTAAAAAGGATGCCGTCGACGAACGTGGCATACAAAGAGAAGGTTTTAAATTTTTCGACTTTTAAAGCGGTCACTCGCCTATATAGGCACGCCCTCCCAGCAAGCGAACCAACAGTTTAAAAGCAAAACAGGAGGGGCCCCCACTGTAGCTAAACTGCCTGATTCAACTCGCCAATCACGACAAATCCTGCTAAACTTGTGACTCAATGTCTGCGACTTGTGGAACAACATTGGCAGACATACCTCAAGTTTGGTCGTTCACAGATCTTACCATGTCTCTTGCAAACTTGTCATACTGTACA
Source organism: Cherax quadricarinatus (assembly GCF_026875155.1). NCBI lineage: Eukaryota > Metazoa > Arthropoda > Malacostraca > Decapoda > Parastacidae > Cherax > Cherax quadricarinatus. Next base: position 10,295,741 of record NC_069498.1, read on the forward strand.
TATAGTAAGAATTGTACGTATATCATGCTTATTTGGTGAAGGAAAATAATATAAGTATTTACTCTCTGCTGTGTTTTGCTCGGTCGTACATTATTCGGTTATCGTACTGACAGTCAAAAAACAGGTATGCACGCCACAAGACTAAACTTGTGTTTAGTAAATACTCGAGAAGGAAGCCAATGGTATACTAGGGTAAGATGCCAGTGGAAGACTATGGAAGGAATACGGTAGAAGGCTCAAGAAAGAAGTCAGACAAAAAATCCAGAAGGAAGCTAGTGAAAGACTTGGAAAAAGAGCCAGTGAAAGACTCACAAAGAAAGCCATTGAAAGACTCGGGAAGAAAGGCAGAGTAAGGCTCCAAAGGGAAGCCACTGGAAAACTCGGGATGGAAGTCATTCGAAGCCCTAAGAAAGAATCCATTGAAAGACTTGGGAAGGAAGGCAACAAAACACTCCAGAAGGAAGCCAGTGAAAATAATGAGAAGGAAGCCGGAGGAAACATCGATAAGGACACCATTGATTGCGAAAAGGATTTAGGAGTTTTTGTTAGCAGTAATCTAAAACCAAGACAACAGTGCATTAGTGTTCGCAATAAAGCTAACAGAATTCTTGGCTTCATATCTAGAAGTATAAAAAATAGAAGTCCTCAGGTTGTTCTTCAACTCTATATATCCTTGGTTGGGCCTCATTTAGACTATGCTGCTCAGTTCTGGTCACCGTATTACAGAATGGATATAAATGCTCTGGAAAGCGAACAGAGGAGGATGACAAAGATGATCCCCATGTATCATAAATCTTCCCTATGAGGATAGACTGAGGGCCCTGAAGGCGTAGAATTACGGGGGATATGATCGAGGTGTATAAATGGAAAACAGGAATAAATAAAGGGGATGTAAATAGCGTGCTGAAAATTTCCAGCCAAGACAGGACTCGCAGCAATGGTTTCAAGTTGGAAAAATTCAGATTCAGGAAGGATATAGGAAAGCACTGGTTTGGTAATAGAGTCGTGGATGAGTGGAACAAACTCCCGAGTACAGTTATTCAGGCTAAAACGTTGTGTAGTTTTAAAAATAGGTTAGATAAATACATGAGTGGGTGTGGGTGAGTGTGAGTTGGACCTGACTAGCTTGTGCTGCTGGGTCTGGTGCCGTGCTCCATCCTTGAGTGGAAGTGACCAGACTGGGTGGGTCATTGGGCTAATCCGGGGAGGGGTCATTGGGCTAATCCGGGGGGGGGACATGGACCTGCTCGGCATGGGTCAGTAGGCCTGTTGCAGTGTTTCTTCTTTCTTATGTTCTTATGTTCTTAAGTCTTGTGATTAAAGCTAGTCGAAGACTCGGGAAAAGAGCCAGTGGATTTCTCTACTGGGAAAACAGCGAAAGACTCCCAAAGATAGCCAGTGTAAGACTCAGGAAGGAAGCCAGAGGAAGACTTCTGAACAAAGCCATTGGAAGACTCGAGAAGAAAATCAATGGATAACTCTAAATATAAGCCAATGGAAGGCTTGTGATTAAAGCTAGTGGAAGACTCCAAAAGGAAATCAGTGGAAGGTACGGGAAGGAAGCCAATGGAAGACTCCAGATGGAAAGCTGGGAAAGACACTACAAATAAGCCAATGTAAGATTCTGGAAGGAAGCCGGTGCAAGACTCGAGTGAAGAACCTAGTGGAAGAATCGAGAAGTTAACGGAAGACTCGGGAAGAAAGTGAAAGACTCGAAAAGGAAGAAAGAGTCTTGCAGGAAGGCAACAAAAGACTAGGGAAGGAAACTTGTGAAAGACTCGGGAAAACCAATGTAAGACACCAGAATTTACCCACTGGAAGACTCAGGATGGAAATCAGATGAAGCTAGCGAAAGACTCGGGAAGGAAACCAACAAAACACTCCAGAAGGAAATCAGCTAAAGAAATATGAAGAAAGCCAGTACAAGTCGCCAGAAGGAAGCCAGGAGAAGATTCGGAGAGTAAGCCAAGACTCGGGAATTAAGCCAGTGGAAGACTCTAAGAATAGGCCAGTGGAAGATTCTAGAAGGAAACTAGTGGAAAAATCGGTAGTAAGCCAATGCAAAACTCAGGAAGCAAGCCAGTGGAAGACTCGGGAAGTAACCCAGTGGAAGACTCTAGGAAAAGGCCAGTGGAAGATTCCTGAAGGAAGCTAGTGGAAGACGTTAGAAACCGATAGAAAACTCAGGAAGCAAGCCAGTAGAAGACTCGCGAAGTAACGCTGTGGAAAACTCTGGGAATAAGCCAGTCGAAGTCTCCAGAAGGAAGACAGTTGAAAACTCGTAGAGTAAGCCATTGGAAGACTCCATGAGACCTTGGAAGGACTCTGGAAAAAAGCCAGTGGGATACTCTGGAAGGAAGCTCGCGCAAGATTCTAGGGAGGAACCGAGTAGAAGAATCGAGAAGGGAGCCAATGAAGACTCATGAAAGAAGCCGGAGGAAGACTCGGGAAGGAAGCAAGTGGAAGATTCGAAAAGGAAGAAAGTAAAAGATTTTTGAAGAAAAGCAGCGAAAGACTGAGAAGTAAGCCGGTGGAAGACTCCAAAAAGATACCATTGGAAGACTTGATAAAGAAGCGAACGGAAGTCTGTGAAAAGATGCCAGAGGAAGACTAGGGAAGGAAGCCAGAGGAAGACTAGGGAAGGAAACCAGAGGAAGACTAGGGAAGGAAGCCAGAGGAAGGCTAGGGAAGGAAGCCAGAGGAAGACTAGGGAAGAAAGCCAGAGGAAGACTAGGGAAGGAAGCCAGAGGAAGACTAAGAAAGGAAGAGTGGAAACCTAGGAAAAGAAGCCCCTGGAAGACTACAGATGGAAACCAGTGAAAGACTCGGGATGGAAGCAGGTTTAAGATTTGGGAAGGAAGTCAGCGAAATAATTGTGAAGGAAGCCAGTGGAAAAATTGGGGAGAAAAAAACATTGCTGGCTACTAAGGAACAAAACATTAGCCGTCGGTGAGGAAAAAACATTAGTCGTCTCTGGGAAAAAACAATAGTCATGGCTGAAGATAAAACATTTGTCGTGGCTGAGGAAAAAAGTTAGTAACGGTAGAGGGAAAAAAATCTAGTCGTTTCTGAGACAAAAAAAAAAAACAGTCGTAACAGGGAAAAAGAATTAATTAAGAACATAAGAAAGAAGGAATAATGTACCAGGCCTACTGGCTCATGTGAGGCATTTCCAAACTTCCTACTGGCTTAAGCCAATGACCCACCTAGTCAGGTCAGGTCACATCCACTTAAGGAAGGAACACAGCATCAGACCTAAAAGCACAAGCTAGTTAGGTCCAACTCACACACACCCACACCCACTCATGTATTTATCTATCCTATTTTTAAAACTACAAAACGTCTTAGCTTCTATGACGGTACTCGGGAGTTTGTTCCATTCATCCACAACTCTATTACCAAACCAGTGCTTTCCTATATCCTTCCTGAATCTGAATTTTTCCAACTTAAAAGCATTGCTGTGAGTCTTGTCATGGCTAAATATTTCTAGCACACTATTAACATCCCCTTTATACATTCCTGTTTTCCATTTATATACCTTAATCATATCCCCCCTAATTCTACGCCTTTCCAGAGAGTGCAGATTCAGGGCCCTCAGTCTATCCACATAAGGAAGATTTCTGATACACAGGATCAACTTTGTCATCCTCCTTTGTATGTTTTCCATTGCATTTTTATCCATTCTGTAATACGGTGACCAGAACTGTGCAGTATACGCCTAAGGAAAAAACACGAGTCGTCCTTGAGGAAGAAAACATTAGTCGTAGCTGTGGAAAAACATTAATTGCGGTGTAGGAAAAAACGTTAATGGTGACTGTGGAAAAAACATTAATCGTGGATGGATAAAAAGCATTAGTTGTAACTGAGGGGAAAACAAAACATAAGTCGAGGTTAAGAAAAAAAATTAGTGGTGGCTGTGGAAAAACATTAGTCTTGAGTGTGGAAAAACAATATTCGTGACTGTGAAAAACATTAATCGTAACTGTGGAAAAACATTAATAGTGACTGTGAAAAACATTTATCGTGACAGTAAAAAACAATAGTCGTGGCAGTAAAAAACATTAATCGTGACTGTGAAATAACTTCGGGAGAAACCTAAAAGAAAGATAGAGTCAAGAGGTGAGGAGATTCCTATCCACATTGTGAGTTAGTTGTTCACTGTTCCAGTTGGTATTGGGACTGGAGACTGGGAGAGGTGGGAGGAAGGGGGGAGGGGAAGAGAGGAAGAGGGAAGGGAAACACGGAGGAGGGAAAGGGAGAAAGTGAAAAAGGAGAAGAGGAAGGAAGAGGGGAAGAGAGGAACAAGGGCTGACGAGGGGTAAAAATAAAGATAGGAAGAGAAGGGAGGAGGGAAGATGGGATGTGAGGATTGAAAATAGAAGAGAAGAAGGAAGAAAGGAGGAATGATAGTAATGAAGCTGTATAATATATTACTAAAAATGAATAAATCTTCTTTTTGTGAAAAAATAGTGAAATTTTGAATGTGTCAGCATTACTTTCAGTAAAAGTCATGACTCACGAAATCGTAATGACACGATTGCAAACAAACCATGCCACGGGCGGGGTTAGAACCTGCGATCAGAGTCTCTCTGATCGCTGGTTCTAACCCCGCCCGTGGTATGGTTACCGCTCACAAGTGTACATATACTTACCATTGATTTCTTGGAGTAAAATTTAAGAGGTGGACAAAGTTACAGGTGGATTTAGCTTCACAGGAGTGATCCCTTAGAGGTGGGACAAAATTACTAATGGGATCAACTTCAGTGATGGGAGTCAACTTCAAGGTTGGAAATGAATGGTTGTCCAGGGCAATTGGTGTCAATTGCTGGCTGGACAAATACTGTAAGGAAAATGCGGTAACATTCATTGACAACTGGGACCTCTTCTATGGCAGAAATGACATGTATGCCAGGGATGGGGTTCACTTATCTAGGTTTGGGGTGGAAGCACTGGCAACTGCAGTGGAGGGAGCTGTTAGGATTTTAAACTAGGAATAGTTAGTGGTATGAGTTTTGGCAGGAAAACAGTGAAGTCCCAGTGTAGTAATATTACGAGTTCTAGGGGAACTAGTAATAAGCAGAACGAGGTAGATATTGAAAAGCCAGGGACTTTGGGTGATAAGGACAGTAATAGGTTTAGTAGAAAAACAGAAATGAGCAGGAAGGGTAAAGAGAAAGGAGAGTCTTTCAATGTTTATTATGCTAATTGCCGTAGTGCTAGGAATAAGATTGACGAGTTGAGATTAGTTGCTAGTGCAGGTAACATTGATGTATTTGCCATTACTGAGACGTGGTTTAATTCAAAAAGTCGGGACATGCCTGCGGAATGTCACATTCAGGGTTTTAAATTGTTCCAAGTAGATAGAAGTATCGGGAAGGGGGGTGGGGTGGCATTGTATGTCCGAGATCGCTTGAACTGTTGCATAAAAACGGGTATTAAGTCTGAAGTAACACATACAGAGTCTGTTTGGATAGAATTTTCAGAGGGGCATGAAAAACTGATTTTAGGAGTGATATACCGTCCCCCAAACTTAGATAGGGACCAAGGGAGACTACTATGGGAGGAAATTGTTAAGGCCACAAGGCGCGATAATGTAGTAATTGTAGGAGACTTTAACTTTAGTCATATTGATTGGAATTTCTTGACTGGGAATTTAGAACCATACGACTTCTTAGAAGTAGTTCAGGGTTGTTTTTTGAAGCAGTTTGTGACAGAACCTACAAGGGGAAATAACCTGCTTGACTTAGTTATGGCAAACAATGAATCCCTTGTTAATAATTTAGAAATTTCAGAGGAACTGGGTGCTAGCGACCACAAATCAATTACATTTAGCATTGAATGGAAGTACGATAGTAGCGATAACTCAGTAACAGTCCCAGATTTTCGCTTAGCAGATTACGATGGGCTTAGAGAACACTTATCATCTGTTGACTCGGGTAACGAAGAGAGCTATCAATATGACAGTTTTCTGAACACTATACATGCTGCTCAAAGAACGTTTATCCCATATAAAGAAATTAGATCAAATAGAAATGGCCCAGAATGGATGAATAATAGGCTCAAATATCTACTAGGGCATAAGAAAGGAATTTATAGGCGTATCAAAAGAGGTGAGGGTCATCTTATGAATCAGTATATTGACATTAAGAGGGACATTAAAAAGGGGATAAGAAAAGCTAAAAGGGACTATGAAATTAAAGTTGCTAGGGATTCTAAAACTAACCCAAAAAGTTTTTTCCAGGTCTATAGAACAAAAGTTAGAGATAAGATAGGTCCCCTTAAAAATAACTATGGGCACCTTACTGACAAAGAGAATGAAATGTGCTCGATTTTAAATAATTATTTTCTCTCAGTTTTTACACAGGAAGACACTAACAATATTCCAGTAATTAATTTTTACAGTGGGCTAGAAGAAGATAAATTATGTAACATCACAGTCACTAGTGAAATGGTTGTGAAGCAGATAGACTGAAGCAAAATAAGTCGCCGGGTCCTGATGAGGTTTGTTCAAGGGTTCTTAAGGAATGCAAAATGGAACTCTGTGAACCATTAACTAATATTTTTAATTTATCTCTTCAAACAGGTGTAGTGTCTGATATGTGGAAGATGGCTAATGTAATTCCTATTTTTAAAACAGGGGACAAGTCGTTAGCGTCAAATTACCGCCCAATAAGCCTGACCTCAATTGTAGGCAAATTACTAGAGTCAATTATAGCTCAGATTATAAGAAGCCATCTCGATAAGCATAGCTTGATTAATGATACCCAGCATGGATTCACAAGAGGCCGGTCTTGTCTAACTAATTTATTAACTTTCTTCAGTAAAGCTTTAGAGGCTGTTGACCACGATAAAGAATTTGATATTATTTACTTAGATTTTAGTAAGGCTTTTGATAGAGTTCCGCACCATAGACTGTTGAAGAAAGTGGCAGCTCATGGCATTGGGGGAAAGGTGCTCTCGTGGATCGAGTCATGGCTCACTGACAGGAAGCAGAGTGTGTCCATAAATGGGGTTAAATCCGAGTGGGGATCTGTAACAAGTGGCATTCCACAGGGATCGGTCTTGGGCCCGTTGTTGTTTATAATATATGTCAATGATCTTGATGAGGGAATTACTAGTGGTATGAGCAAATTCGCCGATGACACAAAGATAGGTAGGATAATTGATTCAAACGTAGATGTTATGGAGCTTCATTAGGATTTAAACAAACTCTATTCTTGGTCAGAAAAGTGGCAAATGCAGTTCACTGTAGATAAATGCAAGGTTCTGAAGCTTGGGAGTGCCCATAACCCTAGTACTTATAAGTTAAATGATTGTAATAAAGTTGGTAGAATTACCGACAATATGTAAAGTAAAAGGACACAAGTGCAACTAATGTGACATTTATTGTGGCAACGTTTCGCTCTCCAGGAGCTTTATCAAGCCATTACAAACAATACATGGACACAGAGGGTATATAAAGGCTCAGAGTGAGGTGAATACTAGTGAGGTACCATTTCGATGTTCACTAGTGGTAGTAGTAGTAGTAGTAGTAGTAGTGGTAGTGACAAAAGTAATACAATATGGTAGAGCAATTAATTCGTACATGAGTAAAAGGATATAAAAGCTATTACTTGGGTAACATAAAAATAGGTTGGACAAATATAAACTGGAATGAGGCAGCTTGTTTCAGTGTTCACTCTCTGTGCTTTGTGTAGTATAACAGGAGAGACTATGTGATGGCAGGGTTTACTGTTTTCAGGAGGATTCTTGCTAAGACTTCGGAGAAGGTGAAGCTGCCGTTGTTTTGTTTAATTGTATTCGAAACAGCGATCAGTGCTGATTCAAGGCACTTGCGTGTGCGGAAATTAGTTTCTTTTATCACTAATTGGGCGTCTCTGAATTTCATAAGATGATTGGTGGAATTTCGGTGTTGTACACAGGCGTTGTTTAAGTTGTCGTTCCTACATGCGTATATGTGTTCATTGAGGCGGGTGTCGAGGTTTCTTGCTGTTTCACCTACGTAGATCTTGTCACAGCCTCCACAGGGTATAGTGTAAACTCCTGCATTGACTGGTTCGTGGTGCTTGGGTTTTGTCCTGGTTAGATCCTTTATTGAAGTGGTAGAAGCGATGGCGACTCTGGTGTTAGCTTGTGAAAGTACTTTTGAGACGTTTAGTGCAACCTGGCTGTTGGGAAGAATTATAACTTTGTTGGGAGCGGTGTTGATGCGTGGAGAATTGATGATCTGAAGAGCTCTTTTCTTGCAGTCTTTGATGAAAAAAGAAGGAAATTGTAACTCAGTGAATGTTTGGTGAATGTAAGTACATTCCTCGTCAAGAAACTCAGGACTACAAATTCGGTATGCTCTTAGGAAAAACCCGATGATGATGCCTCTTTTGGTCTTGGTATCTTGACTGGAATAGAAGTGTGTGAGATCATTTTTATTGGTGGGTTTCCGATAAACTTGAAATCTTAGGTTGTTGTCTACTTTGTGAATGAGGACGTCGAGGAAAGGTAGCTTGTCATTGGACTCTTCTTCTAGTGTAAACTGAATCGCTGGTTCAACTGCGTTGAGCCTTGCCTGAAGACCCCGTACATCAAAACGTTTTGGAGTTATCCTTTTACTCATGTACGAATTAATTGCTCTACCATATTGTATTACTTTTGTCACTACCACTACTACTACTACTACTACTACTACCACTAGTGAACATCGAAATGGTACCTCACTAGTATTCACCTCACTCTGAGCCTTTATATACCCTCTGTGTCCATGTATTGTTTGTAATGGCTTGATAAAGCTCCTGGAGAGCGAAACGTTGCCACAATAAATGTCACATTAGTTGCACTTGTGTCCTTTTACTTTACAAGTTAAATGATGTAGAACTTAGCCATACAGATTGCGAAAAGGACTTGGGGGTTATGGTGAGCACCAACCTTAAACCAAGACAGCAGTGCCTAAGCGTACGTAATAAGGCAAATAGATTTCTGGGATTTATATCAAGAAGTGTAAGCAGCAGAAGTCCAGAGGTCATACTGCAGCTTTATACATCATTAGTAAGGCCTCACCTAGATTATACAGCTCAGTTCTGGTCTCCATATTACAGAATGGACATAAATTCGTTAGAAAACATTCAGCGAAGGATGACTAAATTAATACATAGCATTAGAAATCTTCCTTATGAAGAAAGATTGATTCACTTGTTAGACGAAGAATGAGGGGAGACCTGATCGAAATGTATAAGTGGAAGATAGATATTAATAAAGGAGATATTTTTAAGGTCTTGAGGATGTCTCTCCAAGAGAGAACCCTCAGTAATGGATTTAAATTAGATAAGTTTAGATTTAGAAAGGACATAGGAAAGTATTGGTTTGGAAATAGGGTAGTAGATGAGTGGAACAGTCTACCTAGTTGGGTTATTGAGGCTAGGACTTTGGGTAGTTTCAAATTTAGGTTGGATAAGTACATGAGTGGGAGGGGTTGGATTTGAGTGGGACTTTCACATCAGAGCTTATTTCTTGGGTAGCATTGAAAATTGGGTTGGGCAAATGTTTTGTTAGTGGGATGAATTGTAAAGGACCTGCCTAGTATGGGCCAGCAGGCCTCCTGCAGTGTTCCTCCTTTCTTATGTTCTTATGTTGAAGTCAACTTCAGGTCTGATCTTGACCCAACCTTAGAGGTTGGGCCAAGATCAGAGTTTGTGTCATTTTCAGATGAAGGATCAACTTCAGAAGTGGGGTCGACTTCAGTAGTGAAATTAGCTTAAACATGTGGGGTCAGCATCTCAGATGGGGTCAACTTTACTAGCGAGGTCATTTTCACAAATGGCATCAATTATACACATAAGAACATAAGAAAGGAGGAACACTGCAGTAGGCCTGTTGGCCCCTACTAAGCAGGTCCTTCACTGTGAAGGCTTGCTCAGCCCTGTAAAAACTTCAGACAGTATTACCAAGGCTGGCTCCTCCTCAGGAAAATTAATGAATATAAAAAACAATAATTCAGAAAGATAAACACTTTATTATTTAGTAATGCATAGATAAATCATTGAAACATGAAGGTGTATCCTACTTTAAAGAAAATTGAAAAATGAAATGAAAAAATGACATTTGAATTCAACGCTAATATGTACAAGTATACTGGGGTGTCTGGTTGATGTTGACACTGTCTTGTAGAAATTGTAGCCGTTGCTGATGATGTGGGGGGGGAGGGGGTCACAGGTGTTAGTGACAACCCAACGACTAGTTCTTCACAGAGTCTATAGCCTTGAATAGTCAGTCCAGATGTCAGGAACGCAGGTTTTTTACCACTGCAAAGATGAGGGGTAGTTGCCTGCTGTTGCCTACAATTAATCAGGTAGGTAGATCAGGACTTTTCCAGTCCGTCTCCTTCAACACGTTTCTTTGGTTGGCAGATGACCAGAGCTGTCATTCCAAGTGTTGTGCTGGGAACTGTGAGTCAAGTGATTACTGTTTGGTCTTAGCCCCACACGTCACCTTTCAGGGTGGGGAAAAAGGGGGGGGGAGGGGATAGCGGGAGCTAGACTGACCCTACCTTAACAAGCAGCCGGCAATCAAACTATCGTCACCATATACTCGCTCGCTACTCCTATCTGTTGAACTTTTCCCTCACACTCCCCCATACCAAGACTTATAGTCAAGGAGTATAAGAAGAATAGGCGAGGAAAAAGTTCTAACAAGTGGAAGTCGCTTAAGGCAACAAATCTTCTACTGACTGTCAAGACTTAACTAGTCAGAGAAATAATTGGATGAACCATTGATATACACGATATGAAACTTAAAAGCCTGGAGTGCCAATGTCCACCTCAAGAGGCGACTGTTGGTTCCCTTAAAAGTTTCTAGGTATATCAAAGTCTTGATCCGTCTCTAAAATAAATTCTTTTCCCAGTAAATAAAATTTAAGTTTAGAGATACCCCACACAAGGGCCAAACATTGTTTTTCTATGGTGGAGTATCTCCTTTCTTCAGGAGGGAAGTTTTAGATTTAATAGATATACAGGAACTAGGAGCGTGTATTTTGTGCAGTAAGCACCTGACACCTATTGCAAGAACTATACTTCTTTGTAACCTGTAAGTACATGCTTGGCTAAAAATAAATGTGCTTGAGTTTATGCCATGTCTTACGATGGGCCAAGTGTTTGGTCACTGGCAAATCATGAGCCATTTGAAGAACAGTCTCTCGACATGGTTTAGGAACAACAAGGAGGGAATAATCGTTCACTGAAGAATGAGATTTAAATACAGATTTATGTAAGATACCATTAATATATTCAAACTTATGTGATACGTATCTCCCATGGATAACTTTGTTGTTAAAAGCTTGATTATGACAATCCCGAATTGAAGGGCAATCCCACTGTAAATTGACAAAGTCATCCTTGGACATAAAATTTTGGAAAATGAAAGGACTTACAGTGGGAGAAGAGGAGGTAGGAGAAGCCGGGGTTATGCTCTGAGCCCTAGTCAAGACATTGAGAGTGCCGGAGGCAATACCCTTACTTTCACCTGACGAGTGAACAGGTGATCCTGCTACCTCACTATCGAGAGCAGTATCATCTGTTTCCACCCCCAAATGAACAGTATGAGACAATGCAGCTTCCGGTGCAGAATTGTTAAGGGGCTTATTTAACTTACAAGGAAGAGGAGCTGGAAAACTTAGGTCCACGGGTGGTGACGACAGATCCGCCTCAGAAGGAAGAACGGCACCTTTAACGTTACCCACTATTATAGAACAAGTAATTGGGGCTAGTACCGCATTAGTCCAACCTGTGAACCATTTAGTTTTCAAGTAACAACGTATTTTAGGAAAAGTATTTTCATGGCCCAAGTAGTCTGAAAGAATAGAGGACACACGAGATGTTTTAAAGTTAGGGAACAGTTTGTCAGAGATTACGATGCACGTACATCCAGTGTCACGTAATATGTCTGAGACTTTTATACCATTAACTCTTCCTGATCAGAAGGGTGCCTTGTCATTACTGTCTTTAAAACATCTTCCAACTTTTTGCACATTCTTAGGACAATCGGGGCGTTTATGTCCCTTAACACCACATAAATGACATACTGGAATAAAAGAAGTCAGTTTGCGTTCCACTAGAGGCTTTGATTTCTTAAGATCTGGTGAGCCCTTGCCCTTAGGGTTCGATTCCTTTAGGTCTTTGTAGGAATTGTGAGCCTCAGCATACAAGTCAGCGACCTCAGCAACTTCCTCAGCTTTAATCAGGTTACGTTCTCTAATGAATGTTCGTATCTGGTGAGGAAGAGCTGTCAGGAACTGGTCAGCAACCATGAAGTCTCTAAGAGATTCATAACTGTGATCAATTCCTGAACTCTCTATCCAAAAGTCGAACAAACGAGTGTTACCTGTAACTGCTGAAAGTTTTGGCTATGCTGTCAGGTGGCATACCTGAAATCTTTCCTATAAGAATTTGTGTTTTTTTGTATGCTTTAAGGATTGCCTTCTTAAGTAGGTTATAATTACATATGATATCCTGGGACAAAGTTGCATAGATATTCAAAGCTGTACCAGAAAATAACATACCCAACCTGGTAGCCCAGGTGTCAGATGGCCATTCACAGAGGGTAGCGGTATTTTCAAACCTAATTATCTATGAAGTTAGGTCTTCACCCTCTGTGAAGGGAGGTAAATTAGGTGTTGGAATATGTGCACTAGCTGCATGATGTTCTATTACTCCTTCCTCTAATTGTTATTGTGAAAAAGTTAACTTTTTATTCCCTAATTCAAGGCGAGATTTCTCTACCTCGCGATCTTTTTCTCTTTCTCTTAATTCATGTTCTCTAGCTCTTTCCTTACGTTCTCTAGCTTTTTCCTCAAGTTCTCTATCTTCAGCTCTTTCCTCAAGTTCTCTTAATTTAACTTGTTCCTCATTTATTTTAGCTTGTTCCTTATGTACTTTAGGTCTCTCCTCACGATCAAGTCTATCATGCTCCTTTTTCTCTTCTCTTTCTGTCTTTCTTGATTTTCTCTTTCAATTTGATCTCTCTCCTTTTTCTCCTCTCCCTCGATTCTCTCTCTCTCTCCTTTTTCTCCTCTCTTTCAATTCTCTCTCCTTTTTCTCCTCTCTCAATTCTCACTCTCTCCTTTTTCTCCTCTCTCTCAAGGTTCTCTTTCACCTTTCTTTCTCTTTCCTGGATCTTGGAGCTAATGAAAGCTTCTAATTTTTTTCCCTCTTATTCCTAACTTACTGCCAGTGTTCATCCAAAACTGGTATTCCTCCATACTTGCAAGAATAACTTAAACTACCAGGGGAAAATGAAATGGATATATCAAAGAAAACGGAGGGTTCAATTCCTGCTCTGCTCAAACTGTAAATAAATCGGAGGGTTCGATCCCTGCTTCGATTAAACAGTATGTGTGAATGAAAACGGAGGGTTCTATGCCGGGTCCGACCAAACAGCAAGTAGAATGGGGTCCCTTGACCAACCAATCTTCTTACCAACAAATCAAGAGTGTCCTACAACAGTTCCCTTGATATAATAAAGAGCTCATTGAAAGAACTTGTCACTGGAAAATCTCGGGTCCCGACAGTCTATTCCTCCAAATCGTTTCAAGCTCAAGCATAAAGGTGACAGAATTAACTAGAATATCCTGCCTTGACTTGATTTACAATAAATTGAGACTATAACAATCACCAATACCTGTACTGTAGTCCTACCATAGAGAATGATTACTCATGGCTGGTGGTAACCGTCTGTGGTATGCGGCGTTGAAGCTCCAAAGGTAGATTCGAGATGGAGTTGAATCTTGATTCAGTCTAGTGATCCTGGCAAGGTCGCCACTTGTGAAGGCTTACTCAGGCCTGTAAAAACTTCAGACAGTATTACCAAGGCTGGCTGGCTCCTCAGGAAAATTAATGAATAGAAAAAGAAATAATAATTCACAAAGATATACACTTTATTATTTAGTAATGTAAAGATAAAACATTGAAATATGAAGGTGTATCCTACTTGAAAGAAAAATGAAAAATGAAACGACAAATGACATTTGAATTCAACGCTAATATGTACAGTTATACCGGGGTGTCTGGTTGATGTTGACACCGTCTTGTAGAAATTGTAGCCGTTGCTGATGATGTGGTAGGGGGTCACAGGTGTTGAGTGACAACCCAACGACTAGTTCTTCACAGAGTCTATAGCCTTGAATAGTCAGCCCAGATGACATGAACGCAGGTTCTTTACCACTGCAAAGATGAGGGGTAGTTGCCTGCTGTTGCCTACAATTAATCAGGTAGGTAGATCGGGACTTTTCCAGTCCGTCTCCTTCATCACGTTTCTTTGGTTGGTAGATGACCCGAGCTGTCATTCCAAGAGTTGTGCTGGGAGCTGTGAGTCAAGTGATTACTGCTTGGTCCGAGCCCCACACGTCACCTTTCGGGGTGGAGAAAACGGGGGGAGAGAATAGCGGGAGCTAGACTGACCCTACCTTAACAAGCAGCCGGCAATCAAACTATCGTCACCATATACTCGCTCGCTACTCACGTTCACAAATCCAACCCACTAACAGAATAATTGCTACCCAAGCAATAAGTTTTGATAATCCTATTTACTCATGTACAAGCCTGATTCAAATCCAACCCCTCTCACTTATGTATTTATCCAACCTAAATTTGAAACTACCCAAGGTTTTGGCTTTGATCACCCTACTAGGCAGACCGTTCCAATCATCAACTACCCTATTGCCAAACCAATACTTTCCTATATCCTTTCGAAATCTAAACTTGTCTAATTTGAATCCATTATTGCGGGTTCTCTCCTGGAGAGATATCCTCAAAACCTTATTTATGTTCCCTTTATTAATACCCATCTTCCACTTATGCACTTCGATCATGTCTCCACTCATTCTTCGTCTTACAAGAGTATGTAATTTAAGGGCCTTCAATCTCTCTTCATAAGGAAGATTTCTAATGCAATAAATTAATTTAGTCATTCTACGCTGAATGTTTTGCAACGAATTTATATCCGTTCTGTAAAATGGAGACCAGAACTGAGCTGCATAATCTAGGTGAGGCCTTACTAATGACGCATAAAGGTGAAGTATAACCGCTGAACTTCTGTTGCTTACACTTCTTGATATAAATCCCAGCAATCTATTTGCCTTATTACGTACGCTTAGGTATTACTGTCTTGGTTTAAGGTTGCTGCTTATCATAACCCCCAAATCCTTTTCGCATTCTGTACGGCTATGTTCAACATTATTAAGCTGGTAGGTGCTAGGGTTATGAAAATTTCCGAGCTTTAGAACTTTCCATTTATCTACATTGAAATGCATCTGCCACTTTTCTGATCACGAATTGAGTTTGTCTAAATCCTCCTGAAGTTCCGAGACATCAACGTCTGAATAGACTATCCTATCTATATTCGTGTCATCAGCAAATTTGCTTATGTCACTAGTAATTCCCTCGTCAAGTTCATTTATATATTTTTATTATTAATTTTATTAACACACTGGCCGATTCTCACCAAGGCAGGGTGGCCCGAAAAAGAAAAACTTTCACCATCATTCACTCCATCACTGTCTTGCCAGAAGGGTGCTTTACACTACAGTTTTTAAACTGCAACATTAACACCCCTCCTTCAGAGTGCAGGCACTGTACTTCCCATCTCCAGGACTATAATTATGAACAACAATGGGCCTAAAACTGATCCCTGCGGAACGCCACTTGTTACAGATCCCCACTCAGATTTAACCCCATTTATGCACACTCTCTGCTTCCTATTAGTGAGCCATAACTCGACCCATGACAGCACTTTTCCCCCAGTGCCATGAACAGTCACTTTCTTTAACAGTCTCTGGTGCGGTACTCTATCAAAACCCTTTCTAAAATCTAGATGAACAATATCGAATTCTTTATCATGATCAACGGCCTCAAAAGCCTTACTGAAGAAAGTTAATAAATTAGTATATGCGTGTGGTCAATTTTCCACACTGGATCAAAGTTGCCGTGTGTGTACTCACCTAGTTGAGGTTGCGGGGGTCGAGTCCGAGCTCCTGGCCCCGCCTCTTCACTGATCGCTACTAGGTCACTCTCCCTGAGCCGTGAGCTTTATCATACCTCTGCTTAAAGCTATGTATGGATCCTGCCTCCACTACATCGCTTCCCAAACTATTCCACTTACTGACTACTCTGTGGCTGAAGAAATACTTCCTAACATCCCTGTGATTCATCTGTGTCTTCAGCTTCCAACTGTGTCCCCTTGTTACTGTGTCCAATCTCTGGAACATCCTGTCTTTGTCCACCTTGTCAATTCCTCTCAGTATTTTGTATGTCGTTATCATGTCCCCCCTATCTCTCCTGTCCTCCAGTGTCGTCAGGTTGATTTCCCTTAACCTCTCCTAATAGGACATACCTCTTAGCTCTGGGACTAGTCTTGTTGCAAACCTTTGCACTTTCTCTAGTTTCTTCACGTGCTTGGCTAGGTGTGGGTTCCAAACTGGTGCCGCATACTCCAATATGGGCCTAACATACACGGTATATAGGGTCCTGAATGATTCCTTATTAAGGTGTCGGAATGCTGTTCTGAGGTTTGCTAGGCGCCCATATGCTGCAGCAGTTATTTGGTTGATGTGCGCTTCAGGAGATGTGCCTGGTGTTATACTCACCCCAAGATCTTTTTCCTTGAGTGAGGTTTGCAGTCTGTGTGTGTGTGTGTGTGTGTGTGTGTGTGTATGGGCAGAGGGTATGTGTGGACAGTCTCAAATTATTCACGGTCAAAAGAGCGACTCCTGTCGAGTACAGGTATCCCAGTTAGACAGAGTCTTCACTGCTCAGGACAAGTTTTCCAGTCAAGCAGTGACTCCTGTCCATCACAGGTATTTAAGTCACAGGAATTTCTTACCAGCACAGGTATTCCTGTTCATCAAATGTATGCATGACCAGGACAGTCATACCTTATTCCAACTTTTTTATGGGACTAAAATTATAAAATACTGTACATATTATATGAACGCTTAGAAAATAATAAAAAATATAATAATAATAATAATAATAATAATAATAATAATAATAATAATAAAATAAATAACAGAAGCAATAATTGCGAATGTGTTCCATTTATTCGTGGAATTCCCCGCAGTGATATAGATCATGCTATGTGTGGGTAAATGAAGGAGTGAAAGATAATCAATTTTGCTTGCAAGACAAGAAGGATATACTCCAGTTACCCAGACGAAGACCTCTTCACCAGCTTAAAACAACAATCCAGGCGGGCCGACAATAAACAGAAATGTCGCATTTTATCTATTCATTTATTAGTTTATTTTCAAAGATATATTAGCATTGCTGAACAGTATTTAGATAAGGCTAAAGAGGTCTTTGTGGCATTTATGGATTTGGAAAAGGCGTATGACAGGGTGGATAGGGGGGCAATGTGGCAGATGTTGCAAGTGTATGGTGTAGGAGGTAGGTTACTGAAAGCAGTGAAGAGTTTTTACGAGGATAGTGAGGCTCAAGTTAGAGTATGTAGGAAAGAGGGAAATTATTTCCCAGTAAAAGTAGGCCTTAGACAAGGATGTGTGATGTCACCGTGGTTGTTTAATATATTTATAGATGGGGTTGTAAGAGAAGTAAATGCGAGGGTCTTGACAAGAGGCGTGGAGTTAAAAAAATAAAGAATCACACACAAAGTGGGAGTTGTCACAGCTGCTCTTTGCTGATGACACTGTGCTCTTGGGAGATTCTGAAAAGAAGTTGCAGAGATTGGTGGATGAATTTGGTAGGGTGTGCAAAAGAAGAAAATTAAAGGTGAATACAGGAAAGAGTAAGGTTATGAGGATAACAA
>NC_069498.1:10314042-10335900 GCF_026875155.1 Cherax quadricarinatus
TAAAATAGTTCTTCCTTCCTAGTGGCTACGTTCCCACCTCCTGGCGCTATAAAGCTCCATCCTGTCACTTCTTTTCCATATTGTTTCATCTAGGAAAAAATCCCTTTTCCTCCAACTGAGGGCTGCCCACCTCAAAACTTAAGGGTGATGGACTGATTACATCGTCTTCAAGTATCTTCTGCTTCTATCAACTTTTCTGTACTTGACTGAAGAAGCCTACTGTGTAGGCGAAACGTTTCATAATAAAGATACCTAACTTTTTGCATATGTGTCTTACCTAACAACCTGTCGGTATTTTATACCATTTTAATGTTCAATCTGTCAGACACTGCAACACAAGGGTATCTTGGTACAAACCTGCAATCAACATCGACAACTTCCACTAGTGAGAGGGGCTGGGTTTGAGAGGGACCTAACCTTTCAACATCTGAGTTCTTACCTCTCCTAGTGGCCTACGTCTCACCTCCTGGCGCTATAAAAGCTCCATCCTGTCACTTCTTCTCCATATTGTTTCATACTATGGAACAATGCTCTTCTCCAGACTGAGGGACTGACCACCTCAAAACTTTAAGGGTGATGGACTGATTACATCGTCTTCAAGTATCTTCTGCTTCTATCAACTTTTCTGTACTTGACTGAAGAAGCCTACTGTGTAGGCGAAACGTTTCATAATAAAGATACCTAACTGTTGCATATGTGTCTTACCTAACAACTCACACCCACTAATGTCCATCCTACTTTTAGGGCTAACGAAGGTTTTCATTACAATGGCGCTACTCGGAGTTTGTTCCACTCTATTACGACACCAATGCCTTCCTATGTTTTTTTTCTAAATGTACACAAATAACCCGCACATAAAAGACAGAAGCTTACGACGACGTTTCGGTCCGACTTGGACCATTGACAAAGTCACACTAACAGAGGAGGAGCAGGACGGCTATATATAGGCAGGAAGAGGTGGAGGTAGTAGTAGTGGTAGTAGTAGTAGTAGTAGTAGTACAAGAATTGTATATAATACCGACAGGATGAAATGACACATGCACAACACCCGGGCATCCCCACCGTAGACGTTTCGCCATCCAGCCAGCCACTGGATGGCGAAACGTCCACAACAAAGACAACCAGACGCCGCACATGTGTCTAATTTCATCAGTAGTAGTAGTAGAAGAAGAAGGGGTAGAGAGTGTAGTGGTAGAAGTGGGAAATAAGGAAGACGAGCCAGTCAATACAAAGGAAGGGGAGCACTGCAAGAGAGCTAGAAACCCACAGAGGGAGAGCAAGCCCCACCGAGGTGCGTGAAAGGGGAAGTGGTGAAATAAAATAAAGAAGGAACAGAAACACGAGACAGGAGAGAGAAAGACAACCCAGAGGAGAAAAGGAGAGAGGAAAGGGGAAGAGGAAGAAGAAAAAAAAGAAGAAAAAAAAAATGAGGATTCAGGTTATAAGTCACGGGGGGTTTGAGTTGGAGCATTTTACAATGTAGTGGAGAGGAAGGCACTACAGAGACGAAGCCAGGACTAAGGTTCATACAAGGAAATTTTGTGTATAAAGAGGATTCAACTAAACGGCGACTGTTCGAGTTGGAAGTAGGGAAGACATTTTTAGCAGAAGACCAGTCAATAGGATGGCTATGATCTCTGACGTGACAGAAAAGAGCATTGGTTAGTGTCGGCAAGCCTAACACTATTTTTGTGCTCCCTAAGTCTGTCAAAAAAGAGATCGACCAGTTTCTCCAAAGTATTGAAGAGGACAGGAGGAGCAAGAAATAGAGTAGACCCCAGGAACATCGTAGAGGGAGGAGAGGTATGAACGAGATTAGTGCGAAGAGTGTTTGTCTGGCGGAAGGTAAGTTTGATGTCTAAGGGACGGAGAAAATTGTTGAGATTAGAAAGGGACCGAAATGTGGGGAAAAGGCAGAGGATAGAAGATTCCCATGAGTAGAGAGTTTGGGAGAGAAGAAATTGCGTTTAGCACGTGAGGGGCAGAGTCTATGAAATGGGAAGGGTAGCCAAGACGGGAGAACGAATTATAAAAGTGGAAATTTCTGCTGGAAGGAACTGAGGATCACAGATGCGGAGGGCACGGAGAAAGAGGGAGATAAAAACACTTTTCTGCAGGGCAAGCATATAGGAAAAGTAGTGAATGTACATGCCACTGTGCATAGGTTTACGGTAAACGGAAAAGGAAAAACCTGTATCTGAGCGGTGGACATGGACATCAAGGAAAGGAAGTAAGGAATTAGATTCCCATTCAGCTTTAAACTTAATGGAAGGGGCAAGATTGTTAAGAGCTTCAAGAAAAGGTTGGAAGAGACTGGAGTCATGAGGCCACAGAGCAAAGATGTCATCCACATAGCGGAGCCAGAGTGAAGGTTGCACATCGAGGGTAGGAAGAAGAACAGTCTCGAAGTAATCCATGTCTTCACCAATGTCCCTCTTGATGATGTCCTTGATTTCCTTAGAGAGAAGGCCCATGAAGGGTTTCTTCATCTCCCTATCCCCACTGATGTCTTTCTTGATCTGATCCGCCTCTGTGTGGACTCTAACTCCTTTTCCTTCCAAGGGAAATATTATTCCCAAACCTTCGGTGTCGCGATGGGCTCTCCTCTCTCTCCTGTCCTTGCTAATCTTTACATGGAATACTTCGAGACTGTTCTTCTTCCTACCCTCGATGTGAAACCCTTTTCACTCTGGCTCCGCTATGTGGATGACATCTTTGCTCTGTGGCCTCATGACTCCAGTCTCTTCCAACCTTTTCTTGAAGCTCTTAACAATCTTGCCCCTTCCATTAAGTTTAAAGCTGAAGGGGAAAATCTAATTCCTTACTTCCTTTCCTTGATGTCCATGTCCACCGCTCAGATCGGGGTTTTTCCTTTCCGTTTACCGTAAACCTATGCACAGTGGCATGTACATTCACAAACTTTTCCTATCATGCTTGCCCTGTCAAGAAAAGTGTTCTTATCTCCCTCTTCTCCGTGCCCTCCGCATCTGTGATCCTCAGTTCCTTCCAGCAGAAATTTCCACTCTTTATAATTCGTTTTTCCCGTCTTGGTACCCTTCCCATTTCATAGACTCTGCCCTCTCACGTGCTAAACGCAATTTCTTCTCTCCCAAACTCTCTACTCATGGGAACTCTTCTACCTCTGCCTTTTCCCTACATTTTCCCTCTTTCTAATCTCAACAATTCTGTCCGTCCCTTAGACATCAAACTACCTTCCGCCAACTAACACTCTTCGCACTAATCTCGTTCATACCTCTCCCCTCTACAGATGTTCCTGGTGTCTACTCTATTTCTTGCTCCTCCTGTCCTCTTCAATACTTTGGAAAACTGGTCGATCTCTTTTCTGACAGACTTAGGAGCACAAAAATAGTGTTAGGCTTGCCGACACTAACAAAGCTCTTTTCTGTCACGTCAGAGATCATAGCCATCCTATTGACGGTCTTCTGCTAAAACTGTCTTCCCTACTTCCAACTCGAACAGTCGCCGTTTAGTTGAATCCCCTCTTATACACAACTTTCCTTGTATGAACCTTAGCCCTGGCTTCGTCCTGTAGATGCCTTCCTCTCCCACTACATTGTAAAATGCTCCCAAACTTCAGAACACCCGTGACTTAACCTGAATCCTCATTTTTTTCTTCTTTTTTTTCTTCTTCCTCTTTTCCCCTTTCCTCTCTCCTTTTCTCCTCTGGGTTGTCTTTCTCTCTCCTGTCTCGTGTTTCTGTTCCTTTTTATTTTATTTCACCACTTCCCTTTCACGCACCTCGGTGCGCTTGCTCTCCCTCTGTGGGTTTCTAAACTCCTTGCAGTGCTCCCCTTCCTTTTTATTTGACTGGCTCGTCTTCCTTATTTCCCACTTCTACCACTACCACTACTACTACCTCTTCTTCTTCTACTACATCTACTGATGAAATTAGACACATGTGCGGCGTCTGGTTGTCTTTGTTGTGGACGTTTCGCCATCCAGTGGCTGGCTGGATGGCGAAACGTTCTACGGTGGGATGCCCGGGTGTTGTGCATGTGTCATTTCATCCTGTCGGTATTATATACAATTCTTGTACTACTACTACTACTACTACTACCACTACTACTACCTCCACCTCTTCCTGCCTATATATAGCCGTCCTGCTCCTCCTCTGTTAGTGTGACTTTGTCAATGGTCCAAGTCGGACCGAAACGTCGTCGTAAGCTTCTGTCTTTTATGTGCGGGTTATTTGTGTATCGTTCCAGTCACGGTATTGTGCCTTTTTGTTATTTATTTCTAAATGTATTTGTATTTCTAAATGTAAATGTATTTTTTTCCACCTTGAAACCATTACTAAGAGTTCCGTCTTGATGAATTAGACACAGTGGCTTCATCAGTCCATACATAAGAACATAAGAACGACGGAACACTGCAGCAGGCCTACTGGCCCATGGGAGGCAGGTCCAAGTCTCCTACCGGCTTAAGCCAATGCACCCAACCTAGTCAGGTCAGGTTACCTTGACTTAAGGGAGGAACACGGCAACCGACCTGGTAGCACAAGCTAATCAGGTCCAACTCACACCCACTCATGTATTTATCCAACCTATTTTTAAAGCTACACAACGTTCTGGCCTCTATAACGGTACTTGGGAGTTTGTTCCACTCATCCACAACTCTATTACCAAACCAGTACTTTCCTATATCCTTCCTGAATCAGAATTTTTCTAACTTAAAACCATTGCTGCGAGTCCTGTCTAGGCTAGATATTTTCAGAACACTATTTACATCCCCCTTTTTTTATTCCTGTCCTTCCATTTATACACCCCAATCATATCCCCCCTAATTCTACGTCTTTCTAGAGAGTGCAGATTCAGGGCCCTTTGTCTACCCTCATAGGGGAAAGGGTTTTTGATACATGGAATCAACTTTGTCATCCCCCTTTGTACATTTTCCAGAGCATTTATGTCCATTCTGTAATACGGTGACCAAAACGTGCAGCATAATCTAAATGAGGCCTAACCAAGGATGTTAGAGTTGAAGAACAACCTGAGGACTCCTATTATTTATGCTTCTTGATATGAAACCAAGGATTCTATTAGCTTTATTGGGGAACACTTTTGCACTTTTGGGCTGGGTTCAGATTACTGCTAACCAGAACTCCTAAATCTTTTTCGCAATCCGTAATATTAAGATCTACATTATTTGTTTATATGTGGCATGGTTATTGTCCTGTCCAACATTTAGAACTTTGCATTTGTCTATATTAAACTGCATCTGCCACCTCTCCGACCCACTGCATCAGTCCCATTCAAATCTTCCTGAGTGCTCTAATGTCCTCGTCAGAATGAATTCGACGGCCTATTTTGTTTTATCGGGAAACTGGCCGATGTCGCCTTTATTTCCCTCATCTATTCGTTTATGTAGATTGTGAACAGCAGGGGGCCCAACACTGGACCCCTGTGGAACACCGCCTCGTGACGCTTCCCCACTCTGATTTTCTCCCATTTTGAAAACTCTCTGCTGCCTATTTGTCAAACCATTGCCTCTATCCAGGAAGATAAAAAAAAATTTCTCCTTCCTATTCCATGTGACCTTAAATTTCTCAATAGTCACTGATGTAGGACCCTGTTCCAAAAAGCCTTACTGAAGTCCATATACACATATATCATATTCATTACTTGATCGACCTCCTCAAATACTTAGTGAAAAAAGGTTAATAATTCGTTTAAGGGCAGGAACGCCCCCCTTTCCCTTTGTAAACCATGCTGAGATTCGTTGATTTAAATGTTATTGCTTTTCAAGGTTTGGCTTACGAGACTGCCTCGGCAATTATTGATTCCATAACAATTTTCCACCTATGGATGGTTAGGCTTATTGGTCTATAGTTTGAAGGCTAAGGACCTGGTCACCTGCTTTGAAAATAGTATAACATTTGCCATTCCAACTTATCTGGCACCATGCCAAGTTTGTAGTGGATTATTGTTGAAAAGATTAGCAAAGTTTGCTAAGATCTCTTAATATTCCTTTAGGAACCATTGCTACAGTTCACAGAGCCTGGGGAGGATTTGTATGCAAACTTGAAGCACTGAGGGAAAGATTGAGAAAATCAGTCCCTCAACTTGAGTCGAAGTGGTACAGGTCCATCAAAATTTACTTTACGCAATTTTCAATTTCTATACTTCAATGCATATTTCCAACTCTCTCATTTCTCGTTTTTTTTTTTCCAGGGAGAGTAGATTTCTGATAACATGAGGACATCTTTTCATCTCTCTCTATAGATTCTAACATCATAATGTCCATTCTGTAATATGGAGCCAAGACTGCGCGGCATATCTAAATGAAATCCTTACTAAAGTATAATTAATGTTTTGAGTGTTAACCTGAGGGACTTGATTCATTTAGATTCATCTCTAGCTCCCTAGTTAGGCGAGCGATATGTAAAACTAGACTTAACTAGTTTTAAAGTCTTGACTGTTTAAGAACAAGGTGGATTATTAGGAAATAATGACTTTTTGAAGCAAAAAAGAAAAATGGATAATAAAAATCATAACCAAATTTCATGCATACCTGCCGGTTTTGCCATTCTGTTTTGTTAATCTTTTGGCAGCCTTCTTGCTGGCTATTCTTTTCTGGCCTGCCTTGCATGTCGTCCTGCTTGCTTGACCTGGACTGCCCTCCATCTAGCCCTTCCTACCTCTTTGCTTGCTTATTTTACTTGCTTCCTGAATGCTTGTGCTTACTTTTGCCTTCAAGCATTTCTGCTGCAAGCTTTCCGTCCAGCCTTCAATGGGAAAATACATTCACGCCACATCTGTTATGCAGGAAGAAAAGTGCGCTAACGTAGATGCTAAACTCGTTCGTATCTCATCATCTGGTACGCCCAGCTGGATAGAGGGGGAGGGAAAGTGATAGTAACGGGAGGATAGTGAGAGCTTAAGAGTGGGAGTTTTTTTAAAGGTGAGAGGATGGTGAATCAGTTAAAGGTGATGGTGTTCTGAAGGAAAAAGGGCGAGCATGAGGTTGACTTTATGGATTATTAGTGGTTAGGGTGATAATAAAGGGTCGAGAAATAGAAGTATGGACGAAGGAGCCCTAAGGGTTAGGTCGAAGAGAATGAGGTTGAGGATGTGAGGATGTGTTTATTTTGTGTATAAATGCTCACAAAAATCGAATTGTGCAACATTTGGGTATCTTTTTTCCGGGATAAAGTTTCGCCTACACACCATTGGTTTCTTCAGTCCAATGGCAGGGGAAAAATTTGGAAGAAGAGGAGGAGAGTTTGAGATATTCAGTCCCTCAACCTCAGAGTCGATGTGAGGAGGAGCAGTGATAGGCGGACGAGTTAATGTAGGTCAGCAGCGAACCAAAGCCATAGTGGAAGTAGGTCGTGTGTCTATAGGTTTTGCAAGGCTCTGAAGAAATCCCTGCTTCAAGGATCCAATTAGTTGGCTTTGTTCCCACTAATGCTTTGTTTCCCACTAAGCTTTATTCCCATCTAATGCTTTGTTCCACTAATGGCTTTGTTCGTTGGTGACCTCGGCACTACCACTGCCTCAACCCTAATCATCATCAGGTTATATAAGCTCCATCTCCGCTATATATGCTTGCACTTTTTGCTAAGATGATGGGCTGATCACACCGGACACCAGGCAATGAGGGGACTTGGGGGTTTACCTCCAAAATTCATCATCTTCCCTCATTTATCTGCAGTGGGACTGGGAAAGAAGCCACTGTGTATGGGCGGAACGTTTCCAGAATATAAAAGGATACCCCCTGTTTTTTGTGACTGCAAGGGTCGAAGGTCTCAGTTTCTGGCGTGGCCTCATAAAGACAGTGTCTGGGTGTACTCTTTCCTAATCTTCGGATTAACACTTTTCAGGCTGTTCCTGAAGATATCGTTTGGGAGTATGGTCTCCGGCCACTTCTTCATTCCGTTTGAATAGTTCCATTTCGAGCCAAACTAAAGGTTGACACATGGCACTTCTGGCATCTTTGCGTCAGTTATGTCCAAGTGTGGCCTCCTGCGTTCTTATTTAATTCTCGCTATTTCGTTTACAGTCTCTTCTGTTCAAACATTAATAAAGCCCTTTAAGATATTTCCCATAATCCTGTCGTTCTGGTAACAAATTGTTTTTTCTCTAAATCACTAGGTTATATTTTTTAAAACACCTCTGGCTTTCTTTAGTTTCTTGGAGAATTATTTAAATATGTTTGGAACTCCATGATATTTTTTCGTTGTTATTTCAAGATGGGTCTTACCACTGTCTTCAAAAAGGGAACTTATGACTTTTCATCAAAATATCTACGGTAATATGGAAATACGACAGTGGTTGAAGAACATTAAACACAACTGTGCAACATCTGGGTATCTTTACTTGCAGATGTTCCGTCAACCTGTGGCTATTTTTCCAGTACATATTTCATGTGCAGGGGGCCGTAATCGGTTTATAGACTGTAGATTTGAGGTGTATCACTCCCTAAGCTTGTACATAAATCTTCTGTTTGGTGATGGACTGATACCACTTTATAATTTTACTTTGTAAAGTAAAGATACATGAGCACAATTCAAGAAATTTTCTTTGAGGAAAACTGTTTCACACATGTAGCTTCTTCAGTCCCTGGTCCCTGTATTAAAGCCAATGGTTGTGTAATGTCTACAAATATAAAGCTACCCCAGATGTTCCATGTGTGGCTAATTTATTACCTTTTGGATGACGGTTCTAAGCTAATGAGTCTTGAGATTCTCCACGTACACGTACGCTCAGAGATCAAGAAGCTGAATGGCAGATGTGCACGGTTTGTTGGTTTATTACAACCACCCCAATTTCCGGTACTTTTAGATTTAGGTTTGCAGCATTGTCTCCTGAACTTGGTAAGTTTACTTTACAGATATCAAAAACATTGATTCTGCAGTTTGCTGCATTCCGGTAGAGACAACTTGTCTAACAATCCTGCGCAATTTCTCAGGTTTTATTGTAGGTCTTCAATTGCTATTCTTATTAATCAGTACTGATCTCAGTGGAACCTCACTTGTTCCCCTTTTAACAAATGTGTTGTGATTCTAATTACTTCTTCTTAAACCATGTAACTTTCTGTTTCCTCCTTCCTTTGGTAATACTGTAGCACAGTAGTTTTCTCCTGTAAAATGATTATTAAATCATTGGGAGAGGGCTCTAATCCGTAGGATTATACTGCGTTATGTGAGGGGGTGGAAGGCATTTGACTCAATTCAAGGAACGGGAAGCACAGATCCAGTTCCCTAGAATTAAGTGTCCCCTCACAAGCGTCAAGGAACCCTCTGAAGAGTCCTGTTTAAAAAAGAGATGAAGGGTAGGGCGGTGGTATAGAGTTTCCAGGATTTCAAAGTCCCCGAAGGAAAAAAAAAAAATATTTGGCTGATCAGTTTAGCGAAACGAAAAGTAAGAACTTATCAGAACTTTATCATTCTGGGAAACTAGCGGATTTTACATCGGCATTAGTATGGTGAAAAGGCATAGGGGTGATCAGTGTGTCTGGGGACCAAGAGAAGTGGTTAGCAACATCAGTCCGGGAAAAAACAAGCAGGTGGAAATATGCAAAAAGCATGGAGTACTACATCAGTAGAAGGTAATACAGGCAAGCGGTTTCTGCATCAGTCTAGGGAACAGATGGGGGGTAGGAACTGCAATCTCGGTCCGGGGTAAAAAAACGAGGGATACTGCATCCAGCGTTCAGGGGGAAATAAAGTATGGTGGGTTTATTGTTGTGAGGTTAGATTACTCCAACTGCAAGATTCATTGTATCTCATTGGGTTATCTATTATTCCTGGGCTACACATACAGTTTTAATCCTAAAGTAGTTCTAGTTACAAATTACTGATATATACGCTACGTTGCCCAAACGGAGGCACTATATTCAAGTTCTGCCACACTCGCAATATTGCAAAATATACTTTGGTGTTACAAAAAATACGAAATCTATGTGTACAGAAAAATCTCAGAGAACACTAGGTCAATAAAAGACACCATTCCCACGAGGGGTCCTCCAAGCGCGGGGAAAGTACCAGATCTTACTACCACTTTGCAGCTCACAAGACTGCCATTCCCACGGAGCCTTTACCTGGAGCGAGGGGAAGATTGGCAGACCAGATGGTCTAGCTTCTCCCTTCGAGCCCCGTTGAGGGGGAATAGTGGGATCTTGGCCTGGGGGACGTGTTGGTACCAGGAAAATGAGAGGGAGGTACTTGCACCTGTCCTTCCATGGCAGACTTAGGTCTCAGAGATACTCCCAGGACAGGGATGGCCAAGGTCGGGACACCCATCTGGAAATTGAGCCAGAGACCGGGTTGACACAGTAACTTGGCGAATTTTTCAACAACAACAACCCAAAATTAGTCAACTTATTGATTGCCCACCTTCAGCATCTGTCTAGGCTGATTCTGGCCTTTGTAAAACAGTTTCGTCAGAAAAAAAAAAATTTTTTTTCACGACATTCATTCCCTGTGCTCATATTGGAATCTTAACTAGTGAATAAATATAGGTAGAAAATTTAAGTTTGTTAGGTTAAGACACATTGCAACAGTGTTAGGAATCTTTATTTCGCGAACGTTTCGCCTGTCACTTCAGTTTTTCATATTGTTTCAGACTATGGAACAAATATCCTTGTCTCCAGTGACTGGTGGACTTGGATCCACCTCAAAAACTTCAAGGGGTGATGGGACTGATTACATCGTCTTCAAGTATCTTCTGCTTCTATCAACTTTTCTGTACTCGACTGAAGAAGCTTACTGTTGTAAGGCGGAGTCGTTTTACGAAAATAAAGATCGCCTACTGTTTAGGCGATACATTTCGAAATAAAGATACCTAACGTTTGCATATGTGTCTTACTAACAACCTGTCGGTTAGTAATTTTAATTACCTTTTTAATGTTCAAATAAAGTTTGAGACTATAATAGCAAAAAGAAGTCAAGGTTTAAAAACTCTTACAGTTAAACATAAATGGAAAAAAAAACTGTTACACATCACTTTGTGTTATAGCTTCAGTAACATAATTAGTAAATATTTCATTTTGTTTAAATTTAATTTTAAAACTTTTAC
The DNA here is from genome assembly GCF_026875155.1 of Cherax quadricarinatus. Lineage (NCBI taxonomy): Eukaryota > Metazoa > Arthropoda > Malacostraca > Decapoda > Parastacidae > Cherax > Cherax quadricarinatus. The sequence goes on from NC_069498.1 coordinate 10,325,079, forward strand.
TTATGATATTGAACTATTTAAAAAGCTGTACCATCCATGTTATGTCACTTCACTGATTTGTTGTTCAAATGTTTAAAGTGGTGGAATTGTATAGCGTGTGCTCGGCCTAGGCTCACTTAGAACTTGATTCACAAAACACAGTCTTAAATAAGCTAACTTTGTGATGAACACTCCCCAAAACTTGTGAACAACAGAGCAACAAAAAACAGCCTGCTTGAACAGTTTTATAAAGCGGCCCCAGGTTTTACCAAACAGCAAAAGGTTCAAAGTTGGATATAATAAGTCTCCCACACAAGGGGACAAAAAACTCAAATTACTGAATCTCAGTTCAGCAACTTCCAAACCCCTAGAACGACAGTGTTAATATAAATGCCAGTCAGAAACAAGGTTGTAATTACTCAGGCATAGAGAATGCTCACAAATTCAAATCTCAAAAAATGTCAGAAATTCACCTAGCTCTAAATAAAAAACTCTGCCTCACAAAAGTCGCACGGAGCTATGAGATACAAGGTTCAGGGCATCCCACCAACGAATCTTACTCTTGATGAGTCCAGCCAGAGAGTGAAGGAGACCCTGTATGTCTTGATATCAGGGGGTCCTTTCCTGGTTTACCACTCGTCTCCAAATAACCCAAGCGGTTCCTAAAGTACTTTAGTAGACTTAGTTACACAATCATAAACTCTCCTTTTTTTTTTTAAGCGAGCACAGAGTGTAGAATTGCTGTTTGGCATCTTATCTATAAATTATGGAAATATACAAAATAATTTGCGTCATTTTTCCTCAGGATGCTATAGGAAGGGAAACAATAATGCATACCTATGTCTTGTATATACGCTGAGGTCAGTGGTCACTCTGCGGTACTTACTGCATAAGCTCTTGGGAGTTACCAATGCACCATGGCTTGTTGTTAGTGTTTGTTTTAGAATCTCCGGTTCCAAGTGTTGAAGGAGATTCTACTCTTCAGCGAGGGAGAAAAATAGGAGGCTGAAGCTTCAGCATAGCTGAGTTGGGAGCGAAGTGAGGAAGGATTTAACTGTGTTAAGGAGAAAAATGGTAACCAGCATTGGAGTGATAGTGGCAAGCCGCTCTTTAAGTGGCAAAATGATTCACCAGTTCAGGAAGATGGGAAGTTGAGGAGAATTAAGTAGAGCAGAGGTGAGGTTAGGAGGAAATCGATTCTCTGTTTCTTCCAAGACGAGTGTTCTCAGTGGTTAGTGAGGTTTGTAGGTACATGATTTCCCCTGCTAATCAAGGTTAAGAATATTTTAATAGTAGGCGGGATTCTAGGTAAGATTTTATGACCGTGCAAATTGTAAACAGACAGAAAGGTCAGACAGAGCGTGTGCCTTCCTGGAGCTGGTGGTTGGTGGGGACCAGAGCTGCAGGTGCGGGATAATTATTTGGCAGGGTTGTAAAATGGGAACAAGGGCCCATTATCTTGTGCTGGGGGTTATGACATTGGGGAAGGGCAGGAAGAGAAGAGCTGCTGGTTAAGTACAGTGTCAGCCATAGAAGTAGTTAGGTTAAGGGAGGATCCAGTCATATGTAGCATCTTGCCTAGAAAGGGAGTGGGCATTGGAATGGATGTTTAGGGCAACTGGTTTAAAAACTGCTGGGCCTAGACAGGTACTGCAAGAACTTGCAATCCCATTTCATTGATAAACTGGGTAACCTATTCTTCTGGCAAACTGTGGATATGTATGCAACAAAATCGAACACAAAAGAGTAGTGGTCAAACAGAGTTAATATCGGAGGTGCATAGTGAAAAAGAGAGCTCTGTTCCACAAAGGCATCAGTACTCGCCCCATCTTATTCCATTATCCTCATATCAGAGCAGAAACAGAGATATTACACACAGCACCGTATCATCCTTTGCGGGAGATGATACTAGGATCTTGCATGAGAGACTGTCATCTGCTGAGGACCGTGGGTTATCCTCCAAGCAAGATCATAAACAAAAGTTTCAAGTGCGGCAAACGGGTAAACAATATGATGTTCAATGGAGGACAAATTCAAACTATTCCGTTATGAAAAGGGTGGAGGAATAACTAGATAAAAGAGTCTAACTAATGACTCCGGCCATTTCAATAGAAGCGGAAAATAATGTATGGGACCTGGGGAAAGTTAGAATGTCTGAGGATCTCACCTTTCAAGGATCACAACAGTGCCACGATCGCAGTGCAAAGAAAAATGATAGGATGGATTAATGAGAAAACTTTCAAAACGAGGAGGATGCCAAAAGCCATGATGTTCCTTTTTTTAAATCACGTGTTTCTCTCTAGGCTGGGGAATACGGCTGGACTTTAACATCTCCATACAAAGCAGGGGTGAAAATCGCCAGATCTTTAGGAGAGTGTACAGAGATCCTTTACTGCAGTTAATAAGTTCTGGCAAGCACCCTTATCTACTGGGAACGCTTGGGAAAGCTTGACTTGTATCGTTGGAACGCAGGAGGAGAGATATATCATAATCTACACTTGGAAAATCTTGGGAAGGAAATGGGTACCAAATCTGCACACAGAAATCACTTCCCTACCGAAAGGTTAAAAAGATGGGCAGGCGATGCCAAAATGCCCCAATAACAATAGTAGGGGCGCATTGGTTACACTAGAGGGGAAAACACCATAAGTGTCACCGTGGCCCAAAACTGTTCAACACGCCTCCCATCAAGCAATTAGGGGAAATTGCCAAATAAACCCCTGGCTGCCTTCAAGATGAGGAGCTGGAACAGATACCTAAAAGTCAGTTGCCGGTAATCTGGCCGGGCTGTGGCTCGTTACGTTCGCGACTGCGGTGCGGCCAGCATGTTTAGTAACAGCCTAGTTGGAAATCAGGCCATATGATCCATCGGGATGGCCTGGTCATGGGGCGGGTTCGCCGGGGGCCGTGAATCCCAGGGAATAACTCCAGGAACCTCCAGGTTAAGGGATGGGGGTTAATCTCTCTTGGGGATGGAGTGTGTGTTGCAATTTGCAAATCAAATTTGGATGAGGGTAATTGATGACTTGGTCAGGAATTTAAAATGTTAGATTATAGAGGTATGGGTGTTTGTGGGAGACAATCTAGGCGCTACCCATTAGGGTTATTAAAAACCAGCAGTTTTACCGGGATACCTCAGGTATATGTTTTTTTTAAGCATTTATTCAAAAATAAAGTTGCTAGTTAATGGGCAAAATCAAATTGACCAACAAGCAATAGAGAGATAGATAAGAGGCCCAAAACGAGTGACCTAGCTCCACTTAAGGTTTTACTATACAATAGTAAGAGTCTAAGAAAATATGATAGATGAGCTCTAAGATGATTACTTGCAAGTTGTAGGTAATAGAGATATTATAGGTTTATAAACAGAGGACCTGGTTGAACTGAAATATAGACAAATGCCTTCTGATGCAATACATACTAGGGTTATAAACTATTCACACTTATAGGGTCAACGGGAATGGGTGGTGGAGTGGGCGATTGTATGGTCAGGAGGGACGGAAATTTAAATTGTTGGTCTTCGTAGACATAATATAAGATAGGGAAACATCGAACACGAATCTTGTTGGCTTTCAGTTTTCTCGAGGGACGTGCAACATATTAATTTTGGCTCTGTGATATTTTTCTAGCCTTCAACTTGTTCGAGTGCATGTAAGGCTGTTTTGGGAAGAAAATTTTCATAAGGCCAACTAGATAAGAAAAATGTTTGTTTTTGTGATAATGGGAGGGTGGAGGATTTAAACTTTAGACAATTTGATAGGAACAATATGACATGGAAAATCTTGAATTTCTAGTGACTTTCTTGTTACGGTTCGGGATTTTGGCTTTTTAGAATACAGGTTGATGACAGAACCATCTAAAGGAAACAATGCTGCTTGACTTGGTTTCTTGCCACAAAGATTTCACACTAATTAATTAAATCTTGAGGTTAAATGATGAGGTTTAATGAAACGTGTTCACAATCACTTACTTTTCATTATATCATGGAATTATCCAGGATACTGCAATCAAATCTCTGTCCAGGGATTTTATCGCCTTGGCCGACTTCATGGGGTCCTGAAAAAAATTACCTTGGGTTGGTGGCCATAAATGGGGGAATGTCCTGACTATGGGTTCTGGTAGGTGATCTTGGTTGCCAATATGACGTTTTTAAGTGCTTAGTTCTAGCTGCTCCAGCAACTTTTTGTTCCGAGAGTAGGGTGGAAATTAGATATAACAAGAAATGATCCCAAATGAATGGACAAATAGATTAAAAAAACATCTCATGGTCAAAAGAGAGGCAAAATATAGGGCGTTATCAAAAGAGGGGGGATGGCAGTTAGAAATCAATATATTCAATTATTAAACGAAAGAAATAAAAACAGGGGAATAAGAAAAAGCAAAAAAGGGGGGGATTATGAAGATCTAAAAAGTCGCAAAGGATTCAAAGGTAACCAAAAGGGTTCTTTTCAGGTTATACAGAAGTAAATTAGGGACCAAGGATTGGCCCACTAATAAGAGTAACCTCTGGCAGATCACTGACAGTGATAAGGATATGTATGAAATTCTCAATACATACTTCCTTCAGTTTTCACCCAGAAAATACTAATAATATCCATGAAATATTATTATTATGTTAGAACTGGGGACGATAATAAAAACTATGCACGATTGCGGGTAAACTAGTGGGGGAGGACATGATCCTCAAAACAAAAAGTGAGACACTAAAACCTAACAAATCCCCAAGCGCCCTGATTTGAACTGTTTGCAAGGGTTTTGTTTTAAAGGATTGTGAACGAGGAAAATTAGCGCACTACCTTTTGGCCTAATCTTTTTAACACATATCACTACAAACTGGGCATTTAAGTGCCTGGAGATAAGTGGAAAATGGGCAATTGTTAATACCTATTTACATGGCAGGTGAACAGGTCCCTTGGCTTTTGAAAACTATAGGACAATAGCTTACTCATAGCGGGGAAAAAATTTATTTGAGAATTCAATAAGATTGCGAAGCAATTCGTAGCCATCTTACCATAGGCACAGATGATTAATGGATATCTCAACACGGATTTTACAAAGGGACGTCCTGTCTTACGAATTTTACTAACTTCTTTTCACTAAGGGTGTTTGAGGAGGTAGATCAGGGTTTATGAATATGGGATTATTGTGTATATGGACTTCAGTAAAGGCTTTCGATAGAGTTCCTCTCAGAGGCATTGAGGAAATTAAGGCACACGTAGAAATAGGTGGAGAAAATTTTTCCTGGGTAAAGGCGCAATGTGTTGAAAATAGGCAGCACCCCCGAGAGTTTGCATAAATGGGGGGAGAAATCAGGGAGTGGGGGCACGGACACATGCGGTGGGTACTCAGGGGTCAGTGTTAGGCCCGTGTTGTTCACAATTTTACATAAACGAATAGATGAGGGAAATAAATCAGCGGACCATAAAGCAAATTTGTGAGGGACACAATAATAGACTAGTCCAAAACTCATTCTAATGAGGACACTAGAGCACTCCAGGGTGATTTGAAAGACTGATTTTTTTGGCAATGGTCGGAAGAAGTGGCGGCAGATGTAGTTTAATACATTGGAAAAATGCAAAGTTCTAAATGTTTTACAGTAAATAACCATTGGCCACATATAAAACTAAATAATATAGATCTTAATATACCGATTGCGAAAAGGAATCTTTAGGTTTCTGGTTAGTAGTAATCTAAAACCAGGACAACAGTGCCATAAATTTCAGTGGTGTCAAAATAAAAAAAGCTAACAGAATTCTTGGCTTCATATCTAGAGTATAAATAATAGAAGTCCTCAAGTTGTATTTTTTCAACTCTATATATCCTTGGTTAGGCTCATTTAGACTATGCTGATCAGTTTCTGGGGTCACCGTTATTACGAATGTAATATAAATGCATTGGGAAAAACGTACAGTGGGGATGACAAAGAGAATCCATGTATCAGAAATCTTTCCCTATGTGGATATATGAATGGGCCCTAAATCTGCACTCTCTCGAAAAGGCGCGTAGAAAATAGGGGGAAATGATCGAGGGTTGTATAATAAATGGAATACCGCGCGGAGATAAATTTAATCCCAGAGGATGTGATACGTCCTGTCACGCAGCCTTCTCACCAGAAAGAGTGCAGTCCGTCCCAATGAGACACCCAGACAGGACTCACGGCAGAAGCAATGACTCCCATCATGTGTATCGTTGGCCCTATGAGCGGAATAGGTGAGACTTCAGGAAGGATCTGCGAGCCAGTCCCGATAAAAAGCACTGCGTTGGGTGGTAATAGACGCGGTCTCATACGTGGATGAGTGGAACAAATTCCGGAGTTAACCGTTTATTTGAGGCTCTTTAAAAACATTGTGTAGTTTTAAAATATAGGTTAGATAATACATGGTAGTGGGTGGCCTGCTGGTGGGCTCGCTCAGCCTGCACAGTCTAATATCGTTCCGCAGACCGGACTAGCTTTGTGCCCTGCTTGTGGTCTGGTGCCGTGCTACATCCTTGAGTGGAGGTGACCAGACTGGTGTGGGTCTTTGGACTAATCCGGTGGGGGATAGGGTGTCAATGGGCTAAACGAGGGGGGGCGGTCACCATTTGAACCCTGCTCTCCGCATGGTCAGTAGGCCTTGTTGCAGTGTTCCGTCTTTCTTATGTTTTATGTTCTAATTACGATAAATAAAAAAATTCGAAGTACAGGTGAATTGCATTTCATTTAATCATTAAAGCACATATGGACCAAGGCCATTATGAAGTCGAAGAGGACACCAGGGAAGGAGATATTCAACCACTTTACGCTGCTTACATGTACAACCATCCGGTGATGTGAGTGGGGTTGAGTCTCAGACAATTAGCAAAAAGTAGATTACCAATGCTGCCCTGCTTTTCAAGCTTTATTATAGACTTTACTGTTACTTCTCTTTGTCTTCACTACAGATTATTGGACAAAAATCCTCTGTTCCAGGCAATCTACCGTCACTCACTTCCGTCCATACTTTTCTCAATGATCTCGGACCACTCATCTCTGTTCCGCCTGGTCATGACTATGGATGGGGTAATATTGAAAAATTGAATTCTTCCAGGTTCTATGTATACGGACTAGAGTGACTTTAAATTTTAGGATATTAGAGGCAATCTAAAATTTTTAAAAAAATAAACTTGTTCACATTACATAGCAGGAGACTGGGGGTATTATTAAAACAACTGATAAGGACTGCATCAGTTTGGGGTAAGAGAAAGAGGAGCGGAAAAAACTGCCTCAGTTTGGCACAACTTCCAGATTACATTGCATCAGTCTGCGAAGTGAAAACAGGGGAGTACTGTATCAGTTTGTTGTGAGGTTGAAAAACAAGGGGAGAGGATACTGACGTTAACTGCTGGAACACCAGAGGAAGTACTGCATCTGTCCACTGAAAAACCGCGGGAGAGAGTAAGCAATCTGACTTTTTGGAAAAACCAGGGGTTAATACAGTATGTTCTGGGAAACAGGCCAGGTGGTAGGGTTATAAGCTCTGAGATAACCAATGGGATATTTTAGTGCATCAATCTAAGAAACAGATGGGGTTATTGCATTAATTAAGGAGGGTGGGGCTGGTAAAAACCGATGTTGGCGACATCAATCTGGGAAACAAGCAGGGTTCAATTTTTCCTCCTGGCAATCATGCAGGTAGTAGTACCGATCAGATCTGGGATACCATCATGTTTCAAGTTTCAAGTCTGGGAAAGTAGCAGACTGCTTCAGTCTGGAGAACAAGCAGAGAACTGCTTCAGTTTCTGGGGAACAAGCAGAACTCTTTTCAGTCTCTGGGGAACAAGCAGAACTGCTTCAGTCTGGTGAAAAGCAGAACTGCTTCAGTCTGGGGAACAAGCTGATCTAGCTTCAGTCTGGGGGAAAAAACAAGCAGAACTGCTTCGTATGGGGGGAACAAGCAGAACCTTGCTTCAGTCTGGGGAACAAGCAGAACTGCTTCAGTCTGGTGAACATGCAGATCTGCTTCAGTCTGGGGAACAAAGCAGAGATCTGCGTCAGTCTGAGGGTAACAAGCAGGAAACTTAGCTATTCAGTCTGGGGAACAAGCGCAGAACAGCTTCAGTCTGGGGAAACAAGCAGGAACTGCTTCAGTCTGTGGGAACAAGGGCAGAACTTGGGGGCTTCAGTCTGGGAAACAAGCAGAGAACTTGTTTCAGTCTGGGGGAACAAGCAGAAACTGCATTCAGTTGGGGAACAAGCAGAAACTGGCTTCAGTCTGGGGAACTCATGGCAGAACTGTTTCAGTTGGGGAAACAAGCCGAAACTGCTTCCAGATCGGGAGGAAACAAGCAATGAAATGGTTGCTTTTTCTTCATCACAGTATGGGGGACAAATAAGTGAAAAGGCGGTCATAATTACATTATACCTCCTAGGCGCAGTTTGCCTTGGGTAATATAAATTACTGTCGTAGAGGAAATGGTCTATAATATGATTTCCAATTTGTCGGCTTGTGGTTTTTTCCAGGAGTTTGTTTGTTTGATGAGGGGTTAGAGAGAATATCACGGATTTTATTTTTTTTTAATGATGTCGACGGAGTGTGAGGAGAGATTATTGTATTGTAGCGCAAGTTGTATTGATATTTTTTATGAAGTCAATTGCAAATGTTAGATTCTCTTTTTATGCAAAGTCAGAGAAAAGGTGATATGTCGTTATATTTATAATTGAGGTCAGCTGGCGAGTAAGTAAATTATATATTTTTGAAACTAGTGAGGGAGTTTTATTCAGTATATTTTTGAAGACATCAGTAATTAAATTTATAGCATGAAGTCATGAGGATATCAATGGAATATGTAATATTCTGAAGTCGTGAAGGTATGTCAAGAGGTTTTATTATATTCTGAAGTCAGGTGAGGAGTATTGTCAGAGGTTATTTATATTTGAAGTCAGTGAGGGTTTTGTCAGAGGTATATATATTCACTGAGGTCAGTGAGGGAATGTCATGGAGGTTATATATATTCTGAGTCAGGTGAGGGTATGTCAGAGGGGTTATATTTATTCTGAAGTCTGTGAGGGTTTATGTCAGAGGTTATATATATTATGAAGTCAGTGGTGGGTATGGTCAGAAAAAAATGGTTATTATATATATTCTGAAGTCAGTGGAGGGTATGTCAGAGGTTATATATTTTCTGAAGTCACGTGGAGGGTATTGTCAGGGTTTATATATATTCTGAAGTCAAGTGAGGGTTTTATTGTCAGAGGTTATATATTATATTCTGAAGTCAGTGAGGGCGTTTATGTCAGAGGGTTTATATATTTTCTGAAAGTCAGTGAGGGTTATGAGTTCCAGTGTTAATATATTATTCTGAAGTCAGTGAGGTATTGTCAGAGGTTATATATATTCTGAAGTCAGTGAGGGTATGTCAGAGGTTATATATATTCTGAAGTCAGTGAGGGTATGTCAGAGGTTATATATATTCTGAAGTCAGTGAGGGTATGTCAGAGGTTATATATATTATGAAGTCAGTGAGGGTATGTCAGAGGTTATATATATTATGAAGTCAGTGAGGGTATGTCAGAGGTTATATATATTATGAAGTCAGTGAGGGTATGTCAGAGGTTATATATATTATGAAGTCAGTGAGGGTATGTCAGAGGTTATATATATTATGAAGTCAGTGAGGGTATGTCAGAGGTTATATATATTATGAAGTCAGTGAGGGTATGTCAGAGGTTATATATATTATGAAGTCAGTGAGGGTATGTCAGAGGTTATATATATTATGAAGTCAGTGAGGGTATGTCAGAGGTTATATATATTATGAAGTCAGTGAGGAATATGTTGATTAATCTGTTTTGTTAAGTCTAATTTGCTGGTGTATTTTACAACACTGATCTCTTTAAATCTGAAAGATTTTAATCGGGTTTGGTCTGAGTATATCCTAATGTAGTATTTTTATTGAAGAAATTCTGGATGTTTGTTTCCATATTAAGAATTGTGATTGCCTCTTCTCCATTCCTCTCTCTCTCTTTTGTTGCACCTTTTCCTCTTGATTCTCCCTCTATGTTTTTTTTTCCTTTCATTCTTCTCTTCACTCTCCTTCTCATGTAAGTGATACATTAAAGAATCACTTTATATCAGTCTCCACATATATCAGTCTCCTGAAGGTTTGTGTCAAACTGACATATTTACATTAACGAATGTTATGTTAACGAATGTTAATGTTCAAATAACTGGTTAAATAGTTATTTAAACTAATTTACCGTATGCCTAAGTCGAGGCCTTATCCATTATTATTTTTATCGATTTTATTATTATTATTATTATTATTATCTTCATTATTATTATTATTTTTTACACTTTGACGATAAACAATGAAAAAATAGATAAAAAAATATATACATTCTTCTTTATATCCTTATATATCTTCAACGCTAATTTTTAACTTCATTATCAATTCTGTACTCTGTACTATTTTAATGGCGTGCACTGAAGCAGAGATGACTAGGGTTGCGTTATAATGGGATATCTTTCTCAGCGACCTAAATACATGCACAGTTGATGATTAAGAATTTGTCAACACTGCGTGGGTAAACCCTTGATAAGATTTTCAAGCTAACAGGTATGATAACAGATGCCATCTTTCCAACGGGATACCAGATCCTGAGCAAAGACAGAGGTAACAGGGAGGATGGAGGAGTGGCACTGTTGATCAAAAACCGATGGAATTTTGATGAGCTGGAGAGAGGAGACAGCGGAGAAGCAAGCGATTACATAGCGGGAACACTTCACTCTGGAGGTCCCAAGGTGGTAATTGCAGTGATGTATAACCCACCACAGAACAGCAGGAGGCCAAGGCAAGAGTATGACGAGGGCAATAGATGAGAGGT
>NC_069498.1:10336400-10363819 GCF_026875155.1 Cherax quadricarinatus
GGAGAGTGAAGAGAAGAATGAAAGGAAAAAAAAATAGAGAGAGAATCAAGAGGAAAAGGTGTAACAAAAAAGAGAGAGAGGAATGGAGGAGAGACAATCACAATTCTTAATATGGAAACAAATATCCAGAATTTCTTCAGTAAAAATGTTACATTAGGATATACTCAGACCAAACCCGATTAAAATCTTTCAGATTTAAAGAGATCAGTGTTGTAAAATACACCAGCAAATTAGACTTAAATCCTCTCATATGTTGTGTTATCAAGTGATCAACATGGAAAGGCTGAAACTAAACATATGACACTCACATATTATCACATACGAGGAATTGTTTCAACTTTTCCACTTTCTTACCAAAAACAAGCAAATTTGAACCTACACATACCAACATCCACCCAAACTTATTTCTGAGTAAGACTGGTCTTACAGCGCTTGAGGAATAGGAGACATTTAAGTTCGATCCAAGCAAAGGATAGATAAGTCGAGTTCCTTGGATCAAGAGCCAGTCACTAGCAGTAATAATAGTTTGAGATTCAAGTGGCAAAATAACAATACGTACATACTCCATTAATATAACAACCTTCTTGTCACTAGTATACAAGATTTTAAAATTTTAAAGTCTGTCAAAGAACCTGTTTCTTGTAGCACTGTGCATAGGTCATCCACGCATGCAAATAGTCCCATGAAAAGCTGTAAGCCTTCTCCCTGAAAGTGTGGTGAGTTTGGTATAGCACTGCGTACCTTGTTCCAAGGTACGTAGGATCGAGTCTCCTTCAGCCAGAGATCAGTGTTTATATATATATATATATATATATATATATTTTATATATTATATATATATATATATATATATATATATATATATAGGTAGTAGGTTGGTAGACAGCAACCACCCAGGGAAGTACTACCGTCCTGCCAGATGACTGTGAAACAAAAACCTGTAACTGTTTTGCGTGATGGTAGGATTGCTGGTTTCTTTTTCTGTCTCATAAACACGCTAAGATAACAGGGATATCTTGCTACTCCTACTTACACTTTGGTCACACTTCACAGACACGCACATGCATATATATATATACATACATCTAGGTTTTTCTCCTTTTTCTAAATAGCTCTTGTTCTTTTTTATTTCTTCTATTGTCCATGGGGAAGTGGAAAAGAATCTTTCCTCCGTAAGCCATGCGTGTCGTATGAGGCGACTAAAATGCCGGGAGCAATGGGCTAGTAACCCCTTCTCCTGTATACAATTACTAAAAAAGAGAAGAAGAAAAACTTTATAAAACTGGGTTGCTTAAATGTGCGTGGATGTAGTGCGGATGACAAGAAACAGATGATTGCTGATGTTATGAATGAAAAGAAGTTGGATGTCCTGGCCCTAAGCTAAACAAAGCTGAAGGGGGTAGGAGAGTTTCAGTGGGGGGAAATAAATGGGATTAAATCTGGAGTATCTGAGAGAGTTAGAGCAAAGGAAGGGGTAGCAGTAATGTTAAATGATCAGTTATGGAAGGAGAAAAGAGAATATGAATGTGTAAATTCAAGAATTATGTGGATTAAAGTAAAGGTTGGATGCGAGAAGTGGGTCATAATAAGCGTGTATGCACCTGGAGAAGAGAGGAATGCAGAGGAGAGAGAGAGATTTTGGGAGATGTTAAGTGAATGTATAGGAGCCTTTGAACCAAGTGAGAGAGTAATTGTGGTAGGGGACTTGAATGCTAAAGTAGGAGAAACTTTTAGAGAGGGTGTGGTAGGTAAGTTTGGGGTGCCAGGTGTAAATGATAATGGGAGCCCTTTGATTGAACTTTGTATAGAAAGGGGTTTAGTTATAGGTAATACATATTTTAAGAAAAAGAGGATAAATAAGTATACACGATATGATGTAGGGCGAAATGACAGTAGTTTGTTGGATTATGTATTGGAAGATAAAAGACTGTTGAGTAGACTTCAGGATGTACATGTTTATAGAGGGGCCACAGATATATCAGATCACTTTCTAGTTGTAGCTACACTGAGAGTAAAAGGTAGATGGGATACAAGGAGAATAGAAGCATCAGGGAAGAGAGAGGTTAAGGTTTATAAACTAAAAGAGGAGGCAGTTAGGGTAAGATATAAACAGCTATTGGAGGATAGATGGGCTAATGAGAGCATACTCAATGGGGTCGAAGAGGTATGGGGTAGGTTTAAAAATGTAGTGTTAGAGTGTTCAGCAGAAGTTTGTGGTTACAGGAAAGTGGGTGCAGGAGGGAAGAGGAGCGATTGGTGGAATGATGATGTAAAGAGAGTAGTAAGGGAGAAAAAGTTAGCATATGAGAAGTTTTTACAAAGTAGAAGTGATGCAAGGAGGGAAAAGTATATGGAGAAAAAGAGAGAAGTTAAGAGAGTGGTGAAGCAATGTAAAAAGAGAGCAAATGAGAGAGTGGGTGAGATGTTATCAACAAATTTTGTTGAAAATAAGAAAAAGTTTTGGAGTGAGATTAACAAGTTAAGAAAGCCTAGAGAACAAATGGATTTGTCAGTTAAAAAATAGGAGAGGAGAGTTATTAAATGGAGAGTTAGAGGTATTGGGAAGATGGAAGGAATATTTTGAGGAATTGTTAAATGTTGATGAAGATAGGGAAGCTGTGATTTCGTGTATAGGGCAAGGAGGAATAACATCTTGTAGGAGTGAGGAAGAGCCAGTTGTGAGTGTGGGGGAAGTTCGTGAGGCAGTAGGTAAAATGAAAGGGGGTAAGGCAGCCGGGATTGATGGGATAAAGATAGAAATGTTAAAAGCAGGTGGGGATATAGTTTTGGAGTGGTTGGTGCAATTATTTAATAAATGTATGGAAGAGGGTAAGGTACCTAGGGATTGGCAGAGAGCATGCATAGTTCCTTTGTATAAAGGCAAAGGGGATAAAAGAGAGTGCAAAAATTATAGGGGGATAAGTCTGTTGAGTGTACCTGGTAAAGTGTATGGTAGAGTTATAATTGAAAGAATTAAGAGTAAGACGGAGAATAGGATAGCAGATGAACAAGGAGGCTTTAGGAAAGGTAGGGGGTGTGTGGACCAGGTGTTTACAGTGAAACATATAAGTGAACAGTATTTAGATAAGGCTAAAGAGGTCTTTGTGGCATTTATGGATTTGGAAAAGGCGTATGACAGGGTGGATAGGGGGGCAATGTGGCAGATGTTGCAAGTGTATGGTGTAGGAGGTAGGTTACTGAAAGCAGTGAAGAGTTTTTACGAGGATAGTGAGGCTCAAGTTAGAGTATGTAGGAAAGAGGGAAATTTTTTCCCAGTAAAAGTAGGCCTTAGACAAGGATGTGTGATGTCACCGTGGTTGTTTAATATATTTATAGATGGGGTTGTAAGAGAAGTAAATGCTAGGGTCTTGGCAAGAGGCGTGGAGTTAAAAGATAAAGAATCACACACAAAGTGGGAGTTGTCACAGCTGCTCTTTGCTGATGACACTGTGCTCTTGGGAGATTCTGAAGAGAAGTTGCAGAGGTTGGTGGATGAATTTGGTAGGGTGTGCAAAAGAAGAAAATTAAAGGTGAAACAGGAAAGAGTAAGGTTATGAGGATAACAAAAAGATTAGGTGATGAAAGATTGAATATCAGATTGGAGGGAGAGAGTATGGAGGAGGTGAACGTATTCAGATATTTGGGAGTGGACGTGTCAGCGGATGGGTCTATGAAAGATGAGGTGAATCATAGAATTGATGAGGAAAAAGAGTGAGTGGTGCACTTAGGAGTCTGTGGAGACAAAGAACTTTGTCCTTGGAGGCAAAGAGGGGAATGTATGAGAGTTATAGTTTTACCAACGCTCTTATATGGGTGTTGAAGCGTGGGTGATGAATGTTGCAGCGAGGAGAAGGCTGGAGGCAGTGGAGATGTCATGTCTGAGGGCAATGTGTGGTGTGAATATAATGCAGAGAATTCGTAGTTTGGAAGTTAGGAGGAGGTGCGGGATTACCAAAACTGTTGTCCAGAGGGCTGAGGAAGGGTTGTTGAGGTGGTTCGGACATGTAGAGAGAATGGAGCGAAACAGAATGACTTCAAGAGTGTATCAGTCTGTAGTGGAAGGAAGGCGGGGTAGGGGTCGGCCTAGGAAGGGTTGGAGGGAGGGGGTAAAGGAGGTTTTGTGTGCGAGGGGCTTGGACTTCCAGCAGGCATGCGTGAGCGTGTTTGATAGGAACATAAGAACATAAGAAAGGAGGAACACTGCAGGAGGCCTGCTGGCCCATACTAGGCAGGTCCTTTACAATTCATCCCACTAACAAAACATTTGCCCAATTTTCAATGCCACCCAAGAAATAAGCTCTGATGTGAAAGTCCCACTCAAATCCAACCCCTCCCACTCATGGATGATGAAGAAAATGTTTTAATACTGACGTGCTGTTAAGATGTGAGCCAAAGTAACATTATGAAAGGGATTCAGGAAACCGGAGGCCGGATTGAGTCCTGGAGAGGGAAGTACAGGGCTGCACTTGAAGGAGGGGTGTTAATGTTGCAGTTTAAAAACTGTAGTGTAAAGAACCCTTCTGGCAAGACAGTGATGGAGTGAATGATGGTGAAAGTTTTTCTTTTTCGGGCCACCCTGCCTTTGGGGGGAATCGGCCCGGTGTGATAATAAAATAAATATTATATATATATATATATATATATATATATATTTTTATTATATCTAATATTTAATATAATAATATATTTATATATATATATATTATATATATATATACATATATTTTTAATATATATATATATATATATATATATTTTTATATATTATATTTATATATAGTGCCGAATATGTAAAACTGGCCAATTAACAAGAACTCATTTAAAATTAAGTCCTTTTTAAAATTTTTTCTTATACGTTTAAAGTTATTATTTTTTTCATTATTGATGATGTAAAAAATTTTAATTTTGCACGAAAAGAATCTTAAAAAACTTACCTAACCTTATTGTAACAAACGCAAATTTTATTTTTAGCCTAACCCAATTAATATAATTTAGATTTATTTACAATAATTTAATACTAAACAAACATCAATGAAATATATATTTTTCGTTAGGTACATAATGATTTTAAGCGAAAATATATGATACACAAATTTTTCTCTTGTCCAATAAGGCAAGATGAGTGTTGCTATTTAAGCCAAAAAATATTTACCGGTACGTTCTGCCATTCGGCAAACGACATATATATATTAAAATCCACGTTGATTAAAATTACCCAAAAAATGAAAAATTGTACCTAAACTATACCAAAATTTAATAAATTCCATCAACAGTAAATTTTGAAGCCATCAGATAAGGTATTATTCAGTAAATTTTTTAGCTATTTCGGTAAAATTTCAAATGCGAATCAACTGAGACTAAATTTGTCGGGTCTCAACCTCTTTAACATCATCTATAAATTTGAGTAGAGAATCAGAACTTGGCATTTATTAGTATTGAGTAAAAAAAATGAAAATCAACTTAAATTCAATAAAAATAAGCAAATTTTGACTCGTTCCTCAAAACGGGGCAGCGTTTGCCGTTATATTCAAAAGCCACACCAGCGCTGAAAATGTTTAAGCCGATCAGATAAGAAGTTCTCTCTAGATACGGGGAATGATTTATTTTACTACAACCAAACAAATTTTCCTGCACTCAAACCGAACTATAATACATCAGCCATAAATATTGCAGCCTTCAGAAAATGTCAACTGAAAAGTATTTAGTGTGGCTTATCGAGAATAAACATTTCACTTTATTTTACACATAAACGTGTCAGTGCTGCTCCTACTCCATTTGTTATTTCAGTCTCTCCGTAGTAAATTATTTCGCATCGTTTCTTTTAATTTTTGAAACTAAACCTTTGAACATTCTAATAGTTACTCCAGCTATTCCAGTATACTGGAAATAATGGTAACAATTTTTTTGTGATAGTCAGGCACGTGAACATTTCTAAATTATGCTGTGAATTTTGTTTCGTTATTTGGCTCGTTATATGAGGTGTTCTTGAGTTTTTGTGCAAATATAAAATAAAAGAGGGCTCGTATACAAAAAAAAGAAAAACTAGGCATCACACATAAAAATTTACCAAGTACAGGAGCTGTGACTCGACCCTGCCCTGGAACGACAACTAGGAGAGTACACTCACGCACACACACAATACACACACACACATAACACACACAACCGACACACACACACAATACACACACCTTCTCATATTCATACAGCGGGATCGACAAGGAGGCAGAAAAGCTAGAAGCTGATTTGAGGAGGTAGGAAGGAAAAAACAGGAAGCACAAAAGTTCGGTCTAGAGTTGCCAAGAGCTGAGACACAAGGAGTTTAAGAACCACCAGCCACCAACAAGAGCTGAGAACACCAAGAGTTTAAGACCACCAGCCACCAACAAGAGCTTAACACCCAGAGTTTAAGACCGCCAGCCACTCAACAAGAGCTGAGACACCCAGAGTTTAAGAACCACCAGCCACCAACAAAGCTGAGACACCCAGAGTTTAAGAACCACCAGCCACCAACAAGAGGCCTGAGACACCCAGAGTTTAAGAACCACCATCCACCAACAAGTATCTGAGACACCCAGAGTTTAAGAACCACCAGCCACCAACAAGGAACTGAAACACCCCAGGTGTTAAGAACCACACCAGCCCACCAACAAGAGCTGAGACATAACCCATAGTTAAGAACCACCAGCCAACCAACAAAGAGCTGAGACACCCGAGTTTAAGACCACCAGCCACCAATAAGAGCTGGAGACACCCAGAGTTTTAAGAACCACCAGCCACCAACAAGACTGATACACCCAGAGTTTTAAGAACCACCACGCACCAAAACCCCCCAAGAGCGAGACACCCAGAGTTTAGAACCACCAGCCACCAACAAGAGCTGAGAGCAACCAGAGTTTAAGAACCACCAAGTCACCAACAAGAGCTGAGACACCCAGAGTTTAAGAACGCACCAGCCCACCAACAAGAGCGAGACACCCAGAGTTTAAGAACCACCATCCACCAACAAGAGCTGAACAAACCCAGAGTTTAAGAACCACCAAGCCACCAACAATAGCTAGACACCCAGAGTTTAAGAACCCCCATCCACCAACAAGAGCTGAGACACCCAGAAGTTAAGAGCCACCAGCCACCAACAAGAGCTGAGACAATCCAGAACTTCAAGAAACCACCAGCCACCAACAAGAGCTGAGACACCCGTAGTTAAGAACCACCAGCCACCAACAAGGATCTGAGACACCCCGAGTTTAAGAACCGCCACCACCAACAAGAGCTGAGACCACCCAGAGTTTAAAGACCACAGCCACAACAAGAGCCTGAGACCCCAGATTTAAGAACCACCAGTCACCAACAAGAGCTGAGACACCCAGAGTTTAAGAACCACCAGCCACATCAAGAGCTGAGACACCCAATTTAAGAAACCACCATCCACCAACAAGAGCTGAGACTCCCAGAGTTTAAAACCACCATCCACCAACAAGAGACTGAGACAACCCAGATTTTAAGAAACACCAGCCAACCACAAGAGCTGAGACACCCAGAGTTTAAGAACCGACCAGCCACCACAAGAGCTGAGACACCCGAGTTAAGACCACCATCCACCAACAAGATCTGAGACACCCAGATTTAAGAACCACCAGCCACCACAAGGGAGCTGATACACCCAGAGTTTAAGAACCACCAGCCACCAACAAGAGCTTGAACACCCAAGTTTAAGAAACCCCAGCCACCAACAAGAGCTGATACACCAGATTAAAGAAACCACCACCACCAACAAGAGCTGAGAACACCCATAGTAATAAGAACCACCATCCACCAACAAGAGCGAGAACACCCAGATCTTCAAGAACCACCAGCCACCAACAAGATCTTTAATAGCAACCCAGTTTTATTCTTCCATCCTCTACGCACTTTAATTTAAAAACTACAGTAATGACCTCAACTATTTTTCTGTTCTTCTCCTAGTCTCTTTCTCACTTGTAATCCCTCATACCCCTCCTCTCCCCTTCACAGCAGCTGTAACGATACAACTTCCTGTCTCAACCCCTTCATGCTAACTTCACTAAGACCATGTTTCTCAACCCCTCTCCATTGCTACTTTCACTATTCGCATGTTTCTCAACGCACCTCTCAATGCTACCATCACTATCCTATCTCTCTCGGATCCTCTGCTTCAATTCCCTCTCAGGAAGCCAGTCCCAATACCAGAGTCACAGCATGAATTCACTTTGAAGGATGAATTTTGGTGTATTTCGGCGCTGTTTTATAGCCACAACCCTAGCTAACTGCACCTCAGTGAAAAATATCAAATTGTGAGGATTAGTATAGTGTTTCATAATGAAGCTAAATAATAAGTGTTTGCCTGTTGTGAAGCAAATCAGACAAAGCTTTCACAAGTTATCATGTAGAAACAAATATATCCAATTTTTTCAATGCAATGTAAAATTCAACACACACAGCCCAAATCTAATTCCAGCCTTTTCAATTAAGAAAATTCCAAAGTTTGAGAAGCTAAACTGAAGAGGCTTTCCATTATTATCTCAGGGATGATAGCTGTAAACACACAATCAATTCAGCTTGAAACTGTTCATATATTGTACGGTTCCTTAACCCATAGAAATCACAAGCACCTGTGAAGTGGGATTGCATTCTGACTCCACCCAAGCAAGGTGAGGATAAACCAGTTCCTTCATTCATGCATCAAAATTCTCTCTGCAGCAGCAAGAGACACTTCTCAGGAAGTACAATCCAGGTAAATAATATTGAAAAAAATATTAAATTTCGTATTAGAAATAGCTAAATTCATCGTACAATCCAATAACAATAACTATCTAAATAGATAATATTAGTGGTTGACAATTTGACATCAATTAGAAGAAGCTTTCTAATGTTACATCAGTGAAATTTATAAAGAATAAAAAGGGAAGAGTACCGTGAGGAACAATAAACAAATTACCCCGACATAGGAGAATTAAACTTATGACTAGTTAATGGTACAGTCGGACCGACACGTCGCCAAAAACTAAACTTCATCTCAGATTAAAAGCCTAGAGAATTGGACCTGCCTCGTATGGGCTGTAGGCTGCTGCCTTCTTATGTTTCATACGTTCTTATGGTCAAGTATATATGAACGGATCAAGGGAATCCCTCACTTGCAAGTTATTCAAAAACCTTCACCAAGTAATTGATAACCAGGGGATAAAATTTGAGGACTATCGGATAAGACGTTCTGTAAAGCCTTAAAGCAATCTCAAGAAAACTAAAGTACAAAATATCAACTTGAGTTGTCAATATTTGTCACTTTTTTTTTTTGTTTTATTCAGCTTTATTCTAATGAAAAATCTTTGACAGTTCACTAAGAAAAAATATTTAGCTTCTGTTATGAAGTCAATTTAAAAAAAATAAAAACTTTAAAACTTGCAATTTGGCCCGTGCAAAAAAAAAAATAATCGTTAAGATGCACCAATTCTTAGACGTATTAGACGACCAGAAATCTTCTCATGTTATTAATAAAAGAAAATTTATTTAATAAAAAATTGAAAGCTTAAAATTATAGTGCTCAAAGTGAAAGATAATTTCGTCTTAATAAAGCATCAACAACCGTAAAGTTTTTGAAGTCTATCAGAAAAGGTCAATCGCATTAATTCCTCTGAATTCAACTTGTTCCAAGTTACATTTTAGCAATGCCATTAAATTTTCAATTAATCCTAATCTACCCTTTATTCTGTTTTCTTGTGGAATGCATCTGCGTTCATTACTTTGAAGCCATTTTTTTAGTTATAAAAAAGGAATGTATTCCAATTTAGTTGTACAAAACTTGCAACGGAACTTTTCATCCAATAACAACATGATGTATTCTTACGTCTACGATAGTAAGTCATCAGTTTGACGTGATTCTGGGAAAAATTTATATTTGTCAGTGTAATGCATATCTCTTTCTAAAAACATGAAATAAGTTATTTTTTTAGTTTAATAAAATTGACAATTTTAAAAACCACACATATTTTTTAGAGTTAATAGAGTCAACTACAAAAAAAAAAACCATGAAAAATATTGAAAATTCTTTTTTTTTTTTTTTTTTTTTTTTTTTGCCTTTTTCAATTGGAAATGAAATACTGAACTACGTGTGATGCCTAATTTTCGTTTAAACTCAGACACTGTAATCAATTGATTTTCACATTTTAAACCACGATTAACTATATTGGTGAAGACATTTGTAGCCACTGACATGTACCTGTTCTCTTTTTCAAGTAATAAATACATTAAGTACTATTCAGATATCCTATTTCAGGTGTTTGCCGAGACATAGACATATGTTGGTTACAGGTGAGGATAAAGGTGATGGTGGTGGGGGGTGTGGAGTTGATGGTGATAAGTTTGTTGGTGGTGGTGCATGTGATGGAGGTTATTGGTGGTAGTATC
This sequence comes from Cherax quadricarinatus, assembly GCF_026875155.1. Taxonomy (NCBI): domain Eukaryota; kingdom Metazoa; phylum Arthropoda; class Malacostraca; order Decapoda; family Parastacidae; genus Cherax; species Cherax quadricarinatus. The sequence continues at coordinate 10,346,823 of NC_069498.1, forward strand.
AGTGGTGGTAGTGACATCCATAGGTGGGTAATGGTGTCATTGTTTGGTGATACACTCATGCATGCGTAAATTAAGGTTATATTTAAATATACACAAATAGGTATTAGGTTTTGGTAGACAAGCAACCCCCATTGAAGTACAACCAGTCCCTGCCCAGATTACTGTGAAACAGAAACCTGTAAAACTGTTTTGCATGATGGTAGGATTGCTGTTTCTTTTTCTGTCTCATAAACACAGCAGATAACAGGGATATCATGCTACTACCAACTTACAATTGGTCACACTACACAGACCAACGCACATGCATAAGTAAATACAAACATCTAGGTTTTTTTTCTCACTTTTTCTAAATAGCTCTTGTTCCTCTCTATTCTTCTATTGTCCATGGGGAAAAGTGTAAAAGAATCTTTCCTCCGTAAGCCATGCGTGTCGTAAGAGGCGACTAAAATGCCGGGAACAATGGTCTCGTAACCCCTCTCTCCTGTAGACATTTATACTAAAAAAGAGAAGAAGAAAAAACTTTATAAAACTTGGGAATGCTAAATGTGCGTGGATGTAGTGCGGATGACAAGAAACAGATGATTGCAGATGTTTTGAATGAAAATAATTTGGTTTCCTGCCCTAAGCGAAACACAGCTGAAGGGGGAAGGGGATTTTCGGTGGGGGGAAATAATGGGGATTAAATCTGGGGTCATCTGAAGAGTTTAGAGCAAAGGAAGGGTGTAGCAGTACTGTTGAATGATCAGTTAATGGAAGAGAAAAAGAAATATGAAATTGTGTAAATTCAAGAATTATGTGATTAAAGTACAAGGTTGATGCGAAATGGGTCATAATAGCGTGTATGGCACCTGGAGAAGAGAGGAATGAGAGAGAGAGAGAGAATTTGGAATGTTAAGTGAATTGTAAGGAGCCTTTGAACCAATTGATAGAGTAATTGAGGTAGTGACCTGATTGCTAAAGTAGAAAAGGGGCAGAAGTTAAAAATTGAAAGGGGTAAAGGCAGGCCGGATTGAAGGTAAAAAAGATAGAAATGTAAAAGCAGTTGGGGATATAGTTTTGGATGGTTGTGCAATTATTTAATAAATGTATGGAAGAGGGTAAGGTACCTAGGATTGGCAGATAGCATTGCATAGATCCTTTTGCATAAAGGCAAAGGGGATAAAAGATCGTGCAAAAAATAAGTGGGGATAATTCTGTTGAGTAAACCTGGTAAAGATTATGGTAGAGTTATTATTGAAAGACTTAAGATTAAGAACGGAGTAGGATAAGCAGATAACAAGGAGGCTTTAGGAAAGGTAGGGGGGTTGTGACCATGTGTTAATACAGTGAAACATAATAAGTTGAACATATTTAGATAAGCATATAAGGATTTGGAAAAGGCGTATGATAGGGTGATAGGGGGCAATGTGGCAGATGTTGCCAGTGTATGGTGGTCATAGATATTGTAGGTTACTGAAAGCAGAGAAGAGTTTTTAACGAGGATAAGTGAGGCTCAAGTTAGAGTATGTAGGAAGAGTAAATTAATTCCACATTAAAAGTATGGCCTTAGACAAGATGAGTTGATGTCACCGAGTTGTTTAATATATTTTATTAGGATGGGGTTGTAAGAGAAGTAAATGCGAGGGTCTTGGCAAGAGGCGTGGAGTTAAAAGATCAAGAATCACACATAAAGTGGAGTTGTCACAGTTTGCACTGTGGGGCTGGGGGGGAGGACACTGGTGCTCTTGGAATTCTAAGAGAAGTTGCAGAGATTGTGGATGAATTTGTAGGTGTGCAAAAGAAGAAAATTGAAAAGTGAATACAGGAAAGAGTAAGGTTATGAGGGATAACAAAAAGATAGGTTATGAAAGTATTGGATATCAGATTGAGGGAGAGAGTATTGGAGGAGGTGAATGTATTCCAAGATATTTGGGAGGGTGGACTGTCACGGATGGTCCAAAGAAAGATGAGGTGAATCAAAGAATTGATGAGGGGAAAAGGGTGAGTGGTTGCACTAGGATCTGTGGAGACAAGAACTTTGTCCTTGGAGGTCAAAGAGGGGAATGTATAGAGTATAGTTTTACAAAAACCTCCTTTAAACCAACCCTCCTCACCACCACCTTATCCATAGGAGGCCGGCACCCCTACCCACCTTCCTTCACTACAGACTGAAACACTCATGAAGTCCATTCTGTTTTCGCTCCATTCTCTCCTCATGTCGCGAACCACCTCAACAACCCTTCCTAAGCCCTCTGGCACACAGTTTTGGTAATCCCGCACCTCCTCCTAACAACCAAACTACGAATTCTTTGCATAAATTTCACACACAAACATTGCCCCAGACCATGACATCACGCCACCAGCCTTCACCTCGCGGCAACATTACAACACCCATCGTCATTCACACCCATATGAGAGCGTTGGTAAACTATGCACACATACCATTCCCTCTTTGACCTTCCAAGGACAAAGTCTTTGTCTTCCAAGACTCATAAGTGCAACCACTCACCCTTTTTCCTTCCCCACATCAATTCCATAGCTTCACCCATCTTCCATAGACCCATCCCTGACACTTCACTATCCCAAATATCTGGAATACCATCACCTCCTCCATACTCTCTACCCTCCAATCTATAACCAAACTATCATCACCTAATCTTTTTGTTACCTCATAACCTTACTCTTTACAGTATTCACTTTTCAATTTTCTTCTTTTGTATACCCCTACCAAATTCATCCACCAATCTCAGCAACTCTCTTCAGAGATCTCCCAAGAGCACAGTGACATCACAAAGAGCAACTTTACGACTCCCCACTTTATGTGTGAATCTTTATCTTTTTATAACTCCCCGGCTCTTGCCAAGACCTCGGCATTAACTTCAACATACAACCCCAACTAAAATATTATTAAACAACCACGGTGACATCACACATCCTTGTCTAAGGCCTACTTTTTACTGGGAAATAATTTCCGTTCGCTACATACTCTACCTTGGAGTCCTCACTATCCACGTAAAAAAACCCTTCACTGCTTTTCAGTAATCTACCCCGACACCATACACCTGCCACATTGCCCCCTATCCACCCTGTCATACGCCTTTATCCAAATCCATAAATGCCACAAAGACTCTTTAGCCTTTCTAAAACGTTCACTTATATTTTTTCACTGAAAACCTGTCCACACCCCCCCTACCTTTCCAAACCTCCTTGTTCATCTGCATCCTTTCTCCGTCTTACTCTTAATTTTTTTCAATAATAACTCTCCATACACTTTACCAGTATACTCAAAAACTTATCCCCCTAAATTTTTGCACTCTCTTTTAACCCCTTTGCCTTTATACAAAGGAACATGCATCTCCTCAACCCTAGGTTTTCCCTTTTCCAAACCCCTTTAAATTTAAAAATTGCACCAACCACCCAAAACTATATCCCCATCTGTTTTTAACATTTCATCTTTATCCCATCAACCCCGGCTGCCTTCCCCCCTTTCATTTTACCACGCCTCCAAACTTCCCCCACACTCACAACTGGCTTTCCTCCCCTAAAGTTTTTGTTCCCCCTTTTGCCCTATACACAAAATCACAGCTTCCCTTTTTCATCAACATTAAACAATTCCTCAAAATATTCCCTCCATTTTCCCCAATACCTCAACTCTCCTTTAATAACTCTCCCCCTATTTTTAACTACAAACCCCATTTGTTTCTCTAGCTTTTTTAACTTGTTAATCTACTCCAAAAACTTTTTCTTTTTCAACAAAATTTTGTTGATAACTTTCCACCCACTCTCCCATTTGCCCTTTTTTTACTTTGCTCACCACTCTCTTAACCTTCTCTCTTTCTCCATAACTTTTCCCCTCCTTGCATCACTTCTATTTTATTTTTTCATTTATAAAAATATATAAATATATATATATTATATATATATAAATATAAATATATATATATATTATATTATAATATATATATATATAATAAATAATATGTATAAACCTTGGTATAAATACCACAAGTTGGTTGAAAGACACTAAGCAAACCATAACATATTTATTAGAAAACTTTTCGGCCGGGGACCATCACTTCTAACTCAGAGGTAGAAAACATTAATTTGGCGGAGATGAGATGTGACGCACTGACCTGAGAATGTCAAAGAAATAAAAAGGAGGAACACTGTAAAGGGCCACGGGCCCAAGCGGGGCACCCTTTCAAAACCCTCACCTATAAAGGGGGGTAGATGAAAAAAATCATGTGACCCTGTGTTGTTGGGTTGGGGCTGTTTAGTATCAGTATGCCAATGTTTTTAAATTTTGATTTTCCAGTGTTGCGTTCTAAGTGTCGGTGAGGGCATTAGTGAGGCTTCTGGCACCGCGGTCCCGAGGTCTGATTTGGTGAAACGAGTTCCTCATTCCCTTCATCAAATGCCCCTTGGGTTTCCCGTGGGGGACACAGGCTACCTTACATCGTCTCGTTTTGAGGCATTTCGATGTTCATTCAGGGGGACTGCAAAATCTCTGCCCGCTCGCCTACATATTTTTTAGGACGAACCCACAGGGGGAAATGTAGACGCCTCTGTAAAGTTAAGGTGTGGGGGTGCGTTTCGTAGTGAGGGCTACTCCACGGGCATTTGAAACTGAAAGAGGGACAACCATTCCACCGAAACCCGACCTCAGACCCGACGGGGCCCAAAGCCTCACTAATCGCCGTCACCGACACAAGAACGCAACATGGAAAAAACAAAATTTTAAAAAAATTGGCAAATACATGAACTTAACAGCACCAACCCCAAAAACACGGGGTCACATGATTTTTCACTACCCTCTTCACAAGGAAGTTTTTTTTTTTTTATAAGGACCTGCCTCCATGGGCCATAGGCCTTTTCAGTGTTCCTCCATTCTATGTTTTTTATGACATTCCCAGGGCACGTGCGTCACATCTCACTCTCCGCCATATAATAATGTTTTTTCTACCTCTGTATGTTAGAAGTATCAAGTCCCAGGGCCAAAACGTTTTTTAAAAATATGTATATGTTGCTTCACACACACACACACAAAACACACACACACACATATATAATATATAAATATATAATATAATATTAAAAATATAAAAAAATATATAAAAAATTAAATAATTATATTTATATATATATATATAAATATATATATAATATTAATATAATATATAATATATATATATATAAATATAAAATATATTATATTATAAACAAACACGATCTCTGGCGAAGGAAACTCGAACCTACGAACCTTAGGACAAGGGACGCAGTCTTTACCCAACTACCCCCCACGAACAAAACCTTTGCGTGACATCCTACACTTTTTATCCAAGCAGCCCGCTTTTCAGGGGGAAGGGTTTACCCCCTTTTCATCTCACCCCTGCATGCACAGCCTTCAGAGATTTAACAATGCAAGGGAAATTCGCGAGAGCAGGGGAAATATACCCAAACACTAATCTCTGGTGAAGAGACCGAACCACGAACCTTTGGGCAAGGACGCAGTCTTTACCAATCTACCCCAGGGCAATACCTTGGCTTAGCACGCTACACGTTTTATCCAAAGGAGCCAGCTTTTCAGGGGAAGCTTACACTTTTCATCTCATCCCCTGGATGCACACCTTTTAAGATTTGAACAATGCAAGGAATTCGCAGAGCTCAAATATACACAAAACCACTAATCTCTGGGTGAAAGGGGACTCGAACCACGAACCTTAGGACAAGGTACGCAGTGCTTTACCAAACTACCCCCACTGGACTACCTTGGCGTGTAGCTGCGCTACACGTTTTTCCAAGGGAGCCAGCTTTTTAGGAGAAGGCTTACAGCTTTTCATCTCATCCCCTGCATGCTCAGCCTTACTAGAGATTTTAACAAAGCAAAGGAATTCGCGAGAGCACGAAATATCACAAACACTGAATAAGGCAAGCGAAAATGTGTTATTTCAATAATTTTCGCAAAAAATCATTCTGAACCTGAGTTTGTTTATAATATAACTTTTTTGTAAACTTATCTAACGTAATTTAATTGCATAGGCTAAATAAATTGCGCTTGTTATAATAAGGATAGAAAAATTTTTCTATTTTTTTTTTTTTTTTGGAACATCATTATTAAATTTTACATTAACGTAAAGAAAACAAATATCTTTTCAACGAATAAGAGAAAAATTTAGGAAAGGACTTGATTTAAAGTGAGTTTTTTTGTTATCGACCCAATTAAACCTGTTCGGCACGTACACCAGCACACACACCATATATATATATATATATACTATATAGATATAGATATAAGTAATATATATATATAAGTATATAATATATATATATATATATATTAAATATAATATATACGTAGTCAAACTGTTTCTACAGAGCGCACCCATCCGAAAAGGCCTTCTACAGAGCGCACCCTTTCCGGTTTTAGGCCCATCTACAGAAGCGCACCCTTCGGTTTTAGGCCTTCTACAGAGCGCACCCTTCCGGTCTAGACCACAATCGGGGTCAAAACCTTTTCAACACCTAGGTGTTACTTCCGGTTTTGAACCATGACCTCGCCCCTAGACGTACCTCACTCCTTGACCCCCCAACCAATACCCCCGACCACGACCCCTTCCGGCGACCCTCCGCCGCGCGCTCGCGCGCGCCCGCGGCTGCCCTTCGGCGCCGCGCGCCCGACCGCGCGCCCGCCCGCCGGCCCGCGCCTTCTACTGCGCCTTCTGCAGCGTCGTCCCGGAATCGCCCCCCGCCCTAGAAGTCTTTTTTTCTATGATCTCCTCGGATCAAGTTTTTAAGTTCCCGTCCTCTCACTTTCAACCCTCCCAAAATTTCTCGATATTAACAAGTTTTTTGGATTTCCCCCCTATGGGGTTTCGAATGACGTCCATCTCCTCGGATCGCCATAGTCTATTAAGTTTCCCCCACTCACTTCACCCCCTCCCAAAATTTCTCGAATCAAAGTACTCCATCTCCACAGATCAAATTTTTTAAGGTTTCCCCACTCCCACTATCCATTCCCCCCCAACCCCATAAATTTCTCGATAAATACAAGTTTTTGGATTCCCCCTATGGGGGTTTTGATTTCTTATGATCACCTTGGATCAAATTTTTTGGATTATCACCCCTCCCACTTTTCACCCACTCCCCCAACCTTCAAATTTTATCTCGATAATACCAAGACTTCCATCCCTCGATCAAAATTGTTTTGGATCCCCCCCCCTATGGGGGTTTTCGAAATTCTTCTCCAATTCCTCCGATCAATTTTTTTTTGGAATCCCCCCTCTGGGGGAAGCATGCATACTGAACAAGGTCTAATGAAGGGTGTTTACCTTTTAGGTTAATTGGACATAGCAGTGACGTCACACATACATGCAAAAGTCTTGTCGACTTACCCCTATTTCGTACGTCACGCGCACACAGGCTGAATCCCCTGTCGATCCTTTTAGTTAAAAAGGGACATATAGTGAACGTCACGCGCACAGGCAGGAATCTTGTCGACCCTTGTCATGACGTCACGCGCACAGGCTGAATCATGTCGAAAAACCTTTTTTTTTTATTAGTTTCATTCAAGTAAATATGGGGAAACATATACCATCATGAGGAAAACATTTTTCATCAGCAGAAAGGACACATTTTCAGGATAACACAACAATACACACAATTTTATTTTTTGTCATTATTTTAATTATACAGACATTACATTTCTTTCTGGTAATACAAACAAATACAATTTCAATGAAAAAAGCTACAATTTTCCATTGACTAAAACGAACGTCGATAATTTTTTCTTCTCTTGTAGAATTTCTGGTGCATTTTGTTTCAGGGTCGTCATCCTTCTTCCACACTGTATACAAAAACTTCTGGGGGGGAAGCTGGTGATAATAAATGGGGGAATCCTCATCCATACAATGAGGATGATGGTAATTGTCTAAAATATTTCCATCTCGCTCCATACGCATTTATCGCCAATAACAACTACTAACCATTCTCCACTCATATGAGACTGGGGAGAAGGTCGATCTCGGCCGTGTAAGGAGTTACAATATCCTGGTATAAAAGCGTTTAAACCATCAACCGCCTGAGTCAGGAGGCGCAGTCTCAACATCCACATGAGGTCGGGAGAAGTCCTCTTTGGTAGGAGGGGTAGCAACAACATCTCACATATGGATGGGTAGAGGGTGGTGGATCTCGCTCCTAACATTCCCCATCAACTCGCAAATCATTTTTCCTCCCTGTCGGATTTGATTTGCGTCAGGCATTAATTTCCAACAACCGCATTAAATTCGCATCTCAAAGAAAAAAAATTCTCGATTAGAAGAAGAATAAGGCATATCTTTAATTGCATTAAAAAGTTTTAATTGTTTAATTACATTACACTTCTAAAATCATTTATGTGAAAAAAAGATTTTTTCAATATTAGAACAAATAATGAACAAAAAATCACTTACCATTACCGCAGGTGGATTATTCCGACATACACAGTATGCAGTCTTCTCTCTCCTCGCAGGACACCTCCAACGGAGTACTGAATTAGGATTCATCCTTGACCTACAACTGAAATGACAGAAGATGCAAGAGTGACCCAGCACGGCATTATACAGCGATATGACTCTCGGCCATCCTCAAACCATTCGCCCCGCCTCTAACGCCTCTACCCACCGTATTATATTCCAATATTTTACAAACAGATTTTCAAATTCCCACTTGAATATAAGCAAATACACTTGAACATGAGGGTATATATTGAAATGGCTCATATTCATAATTCATTATAAATGGTCATTCTTTAATTTATATCTAAACCAAAGATCTTTAAACAAAATATGGTTAAACTTTTTCTTGACGCTATAATTTGTTAACTTATACACAAAATAAATAGCAAATAAGCCGCAACACCATGGGTTGGTGGTTCACACCAAAGAAATATTCATGAAGACTTCCTCATATTAATACCGTACATAAATTCTCTTGTATATAAATTCTCATCTATATTAGTAAAATGTTTAAATCCACACCCCGAAATTTTTCTATCCTAAATATAATTAATATGTATATTGTTCACATATATACTAATCCATCCAATGACCATATTTTTTCATCTTGATCGTTCAATATATAAAGATGAAAATTACCTGGCTTATCTTTTATCCTCATAATAACTCAATTATATTATTTGCGGCAAACAACCCAAATACGAGGCATATCTTCCCGTAATGATGTTTCAATTCAATATTTATTTCTTCAACACTTCATGATCTATATACTCAGCGTATGACTATCAACTGTTTCTATTTGCATTTATATTTAAAATCGCATTAGATTTCACCCCAAACCATCAGACAAATTCTATCATTCCATCTTTCGGTTAAACCAAATGTCATATCTATTCTCAAATTACCATTCTTCTCGACAGATATAGCCATCTTAACCTGTTCACTTCTCAGATCAACACCTAATATAGTTCTGCTTGGAGAAAACTCTTATATTTAATCAGATGAACCGTCTCCAAACCCAGAGATTTCAAGGTAGCGTAATATAACCCAACTCGCATGGTAGGGAAACTTAGAGTCAATATTAAGAATCATTTCTGAATAATTGTAAAAAACGCCCGAAATGGATTCAAATCTTCCATGTTGAAAATATAAAATGGATAAAATTTTATCCTCCATCAAAGACTTCATATCACTAATATAATAAATATCATATCGGTATGACTTGTCCCCCCAATGATTAACTGCGATCAATTGTGTTTGATTAGTAATTCCAGAATATAATGATTAAATAATGTCCTCTTGAACAGATATTCACACCCATGCGGGTTTGCCCCACAAGCTTGAATTCAATGGCAATAAATGCATTCGGTATACGGAATACTTTATCGATCCATAATTTAATGGAATTAATATTATATTTATATGTTTTTTTCCGCATAATGGAGTCATAATTACCCATGCGGAGAGAATGCAATTCAAGTCACAATCGACCATTTCGACACAATCCAGATATATTTTCGTGGAAAACTACTCACATCAGCATCAAAGGGAACAAAGTATTTCAACTTCATTCGTTAATTTTTACCTTCGTCTTTCTTAATATCATCTAAATCAGCTTTTTGTAATAGTACTACTTGCTGTGTCTTTATTACGAAAGAATGCTATTCTTCCCAATGTATCTAATTTTGTTGGGATAAATGCTTAAGCAGTTTAATAAAACCCCGTATATGAATAAAAGGGGATTCGATTCTATAAGTTTTTCTTTGAGATACAAACACAAAATTTGGGAATATTGTCTGACTTATAGAATTCCAAATATGCCTTATCACGTCTCCCAATGCACCCCCATCCTCATTTGTTATATTTATGTTCATTTCCAAGGGCCAACTCGTTAAATCTAAAAAATGACCTTCTGAATTTTGTATTCTAAATTCGAGAAATTTATCAGATCCTTGATTTACTGGAATACTTCACATGTGCGTCTAGCTGCTATTGAGGATTAAATAATGGCTGTCCTGGAAATTTTTGGGAATCCATCAGTTTGGAATGAGAATAAGTGGGGACGGGGCGTTGAGTCCCCCTGGTGTAACGTATAGAGAAACCAGCCGACATACTAACAATATGACAGTTAACAATATACTAATTTTTAAATTAAATATTCCACTTTCTTTTATTATTAAATTTCAATCGTTTAAAACCAATCTTTCTACTTCCTCCGGTAAAAAACTTCTGTCCGACACCTTCAATGTTTCTACACCTCTATTTCTCGCAAATTTTTCAATGCAATACCATTATTAACATCGTTAAAACTTTTTTGTCCGTTTGTAATACTCCCGGAGCAAAGGTATTCAATAAGAATGGTATTGTTTTCTGGCCATCCCACCGAGAAATGCCCAAAAATCCTCCGCCCCTCCCTCTAGCTTTATATAATATGATATCATCTAACCTCTCTTTCACCCTCGAAGTATCAAAGAGTTTCAGGAATGATTCCACTGAAGGAGGGGAGAAATGGTTCTCATCTTGAGGTTCGTTCAATATTAACTCAACTTGACATTCACCTCGTTTTATAGGTCTTAAATGTAGTACACATACAGTAGAACACTTTCATTATATTGAATTAACCTTCCTTTCTGATCAGCGAGCTTATACTCACTTGATCAATTATCTTTTTATTAAGTGGTTTGTACATTGTGGGGTCATAATTAGATCTTAATGGGATTAATATAACTACTCCCAAAAGAGATACCAACTGATCGCCAAAATTAATGGATCAATCAAATCACTATATATTAACATATAATTAATACCTGATTTTAGGATCGGGTGGGTTTACCGCCTTCACACCAGCTCGTTAAAAATAATCTCTTTTTTATTGGGAAAGACATACAAAATTTCATTACCTGAGAACCCTAACATATCGCTTCCTTCTTTATCAAATTTCCAACCCACATAACCTGGGAATATCAGAAGGTAGTATAATTTTTTTTTTCAAGTTAATAACCACTTGTTTTTTCCTGGATGATATGTGAACACAATTGAGTTTTTTGGGGGTGATAATACCCGTTATATGTTTAAACTGCTTTACAGATTTTCATTAATATCCTCATTTATTGCCTCTAAAATCCTTGTTTATATCACCTCCAATAATTTTGCTCATATCAATTTTATGGATATATTTATTTACTTAGATTTCTAAAATGTAATACATATCTTCAAATTCTTTTGCGGTATATAATGCGTTTGGGGTAAATTATTTTTTTCAGAGCAACCTCATAATAAATTTTATTATTAAAAATGGGTCATATAATTTATTAAAAAAGCCAAGGGATTGCGGGAAATAAATCGAGATTTTAATTGCTACACCGTATAGAAGACGTTCGATCCAATTTTATAAAAACCCAAAAAAAAACTTTCACACGGGGTTTATATACTCACCAATATGTTATCCACGTGTTTCCCCCTTCACGCCTCCTTTTGTAAAAATTGTTTCTCATTTTGTATTCCTCACAAAAATCAAAATGTATACTGAAAAATTTTTAATAAATGCTTTATTTCTTTAAAAATCAAATTATTCTTCTCGCTTTTTCACATTTTTTCTGATAAAACTTTTAAAAATTTCAAAATTACCCCCTAATGGGGTAAAAGGTCCCTTCTCATCCCCTCCCCAAAGGATTTTTTTGCAATATCCAAACATGATTTCACATATTCTATTTTCCCCGCACCCTCTTATTGCAGAATCTTGACAAATTGGGGTTTTCTGGGGTTTTTCACCGGGGTAAAAGGGGGGTTTTCCCTTGCCTAGGGGGAAAAACCTTAAACTTGGTTTCACCACGCTTAAGCAGACACCCCCAAACCCCCCTTTAAATTCTCAACCCTCCGTTTTACAAACTCGAGGGTTTTCCCGATTCAAAAATAAAGTTGGTACAAGATAAAATTCTTTCATGATTTTTTAACAATCGAAAAAATATTTTCTGCTGAGGTAATAAATCAAGAAATTTCCCCTTTACTCAGAAAATTTTTTCTTTTTAGCTGAAAACCAAATTTTCTTAAAAGTAATGATTTAATCTCTTCTTGTTTTTTTTTAAATTTTTTAGGGGTCTAATGGTATTTTATTCTTAATCAAATTCTTGAAAACTCACTGATAAAACTTTGTGTGTTTTCTTAAACTTTTGTAAAAAAATCTTCCGTTGATGCTAAAAGACTATTAAGAATGAAAATTTAATTTTTTAAAATTTTTCTAATAATGATTTTTTCTTGTCCTTCAACAAATCTCTTCTTTGACCCACAAATTAAAAGTGAATCAAAACCTTTTATAAATCCAAATAATGCTTTTCCCCCAATTTTTTTTCGTTTCAATATTTGTCGATAAAAAATTTCTGGGGGTGGTTGCTGGGGCATTTCCTAAAATTTGCCTTAATTTTTCACCTTTCAAATCTTTCAAATGTAGTTGTTAAGGTTGAAATTATTAAATTTCTTTTTTTTAAAATATTTCCTTGTTTTTGTTTGTAAAAACCCTTTTTAAACGCGGATGACTGCAAAGGGGCATCTTGTTGTGTCTCAACACCCAAATTTTCTTCTGATTCGTTTCTTTTTGGATCTTCCATTTTTATAATTTACCCGAAACTGATTTTTTTCATTCTGCGTAATACCAGGACTTGAAATGGGGTTTTACCCCAATCCCCGAGTGGGAGTTGAATTATACGCATTACTTATCTTTAAAAATTTTAAAAAATTAAATTATTGGACTTGTATATATTTTTAAAATTTACGTTTCAACTTTTGCAACCTCCTCTGAAATGGAAGCTTTGTTTTTTTTCGAAAATACTTTGATATAACTTTATATGTTTCTCTGGAGATAATTTGTACCGTTTATTTAGAAACCCCTGCCTTTTTTTAAATAACTCGATATTTCTTCCCCTTTTTCATTCCCCCAATAGTTTTGTAATGCTGTAAAGTGCTCCCCCCCCCCGTTTTTTTTTTCAGGGTACTTTTTTTAAAATTTTTTTGAAAAAACATCGATAACACGAAAAAGTATTATACCATCATTATATCGGATAATTTGAATATCACCCAAATCACAGGTTTAATATCATTTGGGGTTTGGGAAAATTATTTTTACGAGGAAACTTGGGTTTTAAAGAACTAAAATATATGTTTTTCTGAATTTAAGAAATTTTGACCTCTTTCAAGGTTATGAGGATCGTCTTTTTCAGCTGTAATAAATTTTTACCCCGAGATGACCCGCAGATCAGGATCTCTATAAACCTTTTAAATTAATTTTGCTGCTCTTTGGTTTTACTTTCGTGGGAACCGGCGTAAACATTGGTCGCAACTGTAATGTTTCTGGGTATTTAAAAAAGGTTTTGAAAAAAAACCAAAGGGTGATCGTTTATAGCAGATTTATATTTTTTAAAAAATTCCCCTTTTTTTTTCCAAAACTTGTCCCCCCGAATCCAGTAAAATCCCTCTTTTTAAATAAAGCAAAATGCGTGCGTTTAAAGCCAGGGTGGGGCAATCGTCTCCTAAAATATATTTTGAGTAATCAAAAAATGTTTTAATTTGATGTTTTCCCTTTAGTAAAACATTCGAGAAAAATTTTTCATGTTCCCGTTTTTTAAAATAGATCAAAAACAAAATTATTGTATTTTCATGGGTGATGCAATGACATTCTTGGGTCGATAATATCTTTTACTTAATTTAAATTTAGAGTATCTCTGAATTTGTTCTAAGGGTGTGTTTTTCCCCGCAATTATAATGTTTGAATTTCTCTGGAAAAACTTATTAATTTTGAGTAAAATTAGGTTTTTGCCACTTTTGAAAAACCGGCAATGATAATCGTGGATAAGAAATATATCAACGTCAGAAAATGGTATGTTTTCAAGTTCAACATTTCCCCTTATTATTTTAAAAAGACTAAAAGCTTCTTCTTTAAGTTAAAAGAACTAAAAAAGGGGGTTTACCTAGAGAGGCGTTTGTACGTAATCTTAATGGGTTTTCAAATATATAATCTTTTAGTTAAAAAAGAAAAGGGGGCACAGTTATGTGGGCGGGGTGCCCCACCAAAATTAGTTCTTTTGGGTGGCGATTGACCGGTGTTCATGGAAAATTTTTTAAAATTTCTTTGGGTTTTTTCCGCTTTCATTTTGGGCGGGGGGGGGGGCCCTGTTTTTTAAGGTTAAGTGTTAGTTCTACCTTGGGGGTGAACCCATTACATGCTGTCTGCCCGGTTGACCCCGGTGTTATGTTCTACCCTTGGTGGGGAACCGCATTACACAGTGGTGGGGGGGAAGGGGGGCCCCGGTGTTTCATAAATTATGGTGTTTTTCTATTGGGTGTGAACCCAAACATGGTCTTTTCGACCGGGTTGACCAGGTGTTATGTTTCTACCTTGGGGGGAACCCCATTTACATTGTGGGTGGGGGGTATACAAAAAAACGCGAACTTTTCCCCTTTCAACCAAAAGTTTTCCCAAGGAATTTTTCCCCCTTTTTAATTCAGCCCATTTTAAACCTGAAGACACTAGAGGAGGATTTAAAAGGCTTATGTCATCCCTGATTTTAAATTTCCCCCCCCGATGATCTTCTTTTAAAAATATGGAAGAAAGGTAAGTTGTATTAAAATTCTTTTTTTTTTTAATGTTTAAATTTTAGTTGAAGCTAGAGTGAAATTTTTTAATTTTTGTTAATAAGTAATTTGGGTAATTTTTTGTTGAAGCATAAAGGGAAATTTTTCGTATAGGTGTTTAATGAAACTTAACGGGGGAAAAATTGAAAAGGAGCATTGGTAAAGGGGGTTTGGGACGTGTTTTAAAAGAAAAGGCTTTAAAAAAAAAGGTTATTCAATTTGGGTTTTGGTGGGCCTGAGATTTTTGGGAAACATTGAAACAGGTATGATCATTTTTGTTTTTTTTTATAAAAAATTTATATTTTTTTTTTTTTGAAAATTTTTTCTTTTCATTGAAATCTTAAATTTGGGTTTTAATTTTCTTTTTTTAATTAAAAATTTAAACCAATTTTTTAATTATGGGCTAAATTTTTCTTTCTTTAAATTTTATTTTTTGGGTTAGATTGGGGAAATTTTTTTTTCTTTTGCAGGAAAACACCCTTTGGTTGTAATTTTGCCCCCGCTTGGTGGTGAAAAAAGGGGTGGTTGGTCCTCACAATCGGAGGGCCCGCCCCCCTTTATGGGCAATACCCCGCTGACGGGGAAAAGAAATATGGAAAAAGCCAGAAGTTATTAATTAAAAAAATTTTGAGGGGAAACAGGGGGAAAAAGTTTTTAATAAAAAATAAAAAATTTTAATGGGTTTTTTTAGAAAAAGGGGAAATTTTGTGTCCCCCTTCAAACTTTAAAAAAAAAGTTAAAAATTTATCAAAACAAAGGGGGTTTAAAAAAGGGGAAATTTTTAAAATTAACTTTTGGTAGTAATAAGAGGCTCTGAATTTTGTCAGGGTAACAAATTTTTAAAAATACGGGCAATTCAAATGGGGGGTGGTTTGATCAAATGAAAATTTTTGTATAAATTTAATTTTAGGTAAAAGGGGGAAATTTGGAACCCAGAAAATGGGGGGAAAAAATTGAAATTTTAAACCAGGATTAAGATTTAGGAAGGTCTTTTTTTGACAAAGATAAAAAAAATTTTTTTTTCCAGGTTTTTTCTAAGAGAATTCAACGAAAATTCATAAAGTTTCCCCTTCCCGGAAATTGGAAAAAAAAGGGGGAAAAAAAAGGTATTTAATCAATTTAAAAAAATAAATGGGGGCTATGTTTGGGGTTTTTTTTTTTTTTTGTCTTTGGGCGTTTTTGGGGTTTTGTTTCATAAAGCAAAAAATGAAAAAATGTCATGGGGTTGATTTAAAATTGCCAGGAAAAATTAGTACACAAGAGGGGGAAAAAAAGTTTTTATCCCCCCCGCAAAAAACTTAAAATTTTGAAGATTCCCCAAAAAAAACGGGGATTGATTTAAGTTAGAAATTTAGGAAAAGGAAATTTTAAAGTGCCATTTTATATTTTATCCCAAAAAAAAAGGGAAAGGATAAGGGAAAGGGGGCCCTTTATTTTAAAAGTTGTTAAGGAAAAAAAATATTTTAAAACAGACCGTTATTTTGAATGAAAGGGGTTTTTTTTAAACAAAGGAAATTGGGGCATTTAAAAAAAAAGACAAAAAAAAATGGGAACAATTCAATAAATTTTTTTGGAGTTTTCACGGAAGGTTTAAAACAAGAGGAGAAATTATTCTTTTTTTATAAAGCGAAAGGAAAAAAAGGAAAATTTTTGAAAAATTTTAAAACATTTTGCAAATTAAACAATATATGGGGTAATTTTTTTCAGGTCATTTTTTTTGAAATTCTTTTCCCAGCGGAAAAAAAATAAAAAAAAAATTTTTGGGTTGGGGTGCTTCCAATTAAAGGAAAAAATTTTTGTTTTTTTTATATTGTGAAAAAAGGGGAAAAAATTTGATAAAGAATTTTTTTTTTAAGAGAAAATGCGTTAAAAAATTTAATTTAAAGTGAGGGGGTGGGTTTA
>NC_069498.1:10364319-10426819 GCF_026875155.1 Cherax quadricarinatus
CCTCATATACTCGACCACAGCAACCTGCCCTCTTATACTCGACCACAGAAACCTGCCCTCCTATACTCGACCACAGCAACCTGCCCTCATATACTCGACCACAGCAACCTGCCCTCATATACTCGACCACAGCAACCTGCCCTCTTATACTCGACCACAGCAACCTGCCCTCTTATACTCGACCACAGCAACCTGCCCTCTTATACTCGACCACAGAAACCTGCCCTCTTATACTCGACCACAGCAACCTGCCCTCTTATACTCGACCACAGCACGTTGGTTTGCGTGCAGCCAGCAGCAACAGCCTGGTTGATCAGGGGCTGATCCACCAGGAGGCCTGGTCACAGACCGGGCCGCGGGGGCGTTGACCCCCGAAACTCTCTCCAGGTAAACTCCAGGTAAACAAGAGGCGTGACACCAATTTTCACAAAAATGACAATTTATCCATGCAGAAGCCCGTTTGTTTGATTGACTGCAGACTACACAGAGCTTCATAATGTGACTGAATGGTTGATTTACTGTAATTCTACTAGTAACCTCTTGAATATTCTACTAATAACCTCCTTAAAGTGAAGCTCTAGCTATTTGTATTTCTATTTCTAACTGTACTTGTATATTAATACAGCTTACCGGAGTACGTTTTATATTTATTGTTTGTGTTTGATAAGGGCGCCTAAAACACCGTTTGTTTACAGTCTGCTTTATTGTCCACCGAATCCGTTTGAAACCAGTCAAGGGAAACTGGTCAAGGGTTCGGACCAGCCAAGGGTTCGATCTGGTAAATATGTAAGTTTGAGGACTGTATATAATCTAGTGATACCAGTGAATAGGAGAATTCAGTGTTGTAGTAGCAACTAACCAGTAATATAATGGTACTTAGTAGAGTGGAGTGACTTTCATTAGTTTCTTCCTCTTGAAATACCAGACGTACACAGTGAAATTCATATAAACTGTAGTTACCAGCGGTCGCAATATACACAACGAGAAGCAAATATTACTACAGAAAAAAGCGTCTTTCCTCCAAAAATTCCACCAGTCAACTATAGTGATAATATAGCATTTGTTGTGGTGGAGACGGAAAAAAACCTAGAAAAGCTAGATACAAAGATCGATAAACAAGAGTTGAGACCTGACCATTCATCATTGTAGGAGCTGCCAGCAATCACCGGTTCTTCAACACGCAAGTTATACTTTTGTATCAATCAAATCACATATTACTCGGTTAAATAATTTCCAGTAGATCCTTCATGTGTTAGCCCAAATCACCGACCAGTATGTTTTAAATAAGTGACCCTGATCAGATCCGATGGGTTTCAAACCCTTGACTGGTCCGAACCCTTGGCTGGCCGGAACCCTTGACCGGTTTCAAACGGATTCGTTGGACAATAAAGCAGACTGTAAACAAACGGTGTTTTAGGCGCCCTTATCAAACACAAACAATAAATATAAAACGTACTCCGGTAAGCTGTATTAATATACAAGTACGGTTAGAAATAGAAATACAAATAGCTAGAGCTTCACTTTAAGGAGGTTATTAGTAGAATATTCAAGAGGTTACTAGTAGAATTACAGTAAATCAACCATTCAGTCACATTATGAAGCTCTGTGTAGTCTGCAGTCAATCAAACAAACGGGCTTCTGCATGGATAAATTGCCATTTTTGTGAAAATTGGTGTCACGCCTCTTGTGCAGATATCCAAGAACTAGCTACAAGCAGTATTAAATCAGGGAAGTGTTTTTGGGTATGCCCAAATGAGATAAATCTGTGGACTAAAATAAGATTGGTATTAAAAGAGGATAGCATCAAAGCAGCCTTCATAGAAAACCTGGAAGCATTCTATAACAGATGGGAAAATAAAAAATCTGCGCTGGATGGTATCACTCTTGGTGCTGGCCATGTAGTTAGAAAGTGTAAGGCTGGAGGTGCTGCCCTGGTAGTCAGTAAATGTGGGGCTGATAGTGCTGTCTTGGTAGACAGTAATGGTGAAGCTGGAGGTGCTGTCCTGGGAGACAGTAATGGTGAAGCTGGAGATTTTGTCCAGGTAGACAGGAAATATACGCAGGAGGGAATGCATATAAATGACCTCATGGGAGACAGGAGCTGTAGTGGGGAAACAAGTGTAGTCAAGGAAAAGATAAAACCGATATTACAAACTAGTAATACAACAGGAAATAGCAAACAAGAGGACTCCACTAGTAATAGTGAGGATATATTACCAAAAGCAACTGGTGAGAGCTCCATTGTTGGTGCTAGTGAGGATAGGAATAAGACAGGTAAACATGCATCAACAGGGAATACAGTCACAGAAACCCAAGGCAAACGGAAACCAATCCTGTGCACATACTATGCACTTGGTATCTGCAGGCATGGGAAATCTGGAAAAACAGATGGGACGTTCAACTATGACCACCCGAGAAAATGCCGTGCCCATATGACAACAGGAAAATGCAAACTCCCTTCCTGTAAGCTTTTCACCCTGAAATGTGTCCCTCTTCAGTACAAGAAAGACTGTGCTATAACTTAAATTGCCAGGCACACCATCTAAAGGGGACAAAAAGATACAAAACATTCAGGCCATGGGAAAACCTGGGTAGCCACAGCCACTCAAGAGGGAGAGGTTTTTTAGTGCCAGGAAGGAAAAAAAACTGGCAGGAAATGGCGGAAGTCGTACACCAAATCCAGTCATTCCTGGAGTTTTTAGTTTAGTTTAATATGTTTATTATGCACCCCATACCCATCCTGTGGGCGGTAGTCAAAAGATTACAGAGGTACATAATTGGTCCAGGGACTGGGCCTCAAAGTTTTGATAGCTGAGCAAGTTACAGAGGTAATGAATTCACAATTTACAAAGGTAATGAACTCACAATTTACAAAGGTAATGAACTCCAGGTAGGTCTAGTCACAATCATGACAAGTTACAAAGGTATTTACAGATTACAAAGGTACACAATGGGTCCAGGGACCGGGCTCCAAAGTTTTGATGGCTGAACTAGGTACAAGGTAATGAACTCACAAGTTACAAAGGTAATGAATACTGTAAGAATGGTTACTTACGTTTATACATGGCTGCAATCATGAACAAATTTTAGAGTAATGAGCAATTCACACTTCCACACCCGGTCACAACTGTAGTGAGTTATTGGTGCAAATGTTGATTGCTGAGTCTCTCTCTCTCACACACACACACATACAAATTCATACACACACACACATAAACACACACACACACACACACACACACACACACACACACAAACTCATACACACACACGCACACACACTCATACACACACACACTCATACACACACACACACTCATACACACACACACATACACACACACACTCATACTCACACACACACACACACACACACACACACACACACACACACACACCCCACACACACACACACACACACACACACACACTCGCACACTCACACACATACACACATACACACAAACACACACACACACACACACACACACACACACACACACACACACACACACATGCACATATGTGGTAATGCTTTATTTACAGCTAGCAAAGTCAGGGTATTTCTCCAGAATGGTCTGTAATATACCACTGTGGATAAAATACTTAGCCATTTCTTGAACACTTCTGAGTGAGTTGTTTCTAAATTCATTAATTTTATCACACTCCAGTACATAATGACGCAAGGTGTGACAATAATCCATCTGGCAAAGTTTACATTTCGTTTGGTCTACATCTGGTGGTGGTGATTTAACCTGCCAAAGATACTTGTAACCCAGCCGGAGCCGGGCGGTAGTGACATCCAAGAGTCTGCTTATTTTGTTGGATGCACCATAGACATGTGGCTCCTCCTGCATGATAGAATGATGATAGATGGACTCAGTGGTGTCAATCTCCCTGAGCCTTAAGTCCATAAAATTCAGCTGAAGTTCTTTTCGTATTATTGTTCTCAAACTACTACCTGACAAGCCAAGATTGTAATCTACTCCCTCTTTGAAAGCATACAGCTTAGCCAATTTATCAGTTCTATCATGCATCTGAAGACCAATGTGAGATGGAATCCACAGCATGTGCACTCTGACTCCACTGTCCACAATCCTACCATACCTGTGTCTGGCTTCTGACACAAGCATGCCACAATTTATGCTTAATGAGTTGAGAGCATTTATGGATGACAGAGAATCAGTTACAATTAAACTGTCAATCTTTGATACATAGATGCATTTCAGTGCAAGGAGTATGGCAAACAGTTCTGTCTGAAGGGTAGAGGCCCAATTATTGATGCGTGCTCCAATTTCTTTAAGAGAGCCATCACTCTGTACGACAACAGCAGCACTACCAGCTGCACCAGTGGATTGGTGAACAGAACCATCAACGTAAATAATTTGCGAGAGTGTGTGCTGTGTGACTAAGTTATCAATACAGCTTAAGGCCTCATGTTTGGCTTCAAGGCGAAGTTTTGGTTGTGATTTAAGAAGTAGTTTGGGGGGAAATGGAGGAAAGGTAGTTTGGAATGGGTAATATTCCATGGAGCGGAGAAGTGCCGCTGTTGCCTTACTTGACATAGATCATGTATCTGATTCATGCGGAGGTCGGTTCCAGTCTTTTCGATCCATCTGGAGGAGTGCTCACCAGTGCTGAGGAAAGTTTGGAGGGCTTCTGTGCAGGGGTTTGAATGAGCTTGCCTGAGCATATTAACCCCAATTAGGATATTTCTTTCAGTAACACGATCTCTGATGCTTGGAATATCAAGTTCTTTTTGCATATTTAAAATTTTGGCAGTACGAGGGCATCCTAGGATGATCCTCATTGCTTCGTTCTGCAGTTTTTCCAGCCCTCCAAGCTTCCAGTCAGACACAAGAGCAAGTAGTGGCGCAGCATAATCAACCAATGATCTAATATAAGCAAGATACATCATTTTCACAATTTTAACATTAGCACCATACCTGGGGTGAAGCCCTGCCACAACGAACCACAGTCGCTGGCCTCCACTCCAAACCAACAGATACAGATACTAATGCCGGAAAAAAAGTCCCCCCCCCCAGTACCAACAATACCACCAGTCCAATGACATTCTTCTTTGCAAATATACAGGGTCTAAAGCCAGCAACGAACAACAAAATACCTTTCATCCGTGGACTGCTTGATAAATTAGACACATGTGCTTGCCGAGGCAAATGCAATGTTCGCGGCTTTCACAGAGACCCACATAAAGGATCACTTGAACAACGAAATATGGATCCCAGGTTACAACCTATACAGATGAGACAGAGTGAACAGGCAAAAAAAGGGGGGGTGGGGTTGGCCTGTACATCGCAGAGTCACTTGTTTGCTCAGAACTGCTTAATGCCTCAAATGATGTAGTGGAAGTTTTAGCGGTAAAGATCGAGAATCACAACCTAGTCATTGTGGTAGTCTACAAGCCTCCGGATGCAACGTCCCAGCAATTCCAGGAACAGCTGTTAAAAATTGACCACTGTCTGGAAAATGTGCCAGCTCTTGCCCCCAGCATCTTGCTCCTGAGGGATTTCAGCTTAAAGCACCTAAAATGAAGGAACATAACAAATAATGTTGTTGCAATGATAACACCAGGAGGCAGCTCTGACGAGAACTCACACACACACGAGCTTTTAAATCTCTGCACAAAATTCAATTTAAACCAGCAAATAATAGAGCCTACTAGACTGGAGAATACACTAGACCTCATCTTCACTAACAATGATGATCTGTTACGAAATGTCACCATATCAAAAACAATATACTCAGATCACAACATAATCGAGGTTCAGACATGCATGCGCGGAGCCCCAGACCGACATAATGAGATTAGTCATGAGGGAGCATTCACTAAATTCAACTTCAATAACAAAAACATAAAGTGGGACCAAGTAAACCAAGTCCTAACCGATATAAGCTGGGAAGATAGACTAAGCACAGATAGACTAGGCACAGCTTATGCCTAGAACAGATTAACTCGGTGGCACTCGATGCATGCACAAGGCTTATTCCTCTAAGAAAAAGGAGGAGTAGATGTAAAATAGAAAGAGACAGGCGCTGCCTTTACAGGCGACGGAAAAGAATAACAGAGCGGCTAAAAGAGGCCAATATATCTGAAATGCATAGGAAGTCACTGGTCAGAGAAATAGCAAACATCGAATTTAAGCTAAAGGAATCTTATAGGAGTCAAGAATTGTGGGAAGAACTAAAAGCCATAAATGAAATCGAAAGAAACCCAAAGTATTTCTTTTCCTATGCCAAATCAAAGTCGAGAACAACGTCCAGTATTGGGCCCCTACTTAAACAAGATGGGTCCTACACAGATGACAGCAAGGAAATGAGTGAGCTACTCAAGTCCCAATATGACTCAGATTTTAGCAAGCCGCTAACCAGACAGAGAGTCGAAGATCAAAATAATTTTTTTATGAGAGAGCCACAGAATTTGGTTAACACAAACATATCTGATGTTATCCTGACGCCAAATGACTTCGAACAGGCGATAAATGACATGCCCATGCACTCGGGACCCGGTGGCCTGGTGGCTAAAGCTCCCACTTCACACACGGAGGGCCCGGGTTCGATTCCCGGCGGGTGGAAACATTCGACACGTTTCCTTACACCTGTTGTCCTGTTCACCTAGCAGCAAATAGGTACCTGGGTGTTAGTCGACTGGTGTTGGTCGCATCCTGGGGGACAAGATTAAGGACCCCAATGGAAATAAGTTAGACAGTCCTCGATGACGCACTGACTTTCTTGGGTTATCCTGGGTGGCTAACCCTCCGGGGTTAAAAATCCGAACGAAATCTTATCTTATCTTATCTCTGCCCCAGGGCCAGACTCATGGAACTCCGTGTTCATCAAGAACTGCAAGAAGCCCCTATCACAAGCTTTTACCATCCTATGGAGAGGGAGCATTGACACGGGAGTCGTCCCACAGTTACTAAAAACAACAGACATAGCCCCATTCCACAAAGGGGGCAGTAAAGCAATAGCAAAGAACTACAGAGCAATAGCACTAGCATCCCATATCATAAAAATAAGAACATAAGAACATAAGAAAGGAGGAACACTGCAGGAGGCCTGTTGGCCCATACTAGGCAGGTCCTTTACAATTCATCCCACTAACAAAACATTTGCCCAACCCAATTTTCAAAGCCACCCAAGAAATAAGCTCTGATGTGAAAGTCCCACTCAAATCCAACCCCTCCCACTCATGTACTTATCCAACCTAAATTTGAAACTACCCAAAGTCCCAGCCTCAATAACCCAACTAGGTAGACTGTTCCACTCATCAACTACCCTATTTCCAAACCAATACTTTCCTATGTTCTTTCTAAATCTAAGCTTATCTAATTTAAATCCATTATTGCGGGTTCTCTCTTGGAGAGACATCCTCAAGACCTTATTAATATCCCCTTTATTAATACCTATCTTCCTCTTATACACTTCGATCAGGTCTCCCCTCATTCTTCGTCTAACAAGTGAATGTAACTTAAGAGTCTTCAATCTTTCTTCATAAGGAAGATTTCTAATGCTATGTATTAATTTAGTCATCCTACGCTGAATGTTTTCTAACGAATTTATGTCCATTTTGTAATACGGAGACCAGAACTGAGCTGCATAATCTAGGTGAGGCCTTACTAATGATGTATAATGCTGCAGTATGACCTCTGGACTTCTGTTGCTTACACTTCTTGATATAAATCCCAGTAATCTATTTGCCTTATTATGTATGCTTAGGCATTGCTGTCTTGGTTTAAGGTTGCTGCTCACCATAACCCCCAAGTCCTTTTCGCAATCTGTATGGCTAAGTTCTACATCATTTAACTTATAAGTAGTAGGGTTATGGGCACTCCCAAGCTTCAGAACCTTGCATTTATCTACATTGAACTGCATCTGCCACTTTTTTGACCAAGAATAGAGTTTGTTTAAATCCTCCTGAAGTTCCATAACATCTACGTTTGAATCAATTATCTTACCTATCTTTGTGTCATCGGCGAATTTACTCATATCACTAGTAATTCCCTCATCAAGATCTTTGATATATATTATAAACAACAATGGGCCCAAGACTGATCCCAGTGGAACGCCACTTGTTACAGATCCCCCAGGGTCCTAAGGGTCCTAAGAAGCAAGATCGCCACCCATCAGTTACACAACCCATGGCAACATGGGTTTAGAACAGGTCGATCCTGTCTGTCTCAACTATTGGATCACTACAACAAGGTCCTAGATGCACTAGAAAGCAAAAAGAATGCAGATGTAATGTATACAGACTTTGCAAAAGCCTTCGACAAGTGTGACCATGGCGTAATAGCGCACAAAATGCGTGCTAAAGGAATAACAGGAAAAGTTGGTAGATGGATCTATAATTTCCTCACAAACAGAACACAAAGAGTAGTAGTCAACAGAGTAAAGTCCGAGGCAGCTAAGGTGAAAAGCTCTGTTCCACAAGGCACAGTACTCTCTCCCATCTTGTTTCTCATCCTCATATCTGACATAGTCAGCCACAGCACCGTGTCTTCCTTTGCAGATGACACCCGAATCTGCATGACAGTGTCTTCCATTGCAGACACTGCAAGGCTCCATGCGGACATCAACCAAATCTTTCAGTGGGCTGCAGAAAACAACGTGAAGTTCAATGATGAGAAATTTCAATTACTCAGATGTGGTAAACACGAGGAAATTAAAACTTCATCAGAGTACAAAACAAATTCTGGCCACAAAATAGAGCAAAACACCAACGTCAAAGACCTGGGAGTGATCATGTTGGAGGATCTCACCTTCAAGGACCATAACATTGTATCAATCGCAGCTGCTAGAAAAATGACAGGATGGATAAAGAGAACCTTTAAAGCTAGGGATGCCAAGCCCATGATGACACTCTTCAGGTCACTTGTGCTATCTAGGCTGAAATATTGCTGCACACTAACAACACCTTTCAAGGCAGGTGAAATTGCTGACCTAGAAAATGTACAGAGAACCTTCACGGCGCGCATAACGGAGATAAAACACCTCAATTACTGGGAGCGCTTGAAGTTCCTGAACCTGTATTCCCTGGAACGCAGGCAGGAGAGATACATGATTATATGCACCTGGAAAATCCTAGAGGGACTAGTACCGAACTTGCACACAAAAATCACTCACAAAGATAGCAAAAGACTTGGCAGACGATGCAACATCCCCCGAATGAAAAGCAGGGGGGTCACTAGCACGTTAAGAGACCATACAATAAGTGTCAGGGGCCCAAAACTGTTCAACTGCCTCCCAGCATACATAACGGGGATTACCAATAGACCCCTGGCAGTCTTTAAGCTGGCACTAGACAAGCACCTAAAATCGGTACCTGACCAGTCGGGCTGTGGCTCGTATGTTGGTTTGTGTGCAGCCAGCAGTAACAGCCTGGTTAATCAGGCTCTGATCCACCAGGAGGCCTGGTCACAGACCGGGCCGCACGGGCTCTCTCCAGGTAAACTCCAGGTATATTCACATTTACATAACAGAAGGAGAATATCTTAATATCACTTACCAATTTGACTGGAGATTAATGTGCATCATACTCAGAAAACCTCACTGTCTGTCTATGAAAATAACACTGGCCAGAGTTACAACATAAGACTTATCTGAGGTTCCTGGAGCTGTCCTGTCCAGTCGCCTGATATCTCAAGTTATGCAGGAATGCACATCCAACAATTTCGGCTCCTATTTGAGAGGTGTCAGCCCAATTTTAACCTCTAGAGCACGAAAATTCTTCTCATTATTCACTAACGTTTTTGTTGACCAGTTCAAACATGGCAAGTCTCTTCTGTGCAGGCGCAGCTTTCCCTTTTCGATAACATATTTTTTTTATTAAATACAATATGGCCATCTATTTACATATAACTACTGTATTTCTGGAAAATATATACAGTATTTTCCACACTGTGGCCGGGCAGAGTTCGTTGCTAAACGACTCAAATTGCTCATTTGGCAATGGTGGAGGACCTGGGTACATATAGGATCTGGCATCTACACGGCGACATATTACACAAGATTTAATCACCCTTTTTACACTTCGCCATCCTTGTGGAATACAGAAAGTTTCCCTAATACAATTTAAGGTATCTTGTACCCCACCATGCATCACATTTTTATGGGTATTTAGAACAATCAAATTTGTTAGATGATGAGTTTTGGGCAGTAAGATAGAGTGTTTAGCTCATCTATCTTATTTCTTACACTCCTGCTATTAGTATAGTCCCTTGCTGCCCTCTGCTGTCCCCCTTTGTTTGCTGACCTGATCTATTGTTTTTATTTATAACTTCATGCTGAATGCCTTTTATACATTTACTGTTTCGAACCCTAGTGTTGCAACCTGCTTGTTTCCCACACACACCCATACCTCTGTCTTCTATCAGTTTAAAATCATAGGCATTTCACCAATGGCCTTCTCAATCGAGTCTGCAAGTGCTACCACCCCAGCCCCAGAGAGATGTACCCCATCCCTTGCATACATATCATGTTTGCCATAAAAGTTGTTCCAGTTGTCAATGACTGGGATTGCAAGTTCCTTGCAGTATCTGTCTAGCCAGCAATTTACACCAATTGCCCTAGAAAAACCATTCATTTCCTACTCCCCTTCTAGGCAAGATGCTACATATGATTGGGATCCCTCCCTTAGACTTAATGAAATCTATAGCTGACCTGTACTTATCTAGCAGCTCTTCTCTCCTCCCCTTTCCCCAATATCATTTCCACCAGCACTGAGACAGATAATGGGCTTGTTCCCATTACCTGACATGATATTATCCAGCCTGTTGACTATGTCCCCAACACCAGCTCCAGGGAAGCACACTCTGTCTCTCATCTTCTTATTCCTATTACAAAAAGCACTGTCAATATATCTTACCTGAGAGTCACCATCCACAAGAATGCGCTTACCTCCACTTGCAGGGGCAGTAGTACCCTTACCTTCACTGGCCACTGAAGTACATTCATCCTGAAGAACAGAGAAGCGATTTCCTACCTTCAGATCTTCACTCTTAACTTTCCTTACTCTGATGCGCCTCCCATTACTGTGAACCACTCGCCACTTGTAGCAGGTGCTGGGCTGCACCTCACTCCTGGTAGCCGTTGCTACCTCCCCACCTACAGCCTCATCACAGCGAGAGACAGACTGCACCTCACTGCTAGAAGCTTCATTTCCCACAACTCCAGCCACCTCACACTCTCTCCCAGACCCATTGAGGTGGACCTTCAGCCTCCTAATCTCCTCCTGGAGAAGCAAGACCTCCTCCTTCAACTCTCCAACCTCAATTTTTAAAACACTGCAGAAGCAAGCCATGCTTTGTAACCGTCCACGCTAATCCCCAAAGCAGCTCAGGGTCTGTGACCTCACGTGACGACTGAGTATAACACCGAGCATATCTCCTGAGGCGCACATCAATCAGATAACTGCTGCAGCATACGGGCGCCTGGCAAACCTATGGATAGCGTTCCGATACCTCAGTAAGGATTCGTTTAAGACTCTGTATACCATTTACGTCAGGCCCATACTGGAGAATGCAGCACCAGTTTGGAATCCACACCTAGTCAAGCACGTCATGAAATTAGAGAAAGTGCAAAGGTTTGCAATAAGACTAGTCCCAGAGCTACGGGGATTGTCCTATGAAGAAAGGTTGAGGGAAATCGGCCTGACGACACTGGAGGACAAGAGGGTCAGGGGAGACATGATAACGACATATAAAATACTGCGCAGAATAGACAAGGTGGACAAAGACGGGATGTTCCAGAGAAGGGACACAGACACCAGAGGTCACAATTGGAGGTTGAAAACTCAGATGAATCAAAGGGATGTTAGGAAGTATTTCTTCAGTCAGAGTAGTCAGGCCGTGGAATAGCTTAGAAAGTGACGTAGTGGAGGCGGGAACCATACATAGTTTTAAGGCGAGGTATGATAGAGCTCATGGGGCAGGGAGAGAGAGGACCTAGTAGCAATCAGCGAAGAGGCGGGGCCAGGAGCTATGAATCGACCCCTGCAACCACAAATAGGTGAGTACAAATAGGTGAGTACACACATACACACACACACACACACACACACACACACATACACACACACACACACACACACACACACACACACACACACACACACACACACACACACACACACACACACACACACACACACACACACACACACGCACACACACACACACAGGAGACAGACACGAGGCATTAAACTACAGACCTATGTCATTAACGTGTATAGTATGCAAAGTCATGGAGAAGATCATCAGGACGAGAGTGGTGGAGCACTTGGAAAGAAACAAGTGTATAATCGACAACCAGCACGGTTTCAGGGAAGGAAAATCCTGTGTCACAAAGCTACTGGAGTTTTATGACAAGGTGACAGAAGTAAGACAAGAGAAAGGGGTGGATAGACTGCATTTTCTTGGACTGCAAGATGGCCTTCGACGCAGTTCCTAACAAGAGGTTACTGCAAAAGCTAGAGGATCAGGCACACATAACAGGAAAGGCACTACAATGGATCAGAGAATACCTGACAGGGAGGCAACAACGAGTCATGGTACGTGACGAGGTGTCAGAGTGGGAGCCTGTGACGAGCGGGGTTCCACAAGGATCAGTCCTAGGACCTGTGCTGTTTTTGGTATATGTGAATGACATAATGGAAGGGATAGATTCAGAAGTGTCCTTATTTGCAGATGATGTGAAGTTAATGAGGAGAATTAAATTGGTCGAGGATCAGGCAGGACTACAAAGCAACCTGGACAGGCTACAAGCCTGGTCCAGCAACTGGCTCCTTGAATTTAACCCTGCCAAATGCAAAGTCATGAAGATCGGGGAAGGGCAAAGAAGACAGCAGACACAGTATAGTCTAGGTGGCCAAAAACTGCAAACCTCACTCGAGGAAAAGGACCTTGGGGTGAGTATAACACCGAGCACGTCTCTTGAGGTGCACATCAATCAGATAACTGCTGCAGCATACGGGCGTCTTGCAAACCTAAGCATAGCATTCCAATACCTCAGTAAGGAATCGTTCAAGACTCTGTACACCATTTATGTCACGCCCATACTGTAGTATGCAGCACCAGTTTGGAATCCACACCTGTGCAAGCACGTCAAGAAATTAGAGAAAGTACAAAGGCTTGCAACAAGACTAGTCCCAGAGCTAAGGAGACTGTCCTACGAAGAAAGGTTAAGGAAAATTGGCCTGACGACACCGGAGGACAGGAGGGTCCTGGGAGACATGATAACGACATATAAAATACTGCACAGAATAGGCAAGGTGGACAAAGACAGGATGTTTCAGAGATGGGACACAGAAACAAGGGGTCACAATTGGAATATGAAGACTCAGATGAGTCAAAAAGATGTTAGGAAGTATTTCTTTAGAGTTGTCAGGCAGTGGAACGGCCTAGAAAGTTTTAAAACGAGGTTTGATAAAGCTCATGGGGCAGGGAGAGAGAGGACCCAGTAGCGATCAGTGAAGAGGCGGGGCCAGGAGCTATGAATAGACCCCTGCAACCACAAATAGGTGATTACAATTAGGTGAGTACAAACACACACACACACACACACACACACGTGTGCGTGTGTGTGGGTTGAAGGCAGGAACATCTCGATGGAAGGAGATAAAACACCTCAGAGGACACAAAGAGAGACACAGTGGGAGGAGGAGAGGGAGAGGTCAATGTTTGTCTACGGGCTCCAAGAAGTTGAAGGGGAAACCTATGATGAAAGAATCCACGGGGAGAAGGAAGTGATCAAAGGTATCTTGAAAGCAATAAGATAGGGAGACATGACCCAGGTTGCAAATTTTCTGAGAATTGGGTGGTTTGCACGCAGAAGGACATAGCCTGTCAAAGTAGTTTTCAAGGTAATCAGCTCAAGCCAGGGTTCTGCAAGAGAAAGCACGACTGAGGGAAAATTCAGAGTACCGGTGTGTGTACCTCGATCGTGACAGAACACAGGAGGAAAGGACGAGACTGAGAGGGTACAGAAATGAGAGGAGGAACTGGAGGCATCGATGACGATGAGCAGAACCAAGACTCAGGTGGAAGGACAAATACACCTTACAGATACACCCACAGAAGGACTCCAACCACAACAACCCCGAAGCAACTGAACAACCTCAACCAAAACCTGCACAGTGATCCCTGTGCCCCCACCCCCCACAACAAACCCCAACCACACTGTGAAAACCCAAAAGCACCTGAACAATCTCAACCAACACCTACACACTGTTCCCCCTGCCCCCACCCCCCACATCACAAACCCCACTCCCACAGCAGCTCCCTATGGGCACTTTGCCCTCACCCCCATACCACAAATCCCACCCACACCACAAACCCTTGTGGAGAATCATTATTTCTGATTCCTGCTACTTGATATGCACCTATGCTACTCTTTTTAGGAAATGAATTTTGATTATTAAAATTGGGATAATTTTTCCCTTTGTGAAGCTTGACAGATACCTCAGAGTTATTATGTGTTTCATCTTTAAAATGAGTTGGTTGGCTGGTCTGCAACTGAACAACTAATTCTTGTAGACCTAGTCTTATTTCCTCCAGACCAAAATAACCTTCATGACACTTGTTCGAGAGTCATTCAAGTGTTTTACAGCTTAATTTATTATGTACAATGGCACTCAATAACCAGTCTGATTCCTTCAGATTATATTTATTGCTTAAAGTTTTGAGAGTGCTCTCCAGTTTAACTCTAAACTGTTGTAAACCTTTGTAAGTGTGATCTGGAGATTTTAAATTAACAATGCTATTCACTAGATCCAACCTACTTTGTTCATTATTACCATAACTGACCTTCAACAAGTCAATTGCTTCTTTGTAAGAATCATCTACATTGGGAAAGGCTTGTATGAGTATGTGAGCATCTCCTCTTACCTGTCCTTTGAGGTAAAATAATTTAGTTACACAGGCTAGGTCACTCCTGTCATGCACAGCTGCTTTAAAAATTTACCAAAACTCCTCCCAATTTTCTCCAGGACTAAATACAGGTAAACATAATTCTGGGAGTTTTGGCAAAGACATATTATTTGTTGGAGCAGATTGATTAACTGCCTCGTTTACACATTTTAATTTATTCAAGGCCTGACTTTTACAAGAAAGAATCTTTTCCTCTAATTCATAATACTGATTAATCATAAGATCTACTTCAGTCTCATCTACACAGTTTACTAACAAATCTCCTTCAGATTTGTTGCAATATAATTTGTATAAATCATATCTATTCCCTAAAGCAACTAAATACAATTTTAAATCATCAGTATTCACAGTTTCTTGACTCATTAATTCCAAACACTTATTGTATGCTTTTGTTACATGCCCTTTTCTAGCCTGCAGTGATGCTTTTTTGCTCTGTATTCCACATGTTTGTCTTCTACATTAATTTCCTCATTTTCAGCCATGATGCAATGTATTAAATTCAACTTAAATCCAACCTAGGTAGTAGGTTGGTAGACAGCAACCACCCAGGGAAGTACTACCGTCCTGCCAGATGACTGTGAAACAGAAACCTGTAACTGTTTTGCATGATGGTAGGATTGCTGGTTTCTTCTTAGGTCTCATAAACACGCTAGATAACAGGGATATCTTGCTACTTCTACTTACACTTTGGTCACACTTTACAGACACGCACATGCATATATATATATACATACATCTAGGTTTTTCTTCTTTTTCTAAATAGCTCTTGTTCTTCTTTATTTCTTCTATTGTCCATGGGGAAGTGGAGAAGAATCTTTCCTCCGTAAGCCATGCGTGTCGTATGAGGCAACAAAAATGCCGGGAGCAATGGGCTAGTAACCCCTTCTCCTGTAGACATTTACTGAAAAACAGAAGAAGAAAAACTTTATAAAACTGGGATGCTTGAATGTGCGTGGATGTAGTGCGGATGACAAGAAACAGATGATTGCTGATGTTATGAATGAAAAGAAGTTGGATGTCCTGGCCCTAAGCGAAGGGGGTAGGGGAGTTTCGGTGGGGGGAAATAAACGGGATTAAATCTGGAGTATCTGAGAGAGTTAGAGCAAAGGAAGGGGTAGCAGTAATGTTGAAGGATCAGTTATGGAAGGAGAAAAGAGAATATGAATGTGTAAATTCAAGAATTATGTGGATTAAAGTAAAGGTTGGATGCGAAAAGTGGGTCATAATAAGCGTGTATGCACCTGGAGAAGAGAGGAATGCAGAGGAGAGAGAGAGATTTTGGGAGATGTTAAGTGAATGTATAGGAGCCTTTGAACCAAGTGAGAGAGTAATTGTGGTAGGGGACCTGAATGCTAAAGTAGGAGAAACTTTTAGAGAGGGTGTGGTAGGTAAGTTTGGGGTGCCAGGTGTAAATGATAATGGGGGCCCTTTGATTGAACTTTGTATAGAAAGGGGTTTAGTTATAGGTAATACATATTTTAAGAAAAAGAGGATAAATAAGTATACAAGATATGATGTAGGGCGAAATGACAGTATTGGTAGATAAAAGACTGTTGAGTAGACTTCAGGATGTACATGTTTATAGAGGGGCCACAGATATATCAGATCACTTTCTAGTTGTAGCTACACTGAGAGTAAAAGGTAGATGGGATACAAGGAGAATAGAAGCATCAGGGAAGAGAGAGGTGAAGGTTTATAAACTAAAAGAGGAGGCAGTTAGGATAAGATATAAACAGCTATTGGAGAATAGATGGGCTAATGAGAGCATAGGCAATGGGGTCGAAGAGGTATGGGGTAGGTTTAAAAATGTAGTGTTAGAGTGTTCAGCAGAAGTTTGTGGTTACAGGAGAGTGGGTGCAGGAGGGAAGAGGAGCGATTGGTGGAATGATGATGTAAAGAGAGCAGTAAGGGAGAAAAAGTTATCATATGAGAAGTTTTTACAAAGTAGAAGTGATGCAAGGATGGAAGAGTATATGGAGAAAAAGAGAGAGGTTAAGAGAGTGGTGAAGCAATGTAACAAGAGAGCAAATGAGAGAGTGGGTGAGATGTTATCAAAAAATTTTGTTGAAAATAAGAAAAAGTTTTGGAGTGAGATTAACAAGTTAAGAAAGCCTAGAGAACAAATGGATTTTTCAGTTAAAAATAGGAGAGGAGAGTTATTAAATGGAGAGTTAGAGGTATTAGGAAGATGGAGGGAATATTTTGAGGAATTGTTAAATGTTGATGAAGATAGGGAAGCTGTGATTTCGTGTATAGGGCAAAGAAGAATAACATCTTGTGCGAGTGAGGAAGAGCCAGTTGTGAGTGTGGGGGAAGTTCTTGAGGCAGTAGGTAAAATGAAAGGGGGTAAGGCAGCCGGGATTGATGGGATAAAGATAGAAATGTTAAAAGCAGGTGGGGATATAGTTTTGGAGTGGTTGGTGCAATTATTTAATAAATGTATGGAAGAGGGTAAGGTACCTGGCAGAGAGCATGCATAGTTCCTTTGTATAAAGGCAAAGGGGACAAAAGAGAGTGCAAAAATTATAGGGGGATAAGTCTGTTGAGTATACCTGGTAAAGTGTATGGTAGAGTTATTATTGAAAGAATTAAGAATAAGACGGAGAATAGGATAGCAGATGAACAAGGAGGCTTTAGGAAAGGTAGGGGGTGTGTGGACCTGGTGTTTACAGTGAAACATATAAGTGAACAGTATTTAGATAAGGCTAAAGAGGTCTTTGTGGCATTTATGGATTTGGAAAAGGCGTATGACAGGGTGGATAGGGGGGCAATGTGGCAGATGTTGCAGGTGTATGGTGTAGGAAGTAGGTTACTGAAAGCAGTGAAGAGTTTTTACGAGGATAGTGAGACTCAAGTTAGAGAATGTAGGAAAGAGGGAAATTATTTCCCAGTAAAAGTAGGCCTTAGACAAGAATGTGTGATGTCACCGTGGTTGTTTAATATATTTTTAGATGGGGTTGTAAGAGAAGTAAATGCTAGGGTCTTGGCAAGATGCGTGGAGTTAATAGATAAAGAATCACACATAAAGTGGGAGTTGTCACAGTTGCTCTTTGCTGATGGCACTGTGCTCTTGGGAGATTCTGAAGAGAAGTTGCAGAGATTGGTGGATGAATTTGGTAGGGTGTGCAAAAGAAGAAAATTAAAAGTGAATACAGGAAAGAGTAAGGTTATGAGGATAACAAAAAGATTAGGTGATGAAAGATTGGATATCAGATTGGAGGGAGAGAGTATGGAGGAGGTGAATGTATTCAGATATTTGGGAGTGGACGTGTCAGTGGATGGGTCTATGAAAGATGAGGTGAATCATAGAATTGATGAGGGGAAAAGGGTGAGTGGTGCACTTAGGAGTCTGTGGAGACAAATAACTTTGTCCTTGGAGGCAAAGAGGGGAATGTATGGGAGTATAGTTTTACCAACGCTCTTATATGGGTGTGAAACATGGGTGATGAATGTTGCAGCGAGGAGAAGGCTGGAGGCAGTGGAGATGTCATGTCTGAGGGCAATGTGTGGTGTGAATATAATGCAGAGAATTCGTAGTTTGGAAGTTAGGAGGAGGTGCGGGATTACCAAAACTGTTGTCCAGAGGGCTGAGGAAGGGTTGTTGAGGTGGTTCGGGCATGTAGAGAGAATGGAGCGAAACAGAGTAACTTCAAGAGTGTATCAGTCTGTAGTGGAAGGAAGGCGGGGTAGGAGTCGGCCTAGGAAAGGTTGGAGGGAGGGGGTAAAGGAGGTTTTGTGTGTGAGGCGCTTAGACTTCCAGCAGGCATGCGTGAGTGTGTTTGATAGGAGTGAATGGAGACAAATGGTTTTTAATACTTGACGTGCTGTTGGAGTGTGAGCAAAGTAACATTTATGAAGGGGTTGAGGGAAACCGGCAGGCCGGACTTGAGTCCTGGAGATGGGAAGTACAGTGCCTGCACTCTGAAGGAGGGGTGTTAATGTTGCAGTTTAAAAACTGTAGTGTAAAGCACCCTTCTGGCAAGACAGTGATGGAGTGAATGATGGTGAAAGTTTTTCTTTTTCGGGCCACCCTGCCTTGGTGGGAATCGGCCAGTGTGATAATAATAATAATAAATTAATTAATAACACTGATTATGTACTAATTTATGCACTTCATGAAGGTAAATATTACAACTTACCTTTGAATAAATCCTAGCTACACTTGAGCTTAGCAATTACATGTAAGAAAATTATAATGTAAATTTTAAATACACATTAATAATGTTAGCTACACTTGAGCTTAGTAATTACACATGTAAGAAATTTATAATATAAACTTCAAATACACATTAATAATGTTAGCTACACTTGAGCTTAGTAATTACACATGTAAGAAAATTATAATATAAATTTTAAATGGAATTAAATGGTATCAAATAGACACAGTGGAAATATAAACACATATGCAGTATAATGTGATCCTTTATTCTCGCAAAACACCTCTCTAAACTCTTGGGCACTATCAGTCCAGCACATCTCAAACACTCGGGTGATCTTCTCAATCGCATTCGCAACATCAACATCAGGAGCAAGAAACTTTCCAGCCTTGACGTGACTTCCCTATTCACCAAAGTACCTACTACACAAGCCATCGATCTCTTGCGCAGGAAAATTGACGATTCACTTGATCTTCCCATTCCAGCCAGCGATTTCATCGACCTTGTTGAACTATGTGTTGGCTTTACGTGTTTCTCTTTCGAAAATCACCTCTTTCAGCAGACTTTTGGACTACCCATGGGTTCGCCACTCAGTGCGGTCCTGGCGAACCTATACATGGAACATCTAGAAGCCGAGCGTTTCTCCACCATTATTCCTTCGTCTGTCACCTGGCTCCGTTATGTTGACGACATTCTCCTCATAACTCCTAAACGCTTCAACGTTCAAGCTCTCCAAGACAAGCTCAACCAGGTCGAGCCTTCAATCCAGTTCACACTTGAAGAAGAAGTCGACAACACTCTTCCTTTCCTTGATGTTCTGTTCTGCAAAGCTGACCACGAACTTCGTTTCAAAGTCTATCGAAAACCCACCAACCAAAACGATCTTCTCCACTTCTACTCTCACCACGACACCAAAACCAAACGTGGTGTAATTATAGGCTTTTTCCTGCGTGCACTCAGAATCTGCAGCAATGAGTTCCTTGAGGAAGAATGCACTATAATTGAACAAGTATTTTCTAAACTCCACTATCCTCGTCACTTCATCAGAGACTGCAGACGGCGGGCATTAAACATCTTCAACACACCCAGAGAAGACACTGCCGAGAAGAGATATATTGTCCTCCCCACCAACTCCATTGCCAAACATGTTTCCAACATCTTTTCCAATACATCATTCCAAGTATCTACCTCCACAACCACGACCATCAAGGACATCACCAGTAGTAGACAGGACAAGCCTCCATCCTCTGCAGGGGTATACATAATCCCTTGTAATGACTGCAACAAATTATATGTGGGCGAAACATCAAGAGACCTCCAAACAGGTATTTCAGAACACCAATATGCAAGCAGGACTGACGATACAAGGAATGCCTGTGTACAACATCGCAATTCACACAACCATTTAATTAACTACAGAAACTCAAGACTTATCGCCACAGAAGACAACACTCAATACCGAAGAATCCTGGAATCATCGCTTATCTCTATGACCAACAATTTCAACCAGAACAACGGCTTCTATAACATAGCTGAACCACTCGCCAAGAAACTTCTTCATCGCTATCCCACATAAGAACATAGAACACTGCAGAAGGTCTACTCACAACTTGTCCAATACCCCTGCCAAGCTACCCAAGACTCTATAACTCCACCCGGTAGATCATCAGATGCAGCATTCTCCACCTGACCTCAACATTCTGAACATGACTATAAATACTCCCGTACCTTCTACCCCAGGTAGATCTGTGTGTGACTTGAAAAAGCCCACTGTGTGGGTGAAACGTTGTCAATAAAGGATCACATTATACTGCATATGTGTTTATATTTCCATAAATTTTAAATACACATTAATATAAACCTTGGCCAGACTTGGCTTAGC
Source organism: Cherax quadricarinatus (assembly GCF_026875155.1). Classification (NCBI taxonomy): domain Eukaryota; kingdom Metazoa; phylum Arthropoda; class Malacostraca; order Decapoda; family Parastacidae; genus Cherax; species Cherax quadricarinatus. Next base: position 10,385,304 of record NC_069498.1, read on the forward strand.
AAAATTAATATTATAATAATTATAATCCACTACACATTAAGTAATTTTGTGGACCTAACATCCACCTCTTTCTGTCATTTCACATATAATTATTAAGTAATTAATTCACTAATTAATGACTTAACTAATTACCTCCGGTTCAAGAAGGACCAATGGGCAAATTATGGAAAATTACATTTACTTGGATGTAACATAAGGTACATACCAGTAAATGGTAACTAAGATAATTATTATTTATCAAAGGTACATAGACAAGTAGGAATTTGGGACACCTAGGTCACAAAAATGTCCCCCTTTGATGCCTACAACTGTCATATCCACAAGTTGCTCTAGACCTATATTAATTACAAATGAAATGTACATTACCAGGAATTCTGGTAAATTTATTATAATTTTTGTGGACTGTATATTAAAATTAATAAATGATTACATATACACATTTATATAACAGAAGGAAAATTTATAATCATAACACTCACCAATTAGTCTGGAGATTACTGTGTTTAATACTCAAAAACCTTCCTCTAACCACATTTATGATGATAATACTGGCCAGAATTACAAACATAATTTAGATAGCTTATCTGAGGTTCCTGGAGCTGTCCTGTACATCGATTTAATGCTCAAATTATGCAGAAATGCACATCGAACAATTTCGGCTCCTATTTGAGAGGTGTAAGCCCAATATAACCTCTAGAACGACGAAAATTATACACCTTATTTTCACTAACATTTTCTTGGTTCATTCAAAAAAACATGGCGACTCTTCCTGCTCGTCAGCGCAGGCGCCGAGCTTCCCATTTTTTATAATATAATTTTTATTAAATACAATATGTTTTATTAATTTACATACAAATACACTATTTCCGGAAAGTATACTATATATTTTCCACACTTACTATAAACCATACCACGGACGGGGCTAGAACCCGCCATCTGAAAGTCTCAAAACTCCAGACTGTCGCGTTAGCCACTAGGCCAGCTAACCTGGTCTGGAGTTTTGAGATTCTCTGATCGCAGGTTCTAGCCCCATCCGTGGTATGGTTTGTTTGCATTTGTGTCATTAAGATTTCCATGAGTCAAACTTACTATGTTCATAGATGAACCTCTGGCATGTCCAACTTAAAAAAGCCGTCTCTGGTGGCCAAAGGAGTTACCCAGTACTGCAATGCTCGTTAAATTGTTCTTAACTAAGACAACAGGAAACACTGGTATGCCAGCAACACTGTAGGACATATATGGAGACGTGCTGGGGGTCAGGACAGCTGTAACTGTAGGCTACCTTGGTTTGTCCTGGTTGGCTTGGAGTGCTGTTTTCAAGCCTGCTTGAATGTGCTTGCTTAACTCCGTGTCAACCACTTAGATATTTGCTTGCAGCAGGCAAATAGGCACACAGGAGACACATTCGTAAGAAGAGTGAGGAACAGTTCGTGGAGTGCTGGCAGGAGGACTGACACGAGCACTCAAGCACTTTTTGTTGACTGGCAAAAAACGCCTCTAGGCCATAAGTAAATAGAGGCGAATAGCTGAGTTCCAAATCGAGGAAGGAGGTGAGGCAGGCGAGGGGGAGTGAAGGTAGGCCTTCTAAAGCCACTTCAAATCAACATGTTTGTGTTTCACTAGGTATATCATTAGTCAGTGTTCACACATAAGAGTTCCAGCAGCAATGCAGCTGCGATACACACTATATGAGTTGCATGATGAGTTATCAGTCGGGTGAAATAAACAGTTCTGAGGTAGAAGGCCTAAGACCTCACTCAACACACACACGTCCTCTCCCTTCAACCACGTTTCTATTAGGAAGTGAGACCACCAATTACGTTTCGGCCGTCGGAATCGCCAAATTCCTCGTCCCATGTCAATTGGGGCACCCACCTAGGCCTATGCTCCGCGAGGCTGCTCAAGCACACCCAAGCTTCACCTCTCGGCCTCCAGCGCATGCGCAGGGCTTCTCTGTTGGTTCTCTCCCACTTCCAAACACATTAATTACATATTTACATGATACAATGTAAGTTTGAGAAATTTACACCAGAACTTTCCACAATTTTGACATATCTTGTACATTTCTGAGTGAGTTGTCTATGAATGCATTAATTTTATCGCACTCCAGTACATTATGACGCAAGGTGTGACAATAGTCCATCTGGCAAAGCTTGCATTTCGTTTGGTCTACATCTGGTGGTGGTGATTTAACCTGCCAAAGATACTTGTAACCCAGCCGGAGGCGGGCAGTAGTGACACCCAAGAGTCGGCTTATTTTGTTGGATACACCAAGGACATGTGGGTCCTCCTGCATGATGGAATGATGATAGATGGACTGACTGGTGTCAATCTCCCTGAGTCTTAAGTTAATAAAATTCAGTTGAAGTTCTTTTCGTATTATTGTTCTTAAACTGCTACCTGTTAGTTTAATATGTTTATTATGCACCCCATACCCATCCTGTGGGCGGTAGTCAAAAGATTACAGAGGTACATAATTGGTCCAGGGACTGGACTCCAAAGTTTTGATAGCTGAGCAAGTTACAGAGGTAATGAACTCACAATTTACAAAGGTAATGAACTCACAATTTACAAAGGTCATGAACTCACAATTTACAAAGGTAATGAACTCCAGGTAAGTCTGGTCACAATCATGACAAGTTACAAAGGTATTTACAGATTACAGAGGTACGTAATGGGTCCAGGGACTGGGCCCCAAAGTTTTGATAGCTGAACTAGGTACAAAGGTAATGAGCTCACAAGTTACAAAGGTAATGAATACTGTAGAATGGTTACTTACGTTTATACATGGCTACAATCATGAACAAATTATAGTGTAATGAGCAATTCACACTTCCACACCCGGTCACAACTGTAGTGAGTTATTGGTGCAAATATTGATTGTTGAGTCACACACACACACACACACACACACACACACACACACACACACACACACACACACACACACACACACACACACACACACACACACACACTTTAGTTTAATATCTTTATTATGCACCCCATACCCATCCTGTGGGCGGTAGTCAAAAGATTACAAAGGTACATAATGGGTCCAGTGACTGGACCCCAAAGTTATGATAGCTGATTATTATTATTATAATCAAGGGGGAAGCGCTAAACCCGGAGGATTATACAGCGCCTGGGGGGGGGATGTGGAAGGCATTCAGGCTTAATTCGGGGAACTGGAGCACAGATCCAATTCCCTAAATCAAGAGCCCCTCACCAACATCAAGGAACCTTCCTTGAGGGGATATGATAGCTGAACTAGTTACAAAGGTAATGAACTCCAGGTAGATCTGGTCACAATCATGGCAAGTTACAGAGGTAATGAATCAGCTTCACTCCTATACATGGTTACAGTCATAAGCAAATTACAAAGTAATGAACCACTGATACGTCCACACCTGGTCACAATTGTAATGAGTTATAAATACAAATATTAATTGGGATATACACCAAACTAGCGCGCGCGCGCACATACACACAGGGGGGCGCACGCACGGACATTGCCCCGAGCGTAAAATATATGATACACAAAAGGACGCCCCCCCACACACACACCCACACACACACACACACCAACCCCCAAACACACACCCCCTAAACACACCCACACACACATGTGCCTAGGAAAAAATGGAACAAAACCCCCTCAAAAAAACACCCCCCCCAAAACCCCCACAACCAAAAACCCACACACACCCGCACACACACCCCCACACACGCACACACACCACCCACACACACACACACACCACAACACACACACCCTCACCACCCGCACACACACCCCAACCACCCAAAAAGCACGCACACCAACACAACACACACACCCACCACACACACACCCACACCCAACACACACCCTCCACACACCCACACCCCCCAAACACACACACACACAACACCACCAAACACCAAACACAACACAACAACACACACAACCCACAAGCACACATGTGGTAATGCTTTTTTTACGCTAGAAAAGTGGGTTTTTCCCCGAAGGGTCTGAAATTTCCCACTGTGGATAAAAATTTTGCCATTTCTTGAAATTTTGAGTGAGTTGTTTCAAAAATCTTTAATTTTGATCACACCCAGTAATAATGACGCAATGTGTACAATAGTCCTTTGGAAAGTTTACATTTCGTTTGGTTACTTTGGGTGGGGGTTTAAATTAAACCTCCCAAAAGATATTGAAAACCCACCCGGAGCCGGGAGTGTGAAACCCAAGGGTTTGCTTTTTTTTGGATGCCCAAGACTGTGGCCCCTCCTGATGGGGGAATAATTTTTACATGGGACTGACTTGTTCAATCTCCCTAAGTCTTAAGTCCAAAAAAGTTCTTTGAAGTTCTTTTCGTTTAATTTTTCTCAAAAATGCTAAGAAACCCAGATTGTAAACTACCCCCCTTTGAAAGCTACAGCTTAGCCAAATTTTTCGTTCTATCATGCATCTGAAAACCCAAATTTAATGGAATCCCCGCTGTGCACTCTGCTCCACTGTCCAATCTTACCTATTATGTCGGCTTTGACAAAGCATGCCACAATTATACTTAAGAGTTGAGGCATTTATGGGTGACAGAGATCAGTTACAATTTAAAATTTCAACCTTTGATACATGGACACATTGAGTGCAAGGGGTATGGCAAAACAGTTCTGTTTGAAGGGTAGAGGCCCCGTTATTGATGCGTGCTCCAAAATTTTTTTATGAGGCCATCACTCTGGTGAAACAGCAGCACTACCCGCTCACCCGTGGCTGGTGAACGAACCCTGACGTAAAAATTTGTGAAAGAGGTTTTGTTGATAAGTTATCAAAACACTTTAAGCATCTGTTTGGGTTCAAGGGCAAGCTTTTGGTTTTGTTTTTTAAAAGGGTTTTGGGGGAAATGGAGGAAAGGTAGTTTGGAATGGGGGAATTTCCCCTGGAGCAGGGAAATGTCTCTGTTGTCCAACTTGATTAGATCATGTAGTGGTTCTGCGGGGTCGGTTCCAGTTTTTTCGACCATTGGAAGGTTTTCCCCGTGCTAAAGAAATTTTTGGAGGGTTCTGTGCAGGGGGTTTGAATGGGCTACCTAAGCTTATTGACCCCAATAAGGATATTTTTTTCAGTAACACGATCTCTAATGTTTGGAAATATTAAGTTTTTCCGCATATTTAAAATTTTGGCAGTAAGGGGCACCTGGGATGTCCATTGCTTCGTTTTGCATTTTTTCCCACCCCTCCAAGCTTCCGTCCGGGGCACGAGTGGTGTGGGCGCTAATAACAATGATCTAATATAAGCAAGATCATCTTTTCACTTTTTAAACTTGCACCATACCTGGGAGAAAACCTGCCCAATTTAAGTGCTCTAGCCTTTTTTGAATTGGCGACAAAGTCTCTTTAAAAACAGGTCCAAGTAGTGGAACCTCAAACCTAGATACCTTATTCGCTTACTTTTAAAAGGCCCCCATCAGAAACTGGATCTGACGACTGTGCCCTCTCCCCGAGGAGGACGCCTTTGGTATCTTTTTTTTATCCCTGAGATTTTTAACCCAGGCCCTGACCGGGCTAGTACATGATTAAGAATGTTTTGGGGTTGGAAAATCCGGAGTTGAATATTTGTCATCAGAAAAAATAACCATATATGATGGGCTGGCTGGCATGGCATTAAGTAAGGCTTTAATAAAAATGTTGAAAAGGGGTGGGATAAGGGCCAACCCCCCGTGGGGTTCCTAATTAAAAATCTTTAGTTACACTTCTATGCCCCTGGAAAAACACAGACGATTTTTGTTGGACAGGAAACCTTTTAACCCAGGGGAGAAGCCTCTCCAACATCCTTCGGCAAAATTCACTAATGTTTTCATGGGTTGGCTACATCAAAAGCGGTTTAGGTCAAAGGAAAGTTGTAGAGCTGTCAGGGAGAGTGAGAAAAATGGTAATGAATGATGCACATCCCTTCCCTGCATGAAGCCATGCAACCCGGGGGGGGGGGCAAGAAATTCCCTTTAAATTTTGGCATAAAAACGATTAAGAAACTCCTTTCAAAAGTTTTACCAAAGTAGTAAGGGTATTGGGCAAAAGGTTTTGTTTATTGGGCTTTGGAATGGGAATAATGGGCTATTGGTCCATATTTAGGGAGCTCCCCTACATAACTTGTTTTTAATTTAAATAAAAAATTACCGGTATCGACACAGCAATTGAGTATGTTGTAAGTAATACCATCCTCACCAGGCGATCGTGGAGTTGCCCTTAGTTAGGCTGCATCAAGTTCATAATTAGTGAAAGGAATGTTGCAGTCATCTGCCTTGCTGAGCAAAAAGCAAACAAGTCTCTCCCTTGCTTCATATTTGTCCATTAATTTCGCCTGTGTGGTACTGGGAAGACTGTCATAGCTAGATGTAGCAGCCCAAGCACTGACTAACTCATTCGCCCTATGCAAGGGATGAGGGTGCGCGATCTGCCCAGTTCTGTTACCCTTAATTCTATTTATGTCCCTCCATGCCCGGCTAAGTGGGTGTGAGCATTGAGACCATTGACAAATTGTTCCCAGTCTGTTTGCCGCAGCTCTGTCATACGCTCTCTGGCAGCAGCAGGGCAGTTTGGAAGAGGTCAGCATTTCAGGGGTACCATGGTTTCTATAGGCTAGGCCTAGTCTGCGAGCAGTACGTTTCAATGTTCGAAGTTTAGAATCATTGTAATAGGTATGATTTTTATAAGACTTATGATTATTATGGAAGTCATTTGGATTTAGAGTAGTAGGAGGTTCCAGAGGGGCTCTAAGAAGTTCTGAATACTGCTCACAAGGTCATTGTTAAAAGTCTCGACAGAGGTACACTCATAGGAATTATACCAGTCAGTCACATGTGCAACAAAGTCATCATGTTGATCAGGGGAAAACATTAAGACGTTTCCGTTTGAATATCCCACCAGGGAGAATAGTATTACCAATATCTAGAGAGGTTAGCCTTGGGAAATGATCAGACGCTATATCTGTTACAATGGAAGACTCACAGCTGGCAGAAGTAATGTTGAAGCCAAGACACAGATCAAGGACACCTCCATAGATATGTGTGGGTTCAAGGTCACCTACAATTTGGGACATTATCATGACTGTTTAAGAGGGACAACAGTTGATTGCCATTACGATTACCAAACTGAGAGTTTCCAATGCTTTTGTGTCTTGCATTATAATCACCAATAATGAGAGTAGGTTCAGACTGAGCACAAGTTGGGAGCTCCAAGTAATTAAACTTATCAGCAGGAGGTACAAGTTAAATAGTGTTGAGAGCAGAGTTCCCAATATAAATCCTAAAAACCGTGATAACTGTACCCCCTCTTTTTTCTTATGTGAAAGAATTTTTTTTGGGGAAAGGGGTTTTTTTTTAATATATAAAAACAAAAGATTTTATTTGATTTAGGTTATATGCAACAAAGATGGAAATTTAAAAGGGTTTGGGGGGGGGATTTTTTTCGGGGGATCTGCACTCTTGCAGACACACAATATCAATGGATTCGTGGTTACTTTATGTTTGGCGGTCAGAAAATCTTTTTCTAAGTGAGGGAAATTTATTCCAATTTAAAAAAGGGGATAGTTTTTCGAGTTTGGTTCCTTTTAAAAAAGGTCCGGGGATAGTATTAAATTTCTCAGAAAATAAAAAAAAAATTTAAATAAATAAAAAAAGAATAACAATTCAATTTTTTCAGTATTACCCTTATCCATGATTTCTCCTAAGTGCCTTCCTTTTTGGGAGCCCCTTTTGGGAGTCTTTTTTACACAAAAGGGTCACTCCCGTCTTTTTTTACCGGGAGTTTACCGGAGAGAGCCCGGGGGCCCAACCCCCCCGGGGCCCCGGGTCTGAGACCAGGCCCCCTGGGGATCGGGAGCCTGATAAACCCAGGCTGTTGCTGCTGGGCTGCACGCAAACCCAAACATAGGGAGCCACACCCCGGTGATCCGGAACTGACTTTAGGTGTTTGGGCCAGTGCCAGCTTTGAAGATGCCAGGGGTCTTTTGGTTTAACCCCCTTATGTGTGGGGGGGAGGCTTTGGAACAGTCTCGGGCCCCCTGACACTTATTTTATGGTCTCTTAACGGGGGGTGTGACCCCCCCTGCTTTTTCATTGGGGGGGTTTTTGCATGTTGCCAAGTCTTTTGCTTTCGTAGGGGGTGATTTTCGTGTGCAAGGTTCGGTCAAAGCCCCTTAGGTTTTTTAAAGGTGTATATAATCATGTATCTTCCCCCCCGGGCTTTCCCAGGGAATACAGGTTTGGGGAACCCCCCAAAGCGCCCCAATAATTGGGGTTTTTTATCTCCGTTATGCGCGCCCGTAAAGTTTCTGTACATTTTCTAGGTCGGCAATTTCACCTGCCTTAAAAGGGTGCTGTTAGTGTGCAGCAATATTCAAGCCAAAGATGGGGAACAAGTGACCTGAAGAGTGTCATTTATTTGGGGTTGGCCTCCCCAGTTTTGAAGGTTCTCATTTCCATCCCGTCTTTTTCTTTTAGCAGATGCGATTTATTTCAATGTTATTGGGCCCTTTAAGGGGAGATCCTCCAAAATGGGTAAATCCCAGGTCTTTTACGGTTTTGGGGTTTTTCCCCTATTTTGTGGCCAGAATTTGTTTTGTACTCTGATGAAGATTTAACTTCCCCATGTTTACCCCTATCTGGTAAATTGGGAAAATTTTCATCGTTGAACTTTTTATAATTTTTTTTCTGCAGCCCCCTGAAAGATTTTTGGTTTTATGTCTGCCGGAGCTTTGCAGTGTCTGCAATGGAAAAAAAACTGTTTATGCAGATTCGGGGTTCATCTGCAAAGGAAGACACGGTTTCGTGGCTGACATCCCCTTTTCTATGTTTGGATATTTAAAGGATGAGGAACAAGTTTGGGGGGTTTCTTTTGCTTGTGGAAAAAAGAGTTTTCACGTGCTGCCTCGGAATTTACTCTGTTGACGACTACTCTCTGTGTTTTTGTTAGTGAGGAAAAATTTTAGATCCATCGACCCCACTTTCCTGTTTTTTCCCTTTTGCACGCTTTTGTGCGCATTACCCCCATGGTCACACTTGTCGAAAGGGTTTTGCAAAGTCTGTAAAATTTTTTACATCTGCTTTTTTTTTTTCTTGAGTGCATTTGGACCCTTTTCGTTTGGGTCCAATAGTTGAGCAGACAGGGGCGAACCCTTCAAACCCCTGTTGCCCTGGGTTGTGTAAATTTATGGGTTTCTAGATGCGTGGTGATCTTGCTTCTTGGACCCTTTCAAAGAATTTTTTTTATATGGGTGTTAGTGCTATTGGTCTGTTGTTCTTTGTGTTGCTTTACTGCCCCTTTGTGGAGTGGGGCTATGTTGTTTTTTTTTGTAACTGTGGGACGACCCCCGTGTCCATGCCCCCTCCCATGGGATGGAAAGGCTCGTGTAGGGGGCTTTTTGCGTTCTTGTGAAACAAGTTCCATGAGTCGGGCCCGGGGGAAGAGTGAGGGGGCTTTCTTTTTATCCCCTGTTCAAAATCATTTGGCGTCAGGATAACATCGGATGGTTTTTTTTTTAATCAAATTTGGGCTTCTCAAAAAAATTCATTTTGATTTTCGACTCTCAGTCTGGTTAGGGCTTGCTAAAAATGATCAATGGGATTTGAGTAGCTACTCTTTTCCTTGTTGTCATCTGTGTAGGCCCATCTTGTTTAAGTGGGGGCCCCAATCGGGGAGTTGTTCTCATTTTGATTTGGGATAGGAAAGAAATACTTTGGGTTTCTTTCATTTTCATTTATGGCTTTTAGTTTTTTTCCGCGATTCCTGACTCAAAAGGATTCTTTTAGCTTAAGTTTGTTTCTTTCTATTTTTCTGCCGGGGCTCCCTACGCATTTCAGATATATTGAATCTTTTAGCCCTTGTTATTTTTTTCCCTCGCCTGTAAAAGGGACGCCCGTCTCTTTTTGTTTTTCATTACCCCCTTTTTTTAGAGGAATAAGCCTTGTGCATAACGATGCTACCAGTTAATCTGTTCTAGGCATAATTTTTTGGGGGGCTGTGTTGCGTAAATTTTTCCCGCTTATTCGTTGGACTTTTTTATTGGTTCCCCCTTTATTTTTTGTTATTGAAGTTAATTTGGTGAAGCTCCCTCGTGATAATCCCTTAGTCGGCGGGGTCCCCGCTACATGATGAACCCAATTATGTTTTTATCTGAGTAATTGTTTTTGATTTGGGGATATTTCTTATAGATCATCATTGTTAGTGAAGATGAGGTCAGTTATTCCCTCTAGTAGGGTCTTTATTTGTGGTTTAAATTGAATTTTGTGCAGAGATTTAAAAGTGCGTGATGTGGTTTTTTTTCCGGTGCCTCCCGGTGTTATTTTTCTGCAACAATATTATTTGTTATTCCTCCATTTTAGGTCCTTAAGTTGAAATCCCCAGGGGGGCACCAGTGGGAAAACCCGGGCCGGAAAGTACCGGGAAAAAATCTAAGAAGAAGAAGAAGAAGTGTTACAAGTAACCCGAGTAGGGATTTTGTGTTAATTACTACAGTGGATTTGCAAGGGAGCCACAGTTGGTAGGGTTGTGCAATATTTCAAAAGGTTATAGAGTAGGACAGATTTTAAACCTAGTTATTATTTACAGGGGTTATAAAGCAATGTTTAAGTTATAGCAGCACTAGCTAGTTAGGATTTTCCTTATCCAACATCCACGCTAAACAGAGTAAGCTGGCACGAGTTAGGCCAAGCGTTTACAACATTAATTATTTTACTGTTTCACATGTTTGAATTCTTGAATTTGCTTGTGTCACCAAGTGATTTTTAATTTGTATACTGCCCTATTAGTGGTGTGATTTTCCATTTGTCTTTGATTCATGTTAATGTGGGATTTGTGAATTATACCAGAGACTAGGTTAAGTCCCGTAATTATTTAGCTGGCATTGTACAGTTGAGTGGCTAGATTAAGCTTCACATTGGGGAGGGGGGACGATACAACATTTTGATGGGATTTGAGAGCTAACAGTGTACATTTGATTCATAGTATGAGTCAATATAACAAAGGGAAATTGTTAAGCTTGTTTGAGAGCCTTAAGACTCTTCCATTCTCACCTAACACCGTGACTGCTGTGGGGTGGACTGGTAAAGTACAATAGTGTCACACTCCTCATTAAACTCGACAATGGCAGAATGTGGGTTCGGAGAATCTGGTTCAGTGCTAACAAAATTAAAACGATCAGTAGCAGCATACAAAGGGCATCTGAACAGAACGCGTAACAGGTGCATAGCTACTTGCCAACGCAGTAAGGTAAGAACTCGATGATTTGCAGAACTGCTTGAAGAGTTTGGGGGAAAAAGTGGAAGCTATGAACAAGCAATCTCAAGCAATGACGCTACAGGCTATTGAGATTGAGGGAATCCCCAGTGACGTCTCAGCAGGCTAGGACAATTCACTAAGGATGATGTAGATTGTCCCAGGAGATGAATATTGTACAGAGATAAGTTAAGTACATTAAAGCTAGTATTCCCAAGGTTGTTGAACACCGCAGGTGACCCCCAAACAACCACCACCTGTCAATATGTTTGCCCAAGTGCGTCCCCAGCTGAATTACCAACGTTTTGACAAACCTTAACAGAGTAAATTGTTGCTGGGATCAGTTAGAGCCCAGAAGATGACAGAAATGATTTTTTAGATGCCGTCTAGTTGGCAGTATTTGCGGTCGCAACTCAAGGTAAAGCCTATAGATCTGGTCCCGGCACTACCCGATTACTGACGCTAATTACCAAATGCCAAAGACCATTAGAATACATGTTTGCAAACACTGAAGGAAGATAAAGGGTAGCAATACTTTTATCGTTGTTGGATCTAAGAGGCTTGCCGACATACCGTCAAAGTCTAGAGGAAGTTCCGTATTTGATTGAATATTAAGAGCTTGACCAATAGTTTCAGAGAATCTCTATGTGAGAAATGATTTCAAAATGGGTCCTTAGCCAGGTGTTTCAGAGGAAACTGGCTAGCACACAGTCACTGAGTTACAACTTAAAAAATCGGAACGAATAGGTTCACGATAAGCCAAATTAATTGAAGGGTTAGGGGATCTCCATATCTCACATGAGCATAGGTCAGGGGAGAAATTACCTAACAAGGAGAAGTCCGGTCGACTCTTCCCCAGACATTCGAGAGATACCACCTAAACCACCTCCCACTAAAGTAGGCACGTATATCCCAGGGCGAACCCCCACCCACAGGGCCAAGGGAGAAGCCACTAAGCGGACCATAAATAGACGTGCGTGTTTTGGGTGATTAAGAACACGCTAGTTTCAGTGTGTCAAGCTTCAATCACCTATAACCAAAGGGTTCAACGGCTAAGAGAGTTGAGACTCTTTTTTCATTGTTTGTGGAGAACATTTTGGCCAGGACTGTAACCACATGCCTCAGGGGTGGTCCGGGGCTGCCGGAAGGGATAGCACCACAGTGCACTGTGTCCTAAATGATGCCGGATTAAAGCACGAAGTTAAGGAGAGCAAACCGCAAGAAAGGGCGGAGAGTCAAGACAAGTCAGAAGTAACGATGAGTTGGGTGAGTACGGCACCGAGAATATGTTCTGGTGAGCAAGTTTCAACCGCGTGGCCTTGCCCACATTAATGGCGTGTCGCGAACGGGAAGAAGTCTGACACAACCCGTTTGTTCTTCGACAGTGGGGCACAGAGATCCTTCATAGCGGAGAGTCTAAGCCACTAGTTGAAGCTGAGACAGTTGGGTAAAGTTGAACATGAAGGTGGGAAGGGTTTGGTGGGGAAGTCCCCACGCAGGTCTTATCCATATCAATGTGACGGTCAGGTTAGAGCCGGGCATCGACGGGAAATTTCAAGCTTGATGGTGAAGAGAGGCTGCCCAATATCATTACCACTAGGGGACTGCTGAACAGTCAAACGTTTGAGGGATGGTGTGAAGCTAGCCAGAACCAAGAACCATTGCTACAGACAATGTTATTAAAGTGTCATATTGGTAGAGGATTACATAGACGAGTTCGTGTCTACGAGAAGGGTTATCAAGGAAGGTGTGGGCCTGTACAGGACTCCAGCGGGGTACAATCGTAGAAGGCAGAATACCAGCTCACTTCCCCTGCGACCCCGGGAAAGGAGGGCTCTGGTATTACAGCGACTGAGGCTGTACTGGTGATGCAGATTGGTGTGCACGAAGGCCAGACAGAGGCGCAAGTTGGCATATCCGACAGTGAGCCGGTCCATAAACTATGGGGACCTGATTAGTAGGGATAAAGGTGACAGCCGCCCCCCGAACACGAAGAGACTATCGAGAATTACTTGAACCATGTGCAGGTTCCAGGGACCGCAGATATTGGGTGCGACTCCCATGAGAAAACCGGGCCCACCCAACGCTGCCACACTAATTTCAAGAGGCACGTGGTTCAGTTGATTCATGGTTGAACACCCTGACCAGGAAGGTCTGGTGGGGAAATATGATGATATTATTAATGGAACAGCGGCCCTTGGTTCATCGAGAAAGTGCCCAATCCAGCCCGGGAAAACACCCAATATCTTCCACACATGGCATCACCAAGATCGGTAACCACTCCCATCAGAGTAGTCCTTCAACTGCAGCTCGCAGCGAGTCCCCCGAGAGCCATCGTTAACGACATGTCTGCCTCACAGGCCTCCCTGACGCAGAAATTAGCAGATGTGTTGTTGAGATTCAGGACGGAACAGTACGCCTATGCGACCCCCCCCCCCGGCAGACATTTTAGCAAAGCCTTCCTACTTATTGGGTTGCAGCCACAGGATAGGGACTACACAAGGTTCTTTGTGGCTGGCTATCAGGGGATGCCCAAGCAAGGTATGATAACTATAGATTCAGTGCAGGTTGTTTGGTGCCACTAGTTCACCATTCCTATTACAGGCTACCATATACTACCACCTTGTGAACTGTAACAGCCCCCGCTTAACAGAATTACTGAAGACCCTATTTTTATGTTAGACAACATGCAGGGTACCCCACGCGTCAGATGAAAGGCTGTGATGGATTTTTACCGAAGTCTAATCAGAGATGCTCCAGCAAACATGCCATTGAGAGAATGGGTGACAAACAATCCAACGTTGCGGGGCATGGTGGAACATGACTATACTGGCTACTCAGTGCCTTGAGGTAAACATCGGTGTTTGGGACTAGAGTGGGAAGTCAGAAACAGACTTAGGCTAAAGAGGAAGCCTGATGGGGAAGGGAAGCAGGACCAGGAGGTCTTTGCTGAGCAAAGTGCAGACTGCCTTCGATCCTTTGGTTGTTGACACCCATCACCATTCGAGGAGGATGCTAGTACAACAGACCTGTGGAGCTGAACCTAGGTTGGGACGACCCACTGCCAGAAACAGTCCTGCCAGGAGTGGGATCTCGTTAACAAAGACCTAGCGGAATTGCACGAGTTTCACATTCCCCAGTCCATCGGTGCACCCGGGCGGGATATGAATTGCACGTCTTCTGTGATGCCTCCTCCAGGGCCTATGGGGCAGTAGCGTATTTGGTGGCCGTGACCAAGTCAATCTGGTCACCAGTCTTGCGCGGGTGACACCCCTGAAGGTTGCTCGATCCCAAAGCTAGAGCTCACGCGATGTTGCTGGGAGCAAGACTGGGTAATACGTGAGGGAGGTGTTAAGTAATCTAGGGACACACGCACCTTTGTAATGGACAGACTCGGATGTGCCTACAGTGGTCCAGAATGATAGTTCTAAGCTCCCCTATGTCAGAATCGGGTAAAGAGATACAGAACTACAGTCCAACATAAACAATTCTGTAATGTGCCTACAGATCAAAACCCAGCCGACCTGATAAGCCGATGGTGACACACAGAAGTTGAGTAAAAGCCGAGCTTTGTTCAAAGAGGCCCAGACTGGTTACCGCCAAGGGATTGCTGGCCGGAGCAGAAATTCGTGGAGACAATCAGCCACATAGTAACATTTCGCGGGGGAACACACACTGAATTATTTGACCCCAGGCGCTACTCCTCGTGGAGAAAACTTATAGGAGGTCACGGATATGGTATTTCGATTCGTGGAGGAAGCTGCATGACAAGGTAAGCCAGGGTCGACAGTTGTCTCTAGTTGGTCCCAGAGAATATTGGATAAGCAGTACCAAAGGGGGAGGGTTCCACCAGGAGTGCTGGAAGTACTGCGACCCGGCAGCAGGTTATGGCTCAGGACGCGTGTCCAACGTAGTACGACTCATGAACAGCAAATTGGTTCACTTCATTGAGATTGTTCCTATATCCTGTCGGGGCTAATAAGATGCAGGGGACGAATACAAACTCTGAGCTCCTATGGGGCCAAACATCCCGTGCTGCTGGGAAAGGATGGATGGCGAACAGAGCTATTTATACAATATGCCCATCAGAGACCTTACATGGGGGGTATGGAGATACCCTCCACCGCCTAACGTCAGAAAATTACTGTGTACTGAAGGGTCGAGCTTGCGTCAAAAGGGTGCTAAAGAGTTTGCACGTCTCCGCGGTTACGAATGGGATGACCCTACCTTCCAAACCCAGGTCCACCACCGCTGGCCTCAGAGCGGGTACATATGACAGCCCTTTGAGACTGTAGGAATAGACTATAAGGGGCTATCACATTGAAGAACCCAGGAGACGTTTAAGGAGGGCCCTCAGAAAGTATATGTCTGCCTTTTACCTGTGCCACTTACCCGAGCGTGCATTTGGAGGTGGCAGAAGATATGACGACAGAGACTACGTGAAGTTGTTCAGGAGGTTTACTGCCAATCACGTGCCCGCGATGATTATCTCGGACAATGGCACAAGCTTTAGGGCGGCACGATAAAGTTTATCAGGAATCTAGGACAACGGAGAAGTACGGAGAACACCTGAAGAGAATAAGTCGAGTGTATGTTCATAGGCTGCCCAGGGCACCCCTGGCAAGGGGGATTCTATGACGCAATGGTGGCACAGTCAAAAGTGCATTCGGAAGTCTTGCACGGCAGAGGGTGAGCTGTGATGAACTGAGGACAGTGTTAGTTGAGATAGAGGCAAGAGTTAATAACAGGCCTCTGACCTACGTACAAAATGGGATTGACAGCAGAAAGCTCTCACCCCCAATCACATGCTGTTTTGAAGAAGATTGAGCCCCTTCCCCGCAATTTTGAGTCAGTCTTTCCAATGACTGGTTTATATGGGCCAAGTCCCCCCATCAATGAGAACTGCACAGGAGTCACAACAGACTGGTGAACATCCTGGACAAATGGAACATTGTGGCGCAAGGGATTACTTGACAATCCACATTGCGGGAACATTTTCTATGGTGCCGACCCCCGAGGCGAATAAGATGATTGCTAAGTGAAAGGGAACCTGGTGCTGGTAGAAATCCGAGCGCCGAGGGCATACAGGGCCTCTTGCCTGGTAGTGTCAACCCACCCAGACAAGGCTTGGGCGTTTTTTTTTTTTTTTTTATTTTTTTTTGTTTTTTTTTTTTTTTTTTTTTTTTTTTTTTTAGTTTTTTATTTTTTTTTTTTTGTTTTTTTTTTTTTTTTTTTTTTTTTTTTTTTTTTTTTTTTTTTTTTTTTTTTTTTTTTTTTTTTTTTTTTTTTATTTTTTGTTTTGTTTTTTTTTTTTTTTTTTTTTTTTTTTTTTTTTGAGAATGGTGAAAGTGAGAGAATGAAACGGTGTCGAGACTATAAGAACCCATCAACAGGCTTTGCCTCTCGAGGTCCACACGGTGGACACGGGACATGAGAAATCAAACAAGAGTTTAGAGAGCTGAGCGTGTCCGGTCGACGCCGTCGAACGCGCTCCGAGTCCCGGGCCCACTGGGGGGGCCCTGCGGGAGCAGACTGATCTAACTTAGCGCCTACCTTCGCGCGGGAGGATGTGTGAAATTTATTTGGTCCAAATAGATTCCACAACTCAGATCCAGCATGACGACTGGTGCGTCTGAGCCGAGCGACCCTTAAACCCTCCCAAACAAGCAGGCATTCTCTGGTTGGCGTTGGTAAGCTTCATTTTAATTTTATAGATTTACTCTTCAGGAGGAGTAGTAGGTTTACTGGTAATACACTATATTAGGTTACTAAGGCATCTGTAGATAATGATAGAGTAGACTAACACCTTAACATAGTGTAGTAATAGCCGATAATGTAAGGCAAACATTAGATAAGTTAGCTAGGGAGAACTGGCAGCCTAGCTTGAATGGCGGGCGCAGGTTCACAAAGACAGAATAAGTCGTCTTTCTTACGATAGACATTTCGACTGGACAAGACGTGCCCGTGAACATCAGCGGCGCCCCCACGTGTCTTCACATCTAGAAGACCTGAGAAATCCTGGTAGAGACACCTCGATTTACCGTAATGATCTCCTCCATCAGCCCATACAGTAAGGACGAATATTCACACCCTTTCCTAGGATCTGGCCAGTGACCTTAGAGATCGTTGAGTTGAGTAACTGAGGGCTTCGGCGTGCTACAGAGAGAGTATGCCCAGTAAGTAACCAGCGTCTCAGAGTCGGGTCTGAAGCTAGCGTTGAGTCTGCAAAGTTATCTAGGGATACATACCCTCTTGGATATAGGAATTTCCTGAGGTTGCAGCAGACACTAATAACGATGAATATTGCAGGATTAATCTCCCGGTTGCACGTGGTTTCCCAAGGCAGTCCAAGGGGGCTAAAGCTAGGCTAGGAGTTGAAAACAGGTATATGCTGTCAAGCACCAAGTAAGTTAGTCTTTATACGTGCATGCAGGCGAGGTTACTTGCATAACCAATCATTTGTGAAAAAAATCTGTCCTATAAGCCACTTGTGAGCTGAGGTACCCATCTCAGAAGCTCGGTGTCAAACAGAGATGCCAGGGTAGGACCCACTTGGAGGCACCCATAACAAATTTTCCACAATAACCGACATAAGACAAGGATGGTCAGCCCAGCACCGTGTCTTCTTTGCAATGAAACCCGAATCTGCATGGACAGTTCTTCTTCAGACCACTGCAAGCACCGGCCGACATCAACCAAATCTTTCAGTGGGCTGCAAAAACAATATGAATTGTTCAACGATGATAAATTTCAATTACTCATATGGTAAAACATGAGGAAATTAAATCTTCATCAGAGGTACAAAACAAATTCGGCCACAAAATAGAGCGAAACACCAACGTCAAAGACCTGGGAGTGATTATGTCGGAGGATCTCACCTTCAAGGACCATAACATTGTATCAATCGCATCTGCTAGAAAAATGACAGGATGGATAATGAGAACCTTCAAAACTAGGAGGCCAAGCCCATGATGACACTCTTCAGGTCACTTGTTCTATCTAGGCTGGAATATTGCTGCACTCTAACAGCACCTTTCAAGCAGGTGAAATTGCCGACCTAGAAAAATGTACAGAGAACTTTCCACGGCGCGCATAATGGAGATAAAACACCTCAATTACTGGGAGCGCTTGAGTTTCTAAACCTGTATTCCCTGGAACGCAGGAGGGAGAGATACATGATTATATACACCTGGAAAATCCTAGAGGGACTAGTACCGAACTTGCACACGAAAATCACTCACTACGAAAGCAAAAGACTTGGCAGACGATGCACCATCCCCCCAATGAAAAGCACGGGTGTCACTAGCACGTTAAGAGACCATACAATAAGTGTCAGGGGCCCGAGACTGTTCAACTGCCTCCCAGCACACATAAGGGGGATTACCAACAGACCCCTGGCAGTCTTCAAGCTGGCACTGGACAAGCACCTAAAGTCAGTTCCTGATCAGCCGGGCTGTGGCTCGTACGTTGGTTTGCGTGCAGCCAGCAGCAACAGCCTGGTTGATCAGGCGCTGATCCACCAGGAGGCCTGGTCACAGACCGGGCCGCGGGGGCATTGACCCCCGAAACTCTCTCCAGGTAAACTCCAGGTAATTGGCGACAAAGTCTCGTTACAACAGGTCCAAGTAGTGGTGGTCCGGTGGTCTGGTGGCTAAAGCTCCCGCTTCTCACACAGAGGGCCCGGGTTCGATTCCCGGCGAGTGAACATATTTCGACGTGTTTCCTTACACCTGTTGTCCTGTTCACCTAACAACAAATAGGTACTGGGTGTTAGTCGACTGGTGTGCGTCGCATCCTGGGGGACAAGATTAAGGGCCCCAATGGAAATAAGTTAGACAGTCCTCGATGACGCACTAACTTTCTTGGGTTATCCTGGGTGGCTAACCCTCCGGGGTTAAAAATCTGAAGATATGTTATCTTAGTGGGACCATCGGCAGGATGCAGTATACAGGTGTCAGTGGCCCTGATGAACCAGTAAACAAACACAACTTGTGTTGTTCCTCTGTGGCTGTGATAAATCCAACAATAAACAGTGTTTGTGGTGTCTAACACAGGTGAGTAACAACTGTGGTGTCTAACACAGGTGAGTAACAACTGTGGTGTCTAACACAGGTGAGTAACAACTGTGGTGTCTAACACAGGTGAGTAACAACTGTGGTGTCTAACACAGGTGAGTAACAACTGTGGTGTCTAACACAGGTGAGTAACAACTGTGGTGTCTAACACAGGTGAGTAACAACTGTGGTGTCTAACACAGGTGAGTAACAACTGTGGTGTCTAACACAGGTGAGTAACAACTGTGGTGTCTAACACAGGTGAGTAACAACTGTGGTGTCTAACACAGGTGAGTAACAACTGTGGTGTCTAACACAGGTGAGTAACAACTGTGGTGTCTAACACAGGTGAGTAACAACTGTGGTGTCTAACACAGGTGAGTAACAACTGTGGTGTCTAACACAGGTGAGTAACAACTGTGGGTTGTCTAACACAGGTGAGTAACAACTGTGTGTCTAACACAGGTGAGTAACAACTGTGGTGTCTAACACAGGTGAGTAACAACTGTGGTGTCTAACACAGGTGAGTAACAACTGTGGTGTCTAACACAGGTGAGTAACAACTGTGGTGTCTAACACAGGTGAGTAACAACTGTGTGTCTAACACAGGTGAGTAACAACTGTGGTGTCTAACACAGGTGAGTAACAACTGTGGTGTCTAACACAGGTGAGTAACAACTGTGGTGTCTAACACAGGTGAGTAACAACTGTGGTGTCTAACACAGGTGAGTAACAACTACCTTTATTACAATACAACATTCATGTGCTAGATGATACATAGAGAGAGTTTGACCCATGAAATATAGTGTATTAAGGCGCCAGACATGATCATATCTGTGTCTTGTTGACTGTGTCAGGTGTTAGGTGCTCAGGTGTTGACTGTGTCAGGTGCTCAGGTGTTGACTGTGTCAGGTGTTGACTGTGTCAGGTGCTCAGGTGTTGACTGTGTCAGGTGTTAGGTGCTCAGGTGTTGACTGTGTCAGGTGCTCAGGTGTTGACTGTGTCAGGTGCTCAGGTGTTGACTGTGTCAGGTGCTCAGGTGTTGACTGTGTCAGGTGCTCAGGTGTTGACTGTGTCAGGTGTTAGGTGCTCAGGTGTTGACTGTGTCAGGTGTTGACTGTGTCAGGTGCTCAGGTGTTGACTGTGTCAGGTGTTAGGTGCTCAGGTGTTGACTGTGTCAGGTGTTGACTGTGTCAGGTGTTAGGTGCTCAGGTGTTGACTGTGTCAGGTGCTCAGGTGTCGACTGTGTCAGGTGTTAGGTGCTCAGATATTGACTGTCAGGTGTTAGGTGCTCAGGTGTTGACTGTCAGGTGTTAGGTGCTCAGGTGTTGACTGTGTCAGGTGTTAGGTGCTCAGATATTGACTGTCAGGTGTTAGGTGCTCAGGTGTTGACTGTGTCAGGTGTTAGGTGCTCAGATGTTGAGTGTCAGGTGTTAGGTGCTCAGGTGTTGACTGTGTCAGGTGTTAGGTGCTCAGGCAGCAGCAGGTGTTAGGTGCAGAGACAACAGCAGGTTTAAGTTAGCCAGTAAGTTTTTAGGTTTATGTTACATAAAATAAACAAGTTTATTCAGGTATACACAAATACAGTTACATAGATTATCATACATAGCAGCATATTATCATACATAGCAGCATATTATCATACATAGCAGCATATTATCATACATAGCAGCATATTATCATACATAGCAGCATATTATCATACATAACAGCATATTATCATACATAGCAGCATATTATCATACATAGCAGCATATTATCATACATAACAGCATATTATCATACATAGCAGCATATTATCATACATAGCAGCATATTATCATACATAACAGCATATTATCATACATAGCAGCATATTATCATACATAGCAGCATATTATCATACATAGCAGCATATTATCATGCATAGCAGCATATTATCATACATAACAGCATATTATCATACATAGCAGCATATTATCATACATAGCAGCATATTATCATGCATAGCAGCATATTATCATGCATAGCAGCATATTATCATACATAGCAGCATATTATCATACATAGCAGCATATTATCATGCATACCTGGAGTTTACCTGGAGAGAGTTCCAGGGGTCAACGCCCCCGCGGCCCGGTCTGTGACCAGGCCTCCTGGTGGATCAGAGCCTGATCAACCAGGCTGTTGCTGCTGGCTGCACGCAAACCAACGTACGAGCCACAGCCCGGGTGATCCGGAACTGACTTTAGGTGCTTGTCCAGTGCCAGCTTGAAGACTGCCAGGGGTCTGTTGGTAATCCCCCTTATGTGTGCTGGGAGGCAGTTGAACAGTCTCGGCCCCTGACACTTATTGTATGGTCCTTAACGTGCTAGTGACACCCTGCTTTCATTGGGGGGATGGTGCAAACGTCTGCCAAGTCTTTTGCTTTCGTAGTGAGTGATTTCTCGTGTGCAAGTTCGGTACTAGTCCTCTAGGATTTTCCAGTTGTATATAATCATGTATCTCTCCCTCCTGCGTTCCAGGGAATACAGGTTTAGGAACCTCAAGCGCTCCCAATAATTGAGGTGTTTTATCTCCGTTATGCGCGCCGTGAAAGTTCTCTGTACATTTACTAGGTCGGCAATTTCACCTGCCTTGAAAGGTGCTGTTAGTGTGCAGCAATATTCCAGCCTAGATAGAACAAGTGACCTGAAGAGTGTCATCATGGGCTTGGCCTCCCTAGTTTTGAAGGTTCTCATTATCCATCCTGTCATTTTTCTAGCAGATGCGATTGATACAATGTTATGGTCCTTGAAGGTGAGATCCTCCGACATGATCACTCCCAGGTCTTTGACGTTGGTGTTTCGCTCTATTTTGTGGCCAGAATTTGTTTTGTACTCTGATGAAGATTAATTTCCTCATGTTTACCATATCTGAGTAATTGAAATTTCTCATCGTTGAACTTCATATTGTTTTCTGCAGCCCACTGAAAGATTTGGTTGATGTCCGCCTGGAGCTTTGCAGTGTCTGCAATGGAAGACACTGTCATGCAGATTCGGGTGTCATCTGCAAAGGAAGACACGTGCTGTGGCTGACATCCTTGTCTATGTCGGATATGAGGATGAGGAACAAGATGGAGCGAGTACTGTGCCTTGTGGAACAGAGCTTTTCACCGTAGCTGCCTCGGACTTTACTCTGTTGACGACTACTCTCTGTGTTCTGTTAGTGAGGAAATTATAGATCCATCGACAGACTTTTCCTGTTATTCCTTTAGCACGCATTTTTGTGTGCTATTACGCCATGGTCACACTTGTCGAAGGCTTTTGCAAAGTCTGTATATATTACATCTGCATTCTTTTTGTCTTCTAGTGCATTTAGGACCTTGTCGTAGTGATCCAATAGTTGAGACAGACAAGAGCGACCTGTTTCTAAACCCATGTTGCCCTGGGTTGTGTAACTGATGGGTTTCTAGATGGGTGGTGATCTTGCTTCTTAGGACCCTTTCAAAGATTTTTATGATATGGGATGTTAGTGCTATTGGTCTGTAGTTCTTTGCTGTTGCTTTACTGCCCCCTTTGTGGAGTGGGGCTATGTCTGTTGTTTTTAGTAACTGTGGGACGACCCCCGTGTCCATGCTCCCTCTCTCCATAGGATGGAAAAGGCTCGTGATAGGGCTTCTTGCAGTTCTTGATGAACACAGAGTTCCATGAGTCTGGCCCTGGGGCAGAGTGCATTGGCATGTCATTTATCGCCTGTTCGAAGTCATTTGGCGTCAGGATAACATCGGATAGGCTTGTATTCATCAAATTTTGTGGCTCTCTCATAAAAAATTCATTTTGATCTTCGACTCTCAGTCTGGTTAGCGGCTTGCTAAAAACTGAGTCATATTGGGACTTGAGTAGTTCACTCATTTCCTTGCTGTCATCCGTGTAGGACCCATCTTGTTGAAGTAGGGGCCCAATACTGGACGTTGTTCTCGATTTTGATTTGGCATAGGAGAAGAAATACTTTGGGTTTCTTTCGATTTCATTTATGGCTTTTAGTTCTTCCCGCGATTCCTGACTCCTAAAGGATTCTTTTAGCTTAAGTTCGATGCTTGCTATTTCTCTGACCAGTGTCTCCCTGGTGTCTCCCTAGCAGCATATTATCATACATAGCAGCATATTATCATACATAACAGCATATTATCATACATAGCAGCATATTATCATACATAGCAGCATATTATCATGCCTGGTGGCTAAAGCTCCCGCTTCACACACGGAGGGCCCGGGTTCGATTCCCGGCGGGTGGAAACATTCCGACACGTTTCCTTACACCTGTTGTCCTGTTCACCTAGCAGCAAATAGTTACCTGGGTGTTAGTCGACTGGTGTGGGTCGCATCCTGGGGGACAAGATTAAGGACCCCAATGGAAATAAGTTAGACAGTCCTCGATGACTCACTGACTTTCTTGGGTTATCCTGGGTGGCTAACCCTCCGGGGTTAAAAATCTGAACGAAATCTTATCTTATCTTATTATCATACATAGCACCAATCATTGCAACATTCTTTAACAAATCCATTGAATCCTCCACCTTCCCTACAGTTCTCAAAATAGCAAGGGTCACCCTAATCCATAAAGGTGGAGACCAAACAGACTTGAATAACTATAGGCCAATATCCATCTTACACCCTCTCTCTAAAATCTTCGAAAAATTAATTCATAAACGAATCTATTCCTACCTCATCTCCCACAACATACTCAACCCCTGCCAATTTTGATTCAGGCCTAATAAAAATACTAATGATGCTATTATACACATGCTAGAACACATATACACTGCACTAGAGAAAAAAGAAGTCCCGCTGGGGATCTTCACTGACTTACATAAAGCTTTTGATACAGTTGACCACGACTTGCTCCACATAAAATTGTCACACTATGGTATAAGAGGGCACTCCCTCACTACCTTCAAGTCATACCCAGCAACAGAAGCCAATATGTGTACGCAAATGGGGCAAGCCTTCCGCACAACCAATTACAGTTGGTGTCCCACAGGGAAGTGTCCTTGGCCCTCTTCTCTTTCTCCTATACATAAATGACCTACCAAATGCTTTGCAATTACTCAAACCCACACTATTTGCAGAAAGACACTACATACTTTCTCTCACCCGAGTCCAGTCATGCTACCAATACTGTGAATACTGAATCACAGAAAATATCTTACCTGGATGAGGACTAACAAACTTACACTAAACATTGAAAAAACCTACTTCATTCAGTTTGGAAACAAGCTACTGATGTCCCCTTAAAAAAAGAAAACGGATCACCTATCACAAAGCTAACAAAAGGGAAAATTCTTAGAACCCCCTTGATAATAGACCAAATTTCATACCATATACAACAAATTTCTAAAAAATTTCCAAACGTGGGCATACTATCGAAGATAGGGTCTGTTCCCAGTCAGCCACCCCTGGCCCATATCACCTCTTATTTACCCCTATCTCACCTAGGAATTTGTGCAGGGGGCTCAACAAAAAATTAACCATCTCAGACCACTATTACCCAACAAAAGGCTGCAGTAAAGATAACAAATTTCCTACAGGCAGCACACTCCCCCAATATTTAAAACATTAAACCCACCTCACCATACAAAACATCCATACTTATTATTGCACCCATTTCATACTAAACACTTAACTCTGAATTAACCCTCCCCTCAACATCTCCTTGCCAACCTCAACAGAACACATGACCATAACACAAGGCACAGATCACTTTTGATTTCCCGTGTCCATCTCACGCATGCAAAAACTCAATGCACAAAAAAGGCCCTAAAAACTGGGAAACATTACCTGTAAATATAAAAGAAACACTACCTGCTTATAAGTTCAAGTCTCTTCTCAAAGATCACTTACTCACCCAAAACCAAATAAATACTGAATAACTGAACCTTATAAATTGTATATCTTAAATGTTTCTCACAATTATATCACATAAATGTTGAACCTAAGACCCAATCTAACTTTGTTATTTTTTAAATACACTACCTAACAGAATACTCCATTCTACTGAATGTACAGCAGTGCATGCAACCATATGACCTGTCTTTGTAATACTCATTTGTGCTTTATAGTTATCTGTTTACAATAATGTTTTATCACTGATTACATCATTGCTTAGTTAATCTTAAGCTAATTTTAAGCCAGCCCATAATGCTATGCATACAAGTGGCTTTGGCATGCTGCTCTTACCTGTATTTTTTTGTACCTCTGTATGCATGTTCAAATTACTAAATAAATAAAATAAATAAATATGTGTAGAGAACCTGGGATAACCCAGACAATGTGACTTATTTCCATTGGGTCCTTTTAATACCTTATAATTAAACTGTAAATGAGATAATATCTTATTATTATACTATAAGGAGATAATATCTTATTATTATACTATAAAGAAGATAATATCTTATTATAATACTATAAAGAAGATAATGTCTTATACTATAAAGAAGATAATGTCTTATTATTATACTATAAAGAAGATATCTTATTATTATACTATAAAAGAGATAATATCTTATTATTATTCTATAAAGAAGTTTTTTTTTTTTTTAAACAAGTCGGCCGTCTACCACTGAGGCATTGTGACCCCCCCCCCCCCCCAAAAAAAAAAAGAAAGAAAGAAAATCCCCAAAAAGAAAATACTTTCATCATAAGAACATAAGAACATAAGAATGGAGGAACACTGCAGCAGGCCTGTTGGCCCATACTAGGCAGGTCCTTTACAATTCATCCCACTAACAAACATTTGGCCAACCCAATTTTCAATGCCACCCAAGAAACAAGCTCTGATGTGAAAGTCCCACTCAAATCCAACCCCTCCCACTCATGTACTTATCCAACCTAAATTTGAAACTACCCAAAGTCCTAGCCTCAATAACCCAACTAGGTAGACTGTTCCACTCATCAACTACCCTATTTCCAAACCAATACTTTCCTATGTCCTTTCTAAATCTAAACTTATCTAATTTAAATCCATTACTGCGGGTTCTCTCTTGGAGAGATATCCTCAAGACCTTGTTAATATCCCCTTTATTAATACCTGTCTTCCACTTATACACTTGGATCAGGTCTCCCCTCATTCTTCGTCTAACAAGTGAATGTAACTTAAGAGTCTTCAATCTTTCTTCATAAGGAAGATTTCTAATGCTATGTATTAATTTAGTCATCCTACGCTGAATGTTTTCTAACGAATTTATGTCCATTCTGTAATATGGAGACCAGAATTGAGCTGCATAATCTACGTGAGGCTTGACTAATGATGTATAAAGCTGCAGTATGACCTCTGGACTAATGTTGCTTACACTTCTTGATATAAATCCCAGTAATCTATTTGCCTTATTACGTACGCTTAGGCATTGCTGTCTTGGTTTAAGGTTGCTGCTTACCATAACTCCCAAGTCCTTTTCGCAATCTGTATGGCTAAGTTCTACATTATTTAACTTATAAGTGCTAGGGTTATGGACACTCCCGAGCTTCAGAACCTTGCATTTATCTACATTGAACTGCATCTGCCACTTTTCTGACCAAGAGTAGAGTTTGTCTAAATCCTCCTGAAGTTCCCTTACATCTACATTTGAGTCAATTATCCTACCTATCTTCGTGTCATCGGTGAATTTGCTCATGTCACTAGTAATTCCCTCATCAAGATCATTGATATATATTATAAACAACAACGGGCCCAAGACTGATCCCTGTGGAACGCCACTTGTTACTGATCCCCACTCGGATTTAACCCCATTTATGGACACACTCTGCTTCCTGTCTGTGAGCCATGATTCGATCCACGAGAGCACCCTTCCCCCAATGCCATGAGCTGCTACTTTCTTCAACAGTCTTTTGTGCGGAACTCTATCAAATGCCTTACTAAAATCTAAGTAAATAATATCAAATTCTTTATCGTGGTCAACAGCCTCAAAAGCTTTACTGAAGAAAGTTAATAAATTAGTTAGACAAGACCGGCCTCTTGTGAATCCATGCTGAGCATCATTAATCAAGCTATGCTTATCGAGATGGCTTCTTATAATTTGAGCTATAATTGACTCTAGTAATTTGACTACAATTGAGGTCAGGCTTATTGGGCGGTAATTTGACGGTAACGACTTGTCCCCTGTTTTAAAAATAGGAATTACATTAGCCATCTTCCACATATCAGACACTACACCTGTTTGAAGAGATAAATTAAAAATATTAGTTAATGGTTCACAGACTTCCATTTTGCATTCCTTTAGAACCCTTGAAAAAACCTCATCAGGACCCGGTGACTTATTTTGCTTCAGTCGGTCTATCTGCTTCACAACCATTTCACTAGTGACTGTGATGTTACATAATTTATCTTCTTCTGGCCCACTATAAAAATTGATTACCGGAATATTATTAGTGTCTTCCTGTGTAAAAACCGAGAGAAAATAATTATTTAAAATCGAGCACATTTCATTCTCTTTGTCAGTAAGATGCCCATAGTTATTTTTAAGGGGACCTATCTTATCTCTGACTTTTGTTCTATATACCTGGAAAAAACTTTTTGGGTTAGTTTTAGAATCCCTAGCAACTTTAATTTCATAGTCCCTTTTAGCTTTTCTTATCCCCTTTTTAATGTCCCTCTTAATGTCAATATACTGATTCATAAGATGACCCTCGCCTCTTTTGATACGCCTATAAATTCCTTTCTTATGCCCTAGTAGATATTTCAGTCTATTATTCATCCATTTTGGGTCATTTCTATTTGATCTAATTTCTTTATAAGGGATAAACGTTCTTTGAGCAGCATGTATTGTGTTCAGAAAACTGTCATATTGATAGCTCTCTTCGTTACCCCAGTCAACAGATGATAAGTGTTCTCTAAGCCCATCGTAATCTGCTAAGCGAAAATCTGGGACTGTTACTGAGTTATCCCTACTATCATACTTCCATTCAATTCTAAATGTAATTGATTTGTGGTCACTAGCACCCAGTTCCTCTGAAACTTCTAAATTATTAACAAGGGATACATTGTTTGCCAGAACTAAGTCAAGCAGGTTATTACCCCTTGTAGGTTCTGTCACAAACTGCTTCAGAAAACAATCCTGAACTACTTCTAAGAAGTCGTATGATTCTAAATTCCCAGTCAAGAAATTCCAATCAATATGACTAAAGTTAAAGTCTCCTAGAATTACTACATTATCGTGCCTTGTGGCCCTAACAATTTCCTCCCATAGTAGTCTCCCCTGGTCCCTATCTAAATTTTGGGGACGGTATATCACACCTAAAATTAATTTTTCATGCCCCTCTGAAAATTCTATCCAAACAGACTCTGTATGTGTTACTTCAGACTTAATACCCGTTTTTATGCAACAGTTCAAGCGATCTCGGACATACAATGCCACCCCACCCCCCTTCCCGATACTTCTATCTACTTGGAACAATTTACAACCCTGAATGTGACATTCTGCAGGCATGTCCCGACTTTTTGAATTAAACCACATCTCAGTAATGGCAAATACATCTATGTTACCTGCACTAGCAACTAGTCTCAACTCGTCCATCTTATTCCTAGCACTGCGACTATTTGTGTAATAAATACTTAAAGACCCTCCTCTCTATTTACCCTTCCTGCTCCTTTCTGTTATTCCACTAAACCTATTACTGTCCTTGTCAGTTAGTGCCACTGGCTTTCCAATATCCACCTCATTTTGCCTATTACTAGTTCTCCTAGTACTCATGTTACTACCCTGAGACTTTCACCTCACTCACACATAATCACTGTTTTTGCAGAGGTGCTCAGAATACAACAGTTTAGAAGCATATACATATAAAGATACACAACATATCCCTCCAAACTGCCAATATCCCAAACCCCTCCTTTAGAGTGCAGGCATTGCATTTCCCATTTCCAGGACTCAAGTCCGGCTATATAAAAATAATCGGGTTCCCTGAATCCCTTCACTAAATATTACCCTGCTCACACTCCAACAGCTTGTCAGGTCCCAAATACCATTCGTCTCCATTCACTCCTATCTAACACGCTCATGCACGCTTGCTGGAAGTCCAAGCCCCTCGCCCATAAAACCTCCTTTACCCCCTCCCTCCAACCTTTTCGAGGGCGACCCTTACCCCGCCTTCCTTCCCCTACAGATTTATACGCTCTCCATGTCATTCTACTTTGACCCATTCTCTCTAAATGACCAAACCACCTCAAAAACCCCTCTTCAGCCCTCTGACTAATGCTTTTATTAACTCCACACCTAATTTCCACACTCCGAATTTTCTGCATAATATTCACACCACACATTGCCCTTAGACAGGACATTTCCACTGCCTCCAACCGCCTCCTCGCTGCAGCATTTTACAACCCAAGCTTCACACCCATATAAGAGTGTTGGTACTACTATACTTTCATACATTCCCTTCTTTGCCTCCATAAATAACGTTTTTTGTCTCCACTTACCTCAACACACCACTCGCCTTTTTTCCTTCGTCAATTCTATGATTAACCTCTTCCTTCATAAATCTGTCCGCTGATACGTCAACTCCCAAATACGTATCTGAAAACATTCATTTCTTCCATACTCCTCCTCCCGAATTTGATATTCAATTTTTCATTATCTAAATCATTCGATACCCTCATCACCTTACTTTTTTCTATGTTCACTTTCAACTTTCTACCTTTACACACACTCCCTATCATGTATCACTGTGAAAATCCCAGAGTGTTCAAGATAAACAGTGTTCCAACACTCAATAGTACTCCTCAATAAAGGTAAGTGTCATTTTAGTATTTATTTATGTATGTATTGTGCATGTCTAATTGTTTTTTGTGTAGGAAAATGTATATTTCATGTAGAAAAAAATTATTTTTTTTAATAGTTTTGGCTGTCTGGAACGGATTAATTGGATTTCCATTATTTCTTATGGGGAAAATTAATTCGACCAACAGCAAATTCGACTAACGGCTAGCTCTCTGGAGCGGATTAATGCCGTTGGTCGAGGGTCCACTGTATTCAGCTAAGGGGCGGCTAATGGCTGAGAAGTGAACTCCATTATTTATCATCCGATTTCTTTCATTTTTGGTGTACTGTAGTCTATCGTTTAACACGGTTTTGTCTTGCACATTTTGGTTATAGCACAACTGAAGAATTGCGGCATATTTATATTTAACTCTTCGTAAAATTAGTTTAACACGGTTGCGGGAGGGGAAAAAGTTTTGAGTGCGCTGTCACACACAGGGCGGGATGGGGTGTGGGTTACATTATTGAGTCAATGGGGGAGACCTACCGCCATCCTCTGCAAGCATCAGCCACCCCCACCACCCTCCCAGCCTTCTGTTCGGTTCATACGTGTGTTGGACGAACCTGTGTCAGTAGTTCGCTGTGTTTAGATACGTATTAATTGCCATATCTTAAATCTGCCAAACAGTCATGGCACCCAGTAGGCATACAAGTGCTGCTGAAAGTTGCAAGAAAAAGTTTAAGCCTTTAACTCTTAGAATTAACAAAGAAAATAGAGATATTAGACAAGAGATAGCCTGTATCCGGAATGAAGCTTCATTTTGTACTCAAAGAGTATGAGGTAAATATGAGTTTGTGTGATGACTTACTGACTTGGCTGACTTACTGACTTGACTGACTTACTGACTTGACTGAATGACTTACTGACTTGATTGACTGACTTGACTGACTGACTTGATTGAATGACTTACTGACTTGACTGAATGACTTGACTGGCTTACTGAATGACTTGACTGACTTGACTGAATGACTTATTGACTTGACTAACTTACTTGACTGACTGACTTGACTGAATGACTTGACTGACTTACTGAATGACTTGACTGGCTTACTGATTTGACTCACTGACTTACTGGATTGAATGACTTGACTGACTTACTGACTGATTTGACTCATTGAATGACTTGACTGAATTACTGAATGACTTGACTGACTTACTATCTTGACTGGCTGACTTACTGACTTGACTGACTGATTTGACTGAATGACTTGACTGACTTACTGAATGACTTGACTGACTTACTGACTTGACTAACTTACTGACTTGTCTGACTGACTTGACTGAATGACATGACTGACTTACTAAATGACTTATAGTTAGACTTTTTCACTAGAGCATCTAGAGCAGCTGATGCCTTACTGTCAATTGAATAATTTATGCACACTCCAGTACAACCATCAACTTCAGTACCAGAACCTCTACCATCCACCTCAGCCCAGTAGGACCACAGCATAACTCTCCCCTCTCTTCAAAATCATCTACAAACACAAGCACCCACAATTTAAGGTAAGAAATACTATTATTTCTGTTACATTTGTAATCTTATGCAGTAAAAACAACATAATACATCAAGACAATGAACTACAATTACATTATCACTTTTAGTTTTGTAAGATCTGTTGGTCTAAAATAAAGTTGTTTGGCTTTTTGGGGGCTCCCAGGAATGTAACCCTGTTTTTCCCATAAGTTCTTCAGTTTGTCTAACACAGTTTTACCTAACACGGCATTTTCAGGAACATAACTATCATGTTAAACGAAGGTCTACTGTACAATAAGAAGCATCTTTCCATCATACATTGCCCAAGTTTCAGTGAGATAGCCTGACAAACAACTGAGAAAAAAATATTTACCAAAAATCATGTACAGTGGAACCTCAAATATCGAACTTTCTTCGGTTCAGAAGGCTGTTCGAGTGCCTTTACCGAATGAATTTATTCCCATGAGGAATAATGTAAATTAGATTAGTCCATTTCAGACTCTCAAAAATACACTTATAAAAGCACTTACAAAAATACACTTACATAATTGGTCGTGTTGGGAGCAGTTCGATTTTTGAGGTTCCACTGTATGGCAAGCCCAAGCCAGGTACTGGAAATAAGTCACTTTGTATGACTTTTTTTGGGTTATCCTAGGTTCGCTACACATATGCTGCTTTTGTTTCAGTGTTATGGTGCATTACGAGTGTATATCACAGTTAGCCCTTTGCTACACTCCGTTTTCTCTAATACAGGTCCGCCATCACAAATCCGGCAATCAGTTATTCGGTTCCTTCAGTTATTCGGCATTAATTTTGGCTAGCATAATTTCAAATTTCCAGGGTTGCCACACCAACCTGCTGGTACTGTTTGGTGGCGCTACATGCTGCATAAGTCATTCCAATTTCTTTTTCTCCATTTATTGTTTTAACCTGCTTACTTTTAGCCCTAGCCATGGTTCCAATGAATAAAAGAAATGCTTCTCATAATGTAAAGCACCTACACTACATTATCCATTAAAGATAAGGTGGCTTTGAAGCCACTGTTGGTTGTCATGAACTCAGTCTCATGAAGCAGGAGAATATCCTTTATTATTATGCTAATATCAACACTACAGCATATTTGCCTATCACAATTGATCTAATATGACATAATAAACAATATAAATAACATAAAACATGTTAAATGCTCCAGAATGAATAATATTTGGCATAACACCGAGCAGTTTGACTGAGTTATGAAGAGGATATGGTAAACAAATACCATTCTCCTGTCCTTGTCTTGGTGGCTTATATTAGAGAAAATGGAGTATAGCACAGGGCTAACTATGATATGCACTCATACTTCACCATAAACATGAAACAAAAAAAGTTATTTTCTCAATATAGATTATCACACATAGCAGCATATGTGTAGAGAACTTAGGATAACCCAAAAAAGTCAACGTGGCTTATTTTTAGTACCTGGCTTGGGTTAGCCATATATGATTTTTGGTAAATATTCGATTCCCAGCCAGGGTAGAAACATTAGGCGTGTTTCTTTACACCTGTTGTGTATGTTTACCCATCAGTAAATGGGTACCTTGGTGTTAGTCGACTAGTGTGGGTGTTATCCTGGGACACTGACCTAATTTTCTTGAAATACTCAGCATAACAAGTGCCTTCCTATACAGTAGTATGTCACTGATGTCAGCTAGACCTGTATACCTTGTACATGTACGTGTAGTAAATGAAGATGTTATTATTATTATTATATTATTATTATTATTTTCTCAGTTGTTTGTTGGGTTATCTTATTCAAACTTGGGCAATGTATGATGGAAAGATACTTCTTCACGTACACCAAAAATGAAAGAAATCAGACCATAAATAGCGGAGTTCACTTCTCAGCCATTAGCGGCCGCTTAGCGGTATATTTTTGTATGGTTGTTATGGTTATATTCTCATTTTTCGGTCTCATTTGATAGAATGAAAGATATATTACAGAAATAGATATGACTTTGATTGCTTTCATGACGAAAAGTACCTTGAAATTGCGCTCACAGTAGCGAAAATGTTCTATTCTTTAGTGAAGCTCAAGAGTAAACAAATGACGTCACCGTCCAATACCTGTCCGCCTGCCAGTCTAAATTCTAGTACGGCGTCAAGAATGGATTGACATTATTTATACAATTATTACAATAATGCAGTAGTCTGCATAACAGTAAATCATCTATTTTTTTTTTTTTTGTGAATAAAAATTCCAAATGGTAAGCAAGAGTAATATAAGAGGGGCCTGTAGCCGTGACTAATGAACAGAGAAAATGTTATTTTAGTGCCAGGAATGTCTGCATTGTTCATTCTGGACCCTATTTTGAAATTGGCATCTGTTGAAATTTGTGTTAAATTAGTCAAATTGCCAATTTCTGACCACTTTATTGGGTAGTTGAAATAAGTGAATGGGCGGTTTCTTGTACTCGGTTGACAGACTAGAAGTAAGTAAGTTTATTCAGGTATACACAAATGCAGTTACATATATTATCATACATAGCAGTGTATGTATAGAGAACCTAGGATAACCCAGAAAAGTCAGACAAAGTGACTTAATTCCAGTACCTGGCTTGGGCTTGCCATATATGATTTTTGGTAAATATTTTTTTTTCTCGGTTGTTTGTTGGGCTCTCTCATTGAAACTTGGGCATTGTATGATGGAAAGATGCTTCTTAACGTACAACAAAAATAAAAACGACGGACGATGAATAAGGGAGTTCACTTCTCAGCCATTAGCCGCCTCTTTGCAGTATATTTTCGTATGTTTTTTATGGTTGTATTCTCATTTTTTGGACTCATTTGATAGAATGGAAGATATATTACAGAAATAGACATTATTTTGATTGCTTTCATGACGAAAAGTACCTTGAAATTGAGCTCAAAGTAGCGGAAATGTTCGATTTTTGCCAATGTTCAATGAACTGTGTAAGTCAAGTTGGTTAATTTTATTAAGTGTATTCTAACCTAACCACTCTGTAATTCGGCAAACTCAGTAATCCGGCACACTACAGGTCCCAATGATGCCGGATTTGTGATGGAGGACCTGTATAAGCCCCCAAGACAGGTATAGAAGGATTGTACTTGTATCCCATAACCTCTTGATACCTTCGTTTAACTGCTCAGTATTATGCCAAATATTATTCATTCTGGAGTATTTACAATGTTTTTATGTTACAGTGGAACCCCGAGTTTCGTATATCCTAATTATCGTACGCTTCATATTTAGAGCCATTTTTTCGGCTAAATTTTGTACCAAGTTTCGTACTGTGCCCCATGTTTAGTACCGCGTACCAGACCTGTCCACCTCCCCATGCCTGCCCGCATCCCCCACACAGGTGTCGTGAGCCAGTCTAGCTTTGTTTATGCTTGAGTGAACACTAACCTGTGTGCTCATTTAAACATTTCAAAATTAATTTATTGTGTTTGGTGCTTGTTTATTAAGTGCGACTGTGAAAGAAGCTACCATTGTGGTGGATGGTGGATGGTATTGGTGGATGGTGGTAGTGGATGTTATTGGTGAATGGTACTAGTGGTGGATGGTATTGGTGGGTGGTGGTGGTGGATGGTATTGGTGAATGGTGGTGGTGGTGGTGGATGGTATTGGTGGATGTGGTGGTGGATGATGGTATTGGTGGATGGTGGTGGTGATGGACGTGGTGATGGAACGGTGGTGTATGGTGGTGGTGGTGGTGGTGGTGGATGGTATTGGTGGATGGAGGTGGTGGTGGATGGTGGTGGTGGATGGCGGATGGCACCTTCTTCAGAAATTAAGGAGATTTGTGCAATGTGGAATAGGGTGCAGGCATTTGCTGAAAAATATCTCTGCAACAAGTTCAGTGACAGAACCATGTCCCATTTTAGGGAAATCTTAAAAAGGCACCAGAGACAGAGAACTGTGGACAGTTATTTTGTGAGACAGGGATCCAGTGACTCTAAAGCTGGTCCTAGTAGCATTGAAAGACAAAGAAGGGAAGCCCAAATAAGGACTTCTTACCTAAAGTCTTTATGGAAGGGGATTCCCCTTCCAAGCATTAAGTGCTCCTCACTCCTCCTTCCTATCTTCCAGATACCAGCCACAGTCTTCAATAAAGGTAAGTAAATGTTACTTTAAATGATTATTTAAATGTTAATTTATCTATTGCAATTACTAATTTAAGTAATATACTGTGTATATATATATATATATATATATATATATATTATATATATATATATATATATATATATACATATATATATATTATATATATATACAGTGGACCCTCGACCAACGATGGCATCGATTAACGATAAATCCGACTAGCGATACATTTTAATGCAAAAATTTGCCTCGACTAGCGCTAAAAAATTCGACCAACACTATTCGTTCCGTCTGAGATGCATCCACTTTCTGGCCAGTTTTACAAGCCAGCCAGCCACCGCGGTCGCTTCCAAGCATACAATCGAACATTTCATATTATCACAGCCTTTTTAGTGATTGCACCTGCAAAATAAGTCACCATGGGCCCAAGAAAGCTTCTAGTGCCAACCCTACAGCAAAAGGGCAAGAATTACTATGGATATGAAGAAAGAGATCATTGCTAAGTATGAAAGTGGAGTGCGTGTCTCCGAGCTGGCCAGGTTTGTACACAAAACCCCAATCAACCATCGCTACTATTGTGGGCAAGAAAACGGCAATCAAGGAAGCTGTTCTTGCCAAAGGTGCAACTATGTTTTCGAAACTGAGATCGCAAGTACTCGAAGATGTTGAGAGACTGTTATTGGTGTGGATTAACGAAAAACAGATAGCAGGAGATAGCATCTCTCAGCGATCATATGTGAAAAGGCTAGGAATTGCATGACGATTTAATTAAAAAAATGCCAGCAACTAGTGGTGATGTGAGTGAATTTAAGGCCAGCAAAGGAAAAGGATTGCCACCTCAAGTCCTAATGGAAGGGATTCCCCTTCTAAACACTAAGAACCATCAACACTCTCCCCTCCTCCCATCCCATCAATCATCACCAGTTCTTCAATAAAGGTAAGTGTCATGTAACTGTGCAATGTCTTCTTCAGTTTGTGTGTATTAAAATTAATATTTCATGTGGTAAAAGCAATTTTTTTTTCATACTTTGGGTGTCCTACACGGATTAACTTGATTTCCATTATTTCTTATGGGGAAAATAAACTTGACTAACGATAATTTTGACTAACGATGAGCTCTCAGGAACGGATTAATAGCGTTAGTCGAGGTCCACTGTATAATATATATATATATATATATATATATATATATATATATATATATAATATATATAAATATATATAATATATATATATATATTATTATATTATAATATATATATATATATATATATATATATATATATAATATATATATAATATATATATATATATATATATATATATATATATATATATATATACAGTGGACCCCCGCATAGCGAACGCCTTGCATAGCGAACAATCCGCATAGCGAATGCTTTGTTCGCTAAAAATTTGCCCCGCATAGTGACAAAAACCCGCTCAGCGACCTTCGTCCGAGACGCGTCCAATGTGCGGCCTCAGCCAGCCTCACATGTGCCGCCCGTCCCATTGTTTACCAGCCAGCCTCCGCGGTAACATTCAAGCATACACTCGAATATTCGTATTATTACAGTGTTTTCGGTGCTGTTTCTGGAAAATAAGTGACCATGGGCCCCAAGAAAGCTTCTAGTGCCAACCCTGTGGTAAAAAGGGTGAGAATTAGTAGGAAATTAAGAAAGATTTTGAAGGGTTTGGGGCTAACCCTGAGAAGCCTATGCCAGTTGTGGAATCCATTGTGCCTACTTCAAAAATTAAGGAAATGTGTGCACAGTGGGTTGAACTGCAAACCTTTATGGATGAAAATCACCCTGACACAGCTGTTGCAAGCCGTGCTGGTGACTATTTCAATGACAATGTTGTGGCCCATTTTAGACAAATCGTAAAGGAATGGGAGGTAAAGAGCTCTATGGACAGATTTGTTGTGCGACAGAGGTCCAGTGACTCTCAAGCTGGTCCTAGTGGCATTAAAAAGAAGAAGGGAAGTAACCCCGGAAAAGGACTTGCATACCTCAAGTCCTAATGGAAGGGGATTCCCATCTAAACACTAACACTCTCTCTCCCTCCTCCCATCCCATCAATCATCACCAGAATCTTCAATAAAAGTAAGTGTCATGTATTGCATGCCTTTTCAGTTTGTGTGTACTAAAATTAACATTTTTCTGTGGTAAAAAAAATTTTTTTCATACTTTTTGGGTGTCTTGCACGGATTAATTTTATTTCCATTATTTCTTATGGGGAAAATTAATTCGCATAGCGAACATTTCGCATAACGACCAGCCCTCTTGCACGGATTAAGTTCGCTATGCGGGGGTCCACTGTATATATATATATATATATACAGGAGGGCCCCGCTTTACGGCGTTCCGCTAATACGGACATTCAAATTATGACCAAAACTCGCTATAAAAACGGCTCCCCCCCCTGTCTTTCTAATACGGTCACAGCGGCCCACTGAGTTTGTTTACATTCTCCCTGAGCACATCTCCTTATTATGTCTGGAAACTTTCCAAAATTTCAAGTGTTTTAAAGTTATTTTATATTTTATATGTATTGTACTTGATAATTAAACTTGTGTACACCTGTACCTAAATAAACTTACACACTGTGCTGGCATGTAGGTACACATTAAAATCACTAGAGTCCCTCTACTCTTGATGCAATAATAATAAATAATAATAATAATAATAATAGTAATAATAATAGTAATAATAATCTCTTGGGCGCATTAATGTCGCATATTACGTTAATATAGACATTTCCCCTTAATCTATCTATGATATTTTTTTCAAAAATATATAAGAAACACATTATGTAACACACAAACATGATGCATGCACCCACAGTATAAAAATTTTATACAAATATATACGAGATGTTTACCAAACGGTTTGTAGAAGTGTCGGAAGAATTACGTTTCTCTAGCCCGTCACCTGTTACTAGGGATAACTGTAGAAAAATATTCCTTTCGTATGCCTTCATTTATAGCTATAATTCTGTACTAACTTGTACACAGTGTAAGAGTATTTGTTTTCGTGATTTAATTATTATAATAATAATAAAAATATATGAGGTAAAAGTTTTCACAAACTCTTACAAATGTACATGAATGAACTAAAACTAGACACGTATTAATACCGTCTATTTCACCTGACCGAGTGATCGTCCACAACCTGTTCAGTTTGTTTACGCTGTCTGAGCTCGGTGTATCATTAAATGTTGTATATTACGTTAATATACACATTTTCATTAATCCATCCGTGATATTTTTTTTCAAAATTATATAATATAACACGATACATAACATAATACATAACAACATATGTGTAGAGAACCTAGGAAAACCCAAAAAAGTCAGAGTGACTTACTTCCATTGCCTTCACCCAGAGCATCATTTCTTCTCAAAATGATGTTACATGAGAATGGGAGTGTTCTTCTTTATTTATTCTACCGTATCAATGTAGAGACAACCTGTACACAATGTAACTTGTACACAAACCAGACGTGTAACACTGTTTACAAAACTTACCTTCGCCGGGTTTGTTTACATAACTCTGCTGTCCTCTCTCATGCACTCATTCTTTCTCTCTGGTATGGTAGCCTGGCTGACCACACTTGATATTTTACAATAAATACTACTCATCTCACCCTATATTTTAAGGTAAGTAATGAGTGAACTGTATATACATTTTATCGCTCTGGGATGCTTAAATATCATAGAATAGTATGTGTGGGTGGGGTGGCCTGGTATGGTAGCCTGGCTGACACCATACATACCACACTTGATTTCTTACAATAAATACTACTTGTCTCACCCTATATTTTAAGGTAAGTAATGAGTGAACTGTATATACATTTTATCGCTCTGGGATGCTTAAATATCATAGAATAGTATGTGTGGGTGGGGTGGCCTGGTATTACTTGGAGTTTACCTGGAGAGAGTTTCGGGGGTCAATGCCCCCGCGGCCCGGTCTGTGACCAGGCCTCCTGGTGGATCAGCGCCTGATCAACCAGGCTGTTGCTGCTGGCTGCACGCAAACCAACGTACGAGCCACAGCCCGGCTGATCAGGAACTGACTTTAGGTGCTTGTCCAGTGCCAGCTTGAAGACTGCCAGGGGTCTGTTGGTAATCCCCCTTATGTGTGCTGGGAGGCAGTTGAACAGTCTCGGGCCCCTGACACTTATTGTATAGTCTCTTAACGTGCTAGTGACACCCCTGCTTTTCATTGGGGGGATGGTGCATCGTCTGCCAAGTCTTTTGCTTTCGTAGTGAGTGATTTTCGTGTGCAAGTTCGGTACTAGTCCCTCTAGGATTTTCCAGGTGTATATAATCATGTATCTCTCCCTCCTGCGTTCCAGGAATACAGGTTTAGAAACCTCAAGCGCTCCCAGTAATTGAGGTGTTTTATCTCCGTTATGCGCGCCGTGAAAGTTCTCTGTACATTTTCTAGGTCGGCAATTTCACCTGCCTTGAAAGGTGCTGTTAGAGTGCAGCAATATTCCAGCCTAGATAGAACAAGTGACCTGAAGGTGTCATCATGGCTTGGCCTCCCTAGTTTTGAAGGTTCTCATTATCCATTCCTGTCATTTTCTAGCAGATGCGATTGATACAATGTTATGGTCCTTGAAGGTGAGATCCTCCGACATAATCACTCCCAGGTCTTTGACGTTGGTGTTTCGCTCTATTTTTGTGCCAGAATTTGTTTTGTACTCTGATGAAGATTTAATTTCCTCATGTTTACCATATCTGAGTAATTGAAATTTCTCATCGTTGAACTTCATATTGTTTTCTGCAGCCCACTGAAAGATTTGGTTGATGTCCGCCTGGAGCCTTGCAGTGTCTGCAATGGAAGACACTGTCATGCAGATTCGGGTGTCATCTGCAAAGGAAGACACGGTGCTGTGGCTGACATCCTTGTCTATGTCGGATATGGGGATGAGGAACAAGATGGGAGCTAGTACTGTGCCTTGTGGAACAGAGCTTTTCACCGTAGCTGCCTCGGACTTTACTCTGTTGACGACTACTCTCTGTGTTCTGTTAGTGAGGAAATTATAGATCCATCGACCGAATTTTCCTGTTATTCCTTTAGCGCGCATTTTGTGCGCTATTACGCCATGGTCACACTTGTCGAAGGCTTTTGCAAAGTCTGTATATATTACATCTGCATTCTTTTTGTCTTCTAGTGCATTTAGGACCTTGTCGTAGTGATCCAGTAGTTGAGACAGACAGGAGCGACCTGTTCTAAACCCATGTTGCCCTGGTTGTGTAACTGATGGGTTTCTAGATGGTGGTGATCTTGCTTCTTAGGACCCTTTCAAAGATTTTTATGATATGGGATGTTAGTGCTATTGGTCTGTAGTTCTTTGCTGTTGCTTTACTGCCCCCTTTGTGGAGTGGGGCTATGTCTGTTGTTTTTAGTAACTGAGGGGACGACCCCCGTGTCCATGCTCCCTCTCCATAGGATGGAAAAGGCTCGTGATAGGGGCTTCTTGCAGTTCTTGATGAACACAGAGTTCCATGAGTCTGGCCCTGGGGCAGAGTGCATGGGCATGTCATTTATCGCCTGTTCGAAGTCATTTGGCGTCAGGATAACATCGGGTAGGCTTGTGTTAATCAAATTTTGTGGCTCTCTCATAAAAAATTCATTTTATCTTCGACTCTCAGTCTGGTTAGTGGCTTGCTAAAAACTGAGTCATATTGGG
This sequence comes from Cherax quadricarinatus, assembly GCF_026875155.1. Classification (NCBI taxonomy): domain Eukaryota; kingdom Metazoa; phylum Arthropoda; class Malacostraca; order Decapoda; family Parastacidae; genus Cherax; species Cherax quadricarinatus. The sequence goes on from NC_069498.1 coordinate 10,426,677, forward strand.
ACTTGAGTAGCTCACTCATTTCCTTGCTGTCATCTGTGTAGGACCCATCTTGTTTAAGTAGGGCCCAATACTGGGCGTTGTTCTCGATTTTGATTTGGCATAGGAGAAGAAATACTTTGGGTTTCTTTCGATTTCATTTATAG
>NC_069498.1:10431819-10503020 GCF_026875155.1 Cherax quadricarinatus
GAGATGTCATGTCCCGAGCAAGTGTGGTGTAATATAACAGAGAATTTGTTGTTTGGAAGTTAGGAGGGGTGCGGATTACCAAAACTGTTGTCCAAGGGCTAAAAAGGGTTTTGGGGGTGGTTCGGACATGTAGAGAGAATGGAGCAAAACAAATGACTTCAAAAAGGTGTATCAGTCTGTGGGGAAAGGGAAAGGGCGGGTGGGGGTGGGCCTGGGAAGGGGGTTGGAGGGGGGGGTAAAGGAGGTTTTGTGTGCGGGGGTTTTGGATTCAGCGGGCATCGTGAGCGTTTTTGATAGGAGTAAAAGGAGACAAATGGTTTTTTAATATTTGCCCGTGCTGTTGGAGTGTGAGCAAATAACATTTATAAAGGGTGTTTCGGGGAAACCCGGGCAGGCCGGAAACTTGAGTCCTGGAAAAGGGGGAAAGTACAGTCCTAAACTCTAAAGGGAGGGTGTTAATTTGCATTTTAAAAAAAACTGTAGTGAAAAGGGCCCCCTTTCGGGCAAGACAGTGATGGAGTAATGATGGGAAAGTTTTTTTTTTTCGGGCCACCCTCCTTTGGGGGGAATTTGGGCCCGGGGGTGATAATAAAAAAATAAAAAAAATATATTAAAATTAATATTTTTAAAAATATAATAATATAAATTATATATCTATATTGGGATGTATGTATTAAACCCTTGGCATCACCAAAAACGTTAAATCCGCATACCGAAACTTTTATCGCTAAGATTTTGCCTCCGGGATACCGCAAAAAAACCCCTCAAAAACTATTCGTTTCCCCGGGCGCTTTTTAAAATTTCGCCCTGAGCCAGCCCTTCACATGTTCCGCTGGTGGGAGTTTACCAGCCAGCCTCCGCGGGAACATCCAAGCATAAGTCGGAAAATTTCGTAATTTTTAAAAGTGTTTTTTGGTGATTTTATCTAAAATAAAGGGTCACTTTGGGCAATGAAATAGGAAACCCCGGTTTCAACCTATACAGAATTTTGACACATGTTCCGCGGTGGGATTGTTTTTCCAGCCCCGCCACCGCGGTAACATCCAAGCAAACAAACGAAAATTTTCGTATTATTACAGTGTTTTTGGGGTTTTAAACTACATAAAGGGTCACTTGGAAAATAAATATGGATCCCAGTTACAACCAATACAGATGTGCAGAGTGAACAGGCAAAAGGGGGGGGGGGGGTTTTTCCCTTTCATAAATTTGGCATGACATTTTATATATAAAATATATATATATATTATATAAAAAAATATATCAGGAGGGCCCCCCTTATACGGGGTTTAGGTTTTCCCGGGTAAACCCCCGTAAAGCGGGAAAACCCCCCTAAAGTGGAACACCCTTTTTTTTCCCCTTACAAATGCATAAAATGCATACAAAAAGCTCAACACTATTCGTCCCAGACGCTCTTTAAAGTGCCCTGACCAGCCCCACAGTTCCGCTGGTGGCATTGTTTACCAAACCAAACCCCCGGGGGTAACAATTTCCAAGCATACAATCGGAACATTTCGTATTATTACAGTGTTTTTGGTGATTTTATCTACAAAATAAGTGACCATGGGCCCCAAGAAAGCTTCTAGTGCCAAACCTTACAGGAATAAGGGTGAGATTACTATAGAGATGAAGAAAGAGATCATTGCTAAGCATGAAAGTGGAGTGCGTGTCTCCGAGCTGGCCAGGTTGTATAGTAAACCCCAATCAACCATCGCTACTATTGTGTCCAACAAAACGGCAATCAAGGAAGTTGTTCTTCCCAAAAGGGTTTCAACTGTGTTTTTGAAACAGAGATCGCAAGTGATGGAAGATGTTGAGAGACTCTTATTGGTATGGATAAATGAAAAACAGATAGCAGGAGATAGCATCTCTCAAGTGATCATAAGTGAAAAGGCTAGGAAGTTGCATGAGGATTTAATTAAAAAAATGCCTGCAACTAGTGATGATGTGAGTGAATTTAAGGCCAGCAAAGGTTGGTTTGAGAGATTTAAGAAGCGTAGTGGCATACATAGTGTGATAAGGCATGGTGAGGCTGCCAGTTCGGACCACAAAGCAGCTGAGAAATATGTGCAGGAACTCAAGGAGTACATAGACAGTGAAGGACTGAAGTCTGAACAAGTGTTTAATTGAGATGAAACAGGCCTGTTTTGGAAGAAAATGCCAAGCAGGACCTACATTACTCAGGAGGAAAAGGCACTCCCAGGACATAAGCCTATGAAAGACAGGCATACTCTGTTGATGTGTTCCAATGCTAGTGGTGATTGCAAAGTGAAGCCTTTATTAGTGTATCACTCAGAAACTCCCAGAGCGTTCAGGCAAAAGAATATCCTCAAGGCTAATTTGTGTGTGCTGTGGAGGGGAAACATAAGGCATGGTCACTAGGGACTTTTCTATGACTGGTTACACCAAGCATTTGCCCCCAATGTGAAAGATTACCTAACTGAAAAGAAATTAGACCTTAAGTGCCTCCTGGTGTTAGACAATGCTCCTGGTCATCCTACAGACGTGGCAGAGCGACTTTATGGGGACTTGAGCTTCATTAAGGTGAAGTTTTTGCCTCCTAATACCACTCCTCTCCTGCATCCCATGGACCAGCAGGTTATTGCAAACTTCAAAAAACTGTACACAAAAGCTCTGTTTGAAAGGTGCTTTTTAGTGACCTCAGAAACTCAATTGACTCTAAGAGAGTTTTGGAGAGATCACTTTAATATCCTCAATTGTGTAAACCTTATAGGTAAGGCTTGGGAGGGAGTGACTAAGAGGACCTTGAACTCTGCTTGTAAGAAACTGTGGCCAGAATGTGTAGACCAAAGGGATTTTGAAGGGTTTGAGGCTAACCCTGGGAATCCTATGCCAGTTGAGGAATCCATTGTGGCATTGGGAAAGTTCTTGGGGTTGGAGGTTAGTGGGGATGATGTGGAAGAGTTGGTGGAGGAGGACAATGAAGAACTAACCACTGATGAGCTGCTAGATCAACTTCAACAGCAAGAGGCCAGACCTGAGGAAACTGCTTCGGAGGAGGGGAGAGAGAAATTGAAAAAGTTGCCTACTTCAAAGATTAAGGAAATGTGTGGAATGTGGCTTAAAGTGCAAACCTTTTTTGATGACAATCACCCTAACACAGCTATTGCAAGCCGTGCTGGTGACTATTACACTAACATTGTTGTGAAACACTTTAGGAAAGTCATAAAGGAACGAGAGGTACAGGCCTCTTTGGACAGATATGTTGTGCGACAAAAGTCCAGTGACTCTGAAGCTGGTCCTAGTGGCACTAAACGAAGAAGGGAAGTAACCCCAGAAAAGGACTTGGCACCTCAAGTCTTAATGGAAGGGGATTCCCCTTCTAAACACTAAGACTCTCTCCTCCTCCCATCCCATCAATCATCACCAGATCTTCAATAAAGGTAAGTGTCATGTAACTGTGCATGCCTTTTTCAGTTTGTGTGTATTAAAATCAATATTTCATGTGGTAAATTTTTTTTTTTCATACTTTGCGGTGTCTTGCACGGATTAATTTGATTTCCATTATTTCTTATGGGGAAAATTCATTCGCATAACGATAATTTCGCATAACAATGAGCTCTCAGGAACGGATTAATATCGTTATGCGGGGGTCCACTCTATATATATATATATATATATATATATATATATTTATTTTTTTATTATCACACTGGCCGATTCCCACCAAGGCAGGGTGGCCCGAAAAAAAAAAAACTCTCACCATCATTCACTCCACCACTGTCTTGCCAGAAGGGTGCTTTACACTACAGTTTTTAAACTGCAACATTAACACTCCTCCTTCAGAGTGCAGGCACTGTACTTCCCATCTCCAGGACTCAAGTCCGGCCTGCCGGTTTCCCTGAACCCCTTCATAAATGTTACTTTGCTCACACTCCAACAGCACGTCAAGTATTAAAAACCATTTGTCTCCATTCACTCCTATCAAACATGCTCACGCATGCCTGCTGGAAGTCCAAGCCCCTCGCACACAAAACCTCCTTTACCCCCTCCCTCCAACCTTTCCTAGGCCGACCCCTGCCCCGCCTTCCTTCCACTTCAGACTGATACACTCTTGAAGTTATTCTGTTTCGCTCCATTCTCTCCACATGTCCGAACCACCTCAACAACCCTTCCTCAGCCCTCTGGACAACAGTTTTGGTAATCCCGCACCTCCTCCTAACTTCCAAACTACGAATTCTCTGCATTATGTTCACACCACACATTGCTCTCAGACATGACATCTCCACTGCCTCCAGCCTTCTCCTCGCTGCAACATTCATCACCCATGCTTCACACCCATAATAAGAGCGTTGGTAAAACTATACTCTCATACATTCCCCTCTTTGCCTCCAAGGACAAAGTTCTTTGTCTCCACAGACTCCTAAGTGCACCACTCACCCTTTTCCCCTCAGCAATTCTATGATTCACCTCATCTTTCATAGACCCATCCGCTGACACGTCCACTCCCAAATATCTGAATACATTCACCTCCTCCATACTCTCTCCCTCCAATCTGATATCCAATCTTTCATCACCTAATCTTTTTTTATCCTCATAACCTTACTCTTTCCTGTATTCACTTTTTATTTTCTTCTTTGCACACCCCCCAAAATTCATCCCCCAAATCTCTGCAACTTCCTTCAGAATCTCCCAAGAGAAAACAGTTATCAGAAAAAGAGAAACGTGACAACCCCCCACTTTATGTGGTTTCTTTATATATATATATATAATATATATAATATAATATATATAAATAATATAATTTATATATATATAACGGGGACCCCCGCTTAACGATCACCCCCAATGCGACCAGTTAGTAAGTGTATTTTGTAATGTTTTTGTACGTGTATGTTGGGGGTCTAAAATGGACAATCATTTCAAAATTTTCCTTAGGGAAACAAAATTCGGTCGTACGGGCACCTTAACATATTCGGGAAATAAAAAAATATCGTTATCCGGGGGTCCCTGTAAATATTTTTTTTTTTTTTTTTTTTTTTTTTTTTTTTTACACCCGGCCGATTCCCACCAAGGCAGGGTGGCCCGAAAAAAAAAAACTTTCACCATCACACTCCATCACTGTTTTGCCAAAAGGGTGCTTTACACTACATTTTTTAAAACGCAACATTAACACCCCCCCTTCAGGTGCACACTGACTTCCCATCCCAGGACTCAATCCGGGCCTCCCGTTTCCCCCTAAACCCCTTCATAAATGTACTTTCTCCACTCCAACACACGTAAAGTATTAAAAAAAATTTTCTCCATTCCTCCTATCAACACCTCAAGCCCCTGCTGGAAGTCCAAGCCCCCGCACACAAAACCCCCTTTTAACCCCCTCCCCCCAACCCTTTCCTAGGCCGACCCCCCTACCCCCCTTCCTTCACTACAGACTATACATTTTAAAGTCATTCTTTTTTCGTTTTCCATTCCTTACATGCCCCAAACCCCCCAAACAACCCCTTTCCTCAGCCCTCTGGAAAAACAGTTTTGGTAATCCCCCCTCCTCCAAATTTCCCAAACTACAATTCTCTGCATTATATTCACCCACACATTGCCCTCAGACATGACATCTCCCTGCCCCCACCTTCCCTCGCGCACATTCATCACCCACCTTCCACCCATTAAGAGCTTTGGGTAAAAATACTCTCATATTTTTCCCCTCTTTGCCCCCAAAGGACAAAGTTCTTTGTCTCCCAGACCCCAAGTGCCCACTCACTTTTTTTCCCCATAAATTCTTGATTCCCCCATCTTTCTAGCCCCCACCCGCTGAACGTCCACCCCCAAATATCTGAATACGTTCCCCCTCCTCCATACCTCCCCCCAATCATATTCAATCTTTCATCCCCAAATCTTTTTGTTATCCTATAACTTACCTTTCCTGTATTCCCCCTTTTAAAATTTTCTTTTTGCACCCCCAACCAAATTCATCCACCAACCTGAACTTCTCTTAGAATCTCCCAAGCACGTGTCATCACAAAGAGAGCTGTGCAACTCCCACTTTGTTGTGATTCTTTAACTTTTAACTCCAGCCTCTTCCCAAGACCCTGCTTTACTTCCTTAAAAAACCCCATCTATAAATATTTTAAAAAACCACGGTGACATCACACATCCTTGCTAAGGCCTATTTTACGGGAAAAAATTTTTCCCTTTTTCCTACAACCTAACTTAGCTCACTATCCTCGTAAAAACTCTTCACTGCTTTCAGTAACCTACCTCCTACACCATACACTTGCAACATCTGCCACATTGCCCCCCTATCCACCCCTGTCATACGCCTTTTCCAATCCATAAATGCCACAAGACCTTTTTAGCCTTATCTAAATACTGTTCACTTATATGTTTCACTGTAAACACCTGGTCCACACACCCCCTACCTTTCCTAAAGCTCTTGTTCATCTGCTATCCTTTTCCCTCCGTCTTACTCTTAATTCTTTCAATTATAACTCTACCATACACTTTACCAGTACACTCAACAGACTTATCCCCCTATAATTTTTGCACTCTCTTTTATCCCCTTTGCCTTTATACAAAGGAACTAGCATGCTCTCTCCCAAAACCCTAGGTACCTTACCCTCTTCCATACATTTATTAAACAATTGACCAACCATCCAAAACTATATCCCCACCTGCTTTTAACATTTCTATCTTTATCCCATAAACCCCGGCTGCCTTACCCCTTTCAATTTTACCACTTGCCTCACAGAACTTCCCCCACACTCACAACTGGCTCTTCCTCACTCCTACAAGATGTTTTCCTCCTTGCCCTAAAACACGAAATCACAAGCTTCCCTATCTTCATCAACATTTAAATTCCTCAAAATATTCCTTCCATCTTCCCAAAAACCTCTAACCCCTCCATTTAAAAACTCTCCTCTCCTATTTTTAACTGACAAATCCATTTGTCCTCTAGGCTTTCTTAACTTGTTAATTCTCACGTCCAAAACTTTTTTCCTTAATTTTCAACAAAATTTGTTGATAAAATCTCACCCACTCTCTCATTTGCTCTCTTTTAAACATTGCTTCAACCACTCTCATTAATCCTCTCTCTTTTTCCCTCCATATACTCTTCCCTCCTTGCATCACTTCTACTTTGTAAAAACTTCTCATAATATGCTACTTTTTCTCCCTTACTACTCTCTTTTACATCATCATTTCCACCAATCGCTCCGCATCCCTCCTGCTCCCACTTTCCTGAACCACAAACTTCTGCTGAACACTCAACACTACATTTTTTAAACCTACCCCAATACCCTCTTCGAACCCCATTTGCCTAGTCACTCATTAGCCCATCAATCCTCCCATAGCGTATTATATATATATATAAAATATATATATATATATATATAATATTAATATATAAAAATATTATATATATATATATAATATCTATTATATATATATATATATATTATAATATATATATATATATATATATATATATATACTATATATTAATATATATATATATATAATATAATAAAATATCTATATATAATATAATATATATATAAATTATATATATACTATATATATATATATAATATATATATATAGAACTAAATATATCTAATATATAAAATATATATATATATATATATATATATATATATAAATAATATATATAATATATATCTACAGTGGAACCCCCCGGTTAAAAACGATATTTTTTCACTTCCTAAGTATGTTCAGGTGCCAGTACTGACCGAAATTTATTCCCATAAGGAATATTTGTGAATAGATTAGTCCATTTCAGACCCCCAAACATACCCTACAAACGCACTTACATTAAACACTTACATAAATGGTCGCATTCGAGTAATCGTTATGCGGGGGTCCACTGTATATATATATGATATACAGTGACCCCCGCATACGAACGCCTTGCATAGCGAACAATCCGCATAGCGAACGCTATGTTCGCTAAAATTTTGCCCCGCATAGTGGACCAAAACCCGCTCAGCAGCGAGACTTCCGTCCGAGACCCTCCATGTGCGCCCTCAGCCAGCCTCACATGTTCCGCCGACCCATTGTTTACCAGCCAGCCTCCGCGTAACATTCAAGCATACACTCGGAATATTCGTATTATTTACAGTGTTTTCGGTGGCTGGTGGTTGAAAATAAGGACCATGGGGGGCCCCAGAAAGCTCTAGTGCCAACCCTAACATCCAAAGGGTAAGGAATACCCAATAAAATTAAGAAAGAGATCATTGATAAGTATGAAAAGTGGAGTATCGTATCACCCCGACCTGTCCAGGTTTACATGAAACCAACATCAATACCATCCTTCTATTGTGGCAAGAAAACGCAATCAGGAAGCTGAATGTTGCCAAAGGTTTAACTGTGTTTTCGAACAAAGATCGCAAGTGATGGAAGATGTTGAGAGACTCTTATTGGTGAGGATAACTGAAAAACAGCTAGCAGAGATTGCGTCTCTCCAACAAGCGATCAAAGTGAAAAGGCTAGGTAGGACGTTGCATGACGATTAATTAAAAAAATAAAATGCCTGCAACTAGTGATTGATGTGAGTGAATTTAAGGCCAGCAAAAGGTTGGTTGTGAGAGATTTTAAGAACGTAGTGGGCATCCATAGTGTGATACGGCATGGTGAGGCTGCCAGTTCGGACCACAAAGCGCAGAAAAATAATGCATGAAATTCAAGGCGAACATAGAAACTTGTAGGACTGGAACCTGAACAAGTGTTTACTTTTGATGAAACAGCCTGTTCCTGGAAGACAAAATGCCAAGGCAGGACCACATTACTCAGGAGGAAAAGGCAACTCCTCAGGACATAAGCCTACGAAAGACAGGCTTACTTACTTTGTTGATGTGTGCCAATGCTAGTGGTGATTTAGCAAAGTTAAGGCCTTTATTAGTGTATCACTCTGAACGCCCAGAGCGTTCAGGCAAAAGAATGTCCTCAAGGATAATTTGTGTGTGCTGCGGAGGGCAAACAGTAAGGCATGGTCACTAGGAATTTTTCTATACCTGTTACAACAACCATGTGCATTTGCCCCCAATGTGAAAGATTACCTAACTGAAAAGAAAATTAGACCTAAGTGCTCCTGGTGTTAGACAATGCCCCTGTCATCCTACATACATGGCAGAGCGACTTTATGGGACATAGCTTCATTAAGGAGAAGTTTTTTTTGCTCCCTAATACCACTCCTCTCCTGCAGCCCCATGGACCAGCCAGTCCATTCCAAATTCAAGAAACTGTACACAAAAGCTCTGTTCAAAAGTGCTTTGAGTCTGACCACGACCCTCGATTGACTCTAAAAGAGTTTTGGAAGGCTCACTTAAATTCCTCAATTGTGAAAACCTTATAGGAAAGGCTTGGGGGGAGGACTAAGAGAACCTTGACTCCTTGGAAAAAACTGGCCAAATGTTAGACAAAAGGGATTTTAAAGGGTTTTTGAGGCTAACCCGGGGTAGTATACCAGTTGAGGAATCAATTGGGAATTTGGGGAAGTCCTTGGGGGAGGTTAGGGGGAGGATGTGGAAGGTTTTGGGGGAGGAGGACTGAAGAACTAACCATGTGAGCTGATAGTCAAATTCAAAGCAAGAGGCCCGACCCCGGGGAAAATGGTTTAAAAAAGGGGGAGAGAAATTTAAGGAATTTCCTATTCAAAATTAAGGAAATGTGTGCAAAATGGCTTGAAGTGCAAACCTTTTTTGATGAAAATCACCCTCACACAGCTATTGCAAGCCGTGCTGGTGACTGTTACAATGACACTGTTGTGAACCACTTTAGACAAATCATAAAGGAACAGAGGTACAGGCCACTATGGACAGATATGTTGTGCGAAAGAAGTCCAGTGACTCTGAAGCTGGTCCTAGTGGCATTAAAAGAAGAAGGGAAGTAACCCCAGAAAAGGACTTGCTCCCTCAAGCCCTAATGGAAGGGGATTCCCCTTCTAAACACTAACACTCTCTCTCCCCTCCTCCCATCCCATCAATCATCACCAGATCTTCAATAAAAGTAAGTGTCATGTAATTGTGCATGCCTTTTTCAGTTTGTGTGTACTAAAATTAACATTTTTTTGTGGTAAAAAAAATTTTTTTTCATACTTTTGGGTGTCTTGCACGGATTAATTTTATTTCCATTATTTCTTATGGGGAAAATTAATTCGCATAGCGAACATTTCGCATAACGACCAGCCCTCTTGCACGGATTAAGTTCGCTATGCGGGGGTCCACTGTATATATATATATATATATATATATATATATATATATATAATATATATATATATATATATTATATATATATATATAATATGTACATACATACATACATACATACATTGGACCCCCGGTATTCGATAAATCTGGTATTCGATGCATTTTATTTCAAAAATTTTGCCTCGGTATCTGATAGAAAACCCGGTATTCGATGCAATTCATACGAGACGTGTCCACGTGTGGCCTGAACTGCCCCGTGTGTGCCAGTGTTTACAAACCAGCCAGTGTGTGCGCATCTAAGGATACATTCAGTACATTCCATATTATCACGGTTTTTGGTGCTTGTTTCTACAAAATAAGTCACCATGGGCCCCAAGAAAGCTTCTAGTGCCAACCCTTCTAGAAAAAAGGTGCTAATGACTATTGAAATGAAGAAAGAGATAATTGCAAAGTACGAAAGTGGAGTGCATGTGCTGGAGCTGGTCAGGTTGCATAGTAAACCCCAGTCAACCATCTCTACTATAGTGATCAGGAAAATGGCAATCAAGGAAGCTGTTCTTGCAAAAGGTGAAACTGTGATTACGAAACAGCGACCGCAAGTGGGAGAAAATGTTGAGAGACTGTTATTGGTGTGGATAAATGAAAAACAGATAGCAGGAGATAGCATCTCTCAAGCGATCATTTTGAAAAGGCTAGGCAGTTGCATGACGATTTGGTAAAGAAATTGCCTGCAACTAGTGCTGATGTGAGTGAATTTAAGGCCAGCAAAGGTTGGTTTGAAAGATTTAAGAATCGTAGTGGCATACATAGTGTGATTAGGCATGGTGAGGCTGCCAGTTCGGACCAAAAAGCAGCTGAAAAATATGTGAGGAAATTCAATGATTACACAGACAGTGAAGAATTTACACCTGAACAAGTGTTTAATTGCAACAAAACAGGCCTGTTTTGGAAGAAAATGCCAAGCAGGACCTACATTACTCAGGAGGAAAAGGCACTCCCAGGACATAAGCATATGAAAGACAGGCTTACTCTGTTGATGTGTGCCAATGCTAGTGGTGATTGCAAAGTGAAGCCTTTATTGGTGTATCACTCTGAAACTCCCAGAGTGTTCAGGAAAAACAATGTCCTCAAGGCTAATTTGTGTGTGCTGTGGAGGGCAAACAGTAAGGCATGGGTCACTAGGGACTTTTTCTATGACTGGTTACACCATGCATTTGCCCCCACTGTGAAAAATTACCTAATTGAAAAGAAATTGGACCTTAACCCTTTGACTGTCGCGGCCGTATACATACGTCTTACGAGGTACCATGTTTGACGTATGTATACTCATAAATTCTAGTGGCTTCAAATCAAGCAGGAGAAAGCTGGTAGGCCCACATGTGAGAGAATGGGTCTGTGTGGTCAGTGTGCACCATATAAAAAAATCCTGGAGCACGCAGTGCATAATGAGAAAAAAAAAACTACTTTTTTTTAATTAAAATGCCGACTTTGTGGTTTATTTTCGTATAGTATTTATGGTTGTATTCTCGTTTTCTTGGTCTCATTTGATAGAATGGAAAACATGTTATAGAAATAGATGTGATTTTGGTTGATTTTACTATATAAAGAACCTACAAATGGAGCTCAAAGTACGGCAAATGTTTGATTTTTGCCAATGTTCAAAAGTAAACATATGATGCCATTGTCCAATAAATGTCCAACTAGCCATTCTAATATGCAATCATGAATGGGTTGATGTTATTTATACAATTATTACAGTATTGCAGTAGTCTGCATAATAGTAAGTCTTCTATTTTTTGTTTGAATAAAAATTCAAAATAGAAAGCAAGAGCAATATCAGAGGGGCCTGGAGACATGACTGATGAGCAAAGAAAATGTTATTTTAGAGCCAGGAATGTCTGCATTGTTCATTCTGGACCTTATTTTGAAATTGTCATATTTTTTAGTTTTCGTGAAATTGGCCAAATTGCAAAATTCTGACCACATTATTAGGTAGTTGAAATCGGTAAATGGGCAGTTTCTTGTACTCAATCGATAGAAAAAATGGAGTTCTAAAGAAATAGCTATGAGTTTGGGCGACTGGAACAATGGAATTAGCCGAAAATAGGGCTCAAAGTGGGCAAAATCGCCGATTTGTAAACAGCGCCGAGGTCGCTAACTTCGCGAGAGCATAATTCTATCAGTTTTCCATCAAATTTCGTTTTTTTGGTGTCATTACAATCGGGAAAAGATTCTCTATCATTTCATAAGAATTTTTTTTTTTTTTTTAATTTTGCGACACCAGGAGACACCTCAGGATTGGGGTTGCGACAGTCAAAGGGTTAAGTGCCTCCTGGTGTTAGACAATGCCCCTGGTCATCCTACAGACTTGGCAGAGCGACTTTCTGGGGACATGAGCTTTATTAAGGTCAAGTTTTTGCCTCTTAATACCACTCCTCTCCTGCTGCCCATGGACCAGCAGGTCATTTCCAACTTCAAGAAACTGTACACAAAAGCTATGTTTTAAAAGTGCTTTTTAGTGACCACAGAAACTCAACTGACTCTAAAAGAGTTTTGGAAGGATCGCTTTAATATCCTCAACTGTATAAACCTTATAGGTATGGCTTGGGAGGGAGTGACTAAGAGGACCTTGAACTCTGCCTGGAAAAAACTGTGGCCAGAATGTGTAGACCAAAGGGATTTTGAAGGATTTGAGGCTAACCCTGAGAAGCCTATGCCAGTTGAGGAATCCATTGTGGCATTGGGAAAGTTCTTGGGGTTGGAGGTTAGTGGGGAGGATGTGGAAGAGTTGGTGGAGGAGGACAATGAAGAACTAACCACTGATGAGCTGCTAGATCATCTTCAACAGCAAGAGGCCAGACCTGAGGAAATTGCTTCAGAGGAGGGGATAGAGAAATTGAAGAAGTTGCCTACTTCAAAGATTAACGAAATGTGTGCAATGTGGCTTCAAGTGCAAACCTTTTTTGATGACAATCACCCTAGCACAGCTATTGCAAGCCGTGCTGGTGACTATTACACTGACAATGTTGTGAAACACTTTAGGAATGTCATAAAGGAGCAGGAGGTACAGGCCTCTATGGACAGATATGTTGTGCGACAGAAGTCCAGTGACGCTCAAGCTGGTCCTAGTGGCATTAAAAGAAGAATGGAAGTAACCCCGGAAAAGGACTTGCTATCTCAAGTCCTAATGGAAGGGGATTCCCCTTCTAAACACTAACACCATCCACACACTCCCCTCCACCCATCCCATCAATCATCACCAGATCTTCATTAAAGGTAAGTGTCAATTATTCTATTGTTATTGTTTTTATTGTAATTATTCTGTTTCATTAAACTTAATGTTTCATGTGGTAAAGTTTTTTTTTCATACTTTTGGGTGTCTTGCACGGATTAATTTGATTTCCATTATTTCTTATGAGGAAAATTAATTCGCTTTTCTATATTTTCGGTATTCGATGAGCTCTCAGGAACGGATTAATAGTTATTCTTTAAAAAATGTATTTTTTTTTGTGAATAATTTTGTGGGTCTGGAATGGATTAATTGGATTTACATTATTTCTTATGGGAAATATTGCTTCGACTTTAGTATGTTTTGAGGTTAGTACTAGCTCCTAGAAAGGATTAAGTACGAAACTCGAGGTTCCACTGTATGTTGTTTATTATGTCATATTAGATAAATTTTGATAAGTAAATATGTTGTATTAGCTGTTATGTTGTTGTCTCTTATTACTATGATAGTAAGGTTCTCACTATATGTTCCAGTGTGGGGGTAGCTTTTACATAAAGGCCTTATGTCTAGGGTAATACTTACATCATGGCTGATCATCCTCTCTCTGAAATCCTTTCACCAGCCATCTTCACAGGTTATTTAAACTACTACTATAAAAATATAACTGTATTCTAAATAGATATGTACAGAATATACAATTACAGTACTCACATATTCAAAACATAAGCCTGCACACCCCATAGCTGCTCTCTTAGGACAGCCCACATGGTGCGTCTCAACAATTTGCCATTCTCTCTTCTTGACTAAACTCTGGGCTAACCAGTGTTTTGACACACTTTAGTCACCCTGGGTATGGTGGCCACAGCTTAAGTTATAAAACTCACCCCTGGAGCACACATAATGCCCCCCAAAAATAGAAGAAGGACCCAGAGGTCCTGCCAGCTTGAAGTCCACCAACAGAGAGCGAGAGAGGGAGGAGCCTAGCAAAGCTCCTCCCACACCCACCAAAAAGCAAAAGACTGTTGACAAGCACAATTCTCTAGTTACCACAACTCTCCCACACCTTAATTTAATTCTACAAAAAGAAATACAACTTTATAAACTACTTATTTAAATTGTGTGTTTGTGTGTCTACAGTATAACCTATTATATTGAGAAAAATAGGCTTGACCCAGCTGCCTCTCGGTCCCTAAGAGTGATCTTCCCTTAGGGCCATTTAAGTGCTGTGTCCCCATCAATTCAATATAATTAGGTATTTATTTATTTATTTATTTATTTATTTATTTAATGTCTTTGAAAACAGTACATTGAGGTTGTGTATATACAATAGTGGGTTGCAATGCAAAGAGAGCCTCTATTATGCCTTGGCATTATGGGCCAACTTAACATTATTGGCTTACATTCTACCAGGAGGCCTGGTCACAGACCGGGCCGCAGGGGCGTTGACCCCCAGAACTCCAGGTAAACTCCAGGTTATACTAAGGAGTAGTATATCATAATTGTACAGTAGGAAAGTAATTATTTCATAGTTGTACAGTAGAATATTAATTATAAATGAATCAAAATTTGTATTATACAAAGAAGATTGTAAGTAGAAGATTGAGACACTCATGCACCATATGGGAATCTTTATTTAGGAAATGTTTCGCCACATAGTGGCTTCATTAGTCCAGTACTAAGCAGAGAGGTGCAAGAAGAGGAGGAGATTAAGGTAATCAGTCCCTCAGCCTGGAGTCGATGTGTTCAGTCCATCAACCTTGTAGAATGTACAGCATAGGGCCGTAGACATGGCTTATATACTGTAGTCAGGTGAGGCGAAGCAGGGGGAGGTGGGGTCATAGTGGTACCATCCACTAGTAGGACGAAGACCTACTTCGACTAGTGGATGGTACCACTATGGCCCCACCTTCCCCTGCTTCGCCTCACCTGACTACAGTATATAAGCCACGTCTACGGCCCTATGCTGTACATTCTACAAAATTGATGGACTGAACACATCGACTCCAGGCTGAGGGACTGATTACCTCAATCTCCTCCTCTTCTTGCGCCTCTCTGCTTTGTATTGGACTGATGAAGCAAAACGTTTCCTGAATAAAGATTCCCATATGCTGCATAAGTGTCTCAATCTTCAAGTGCAGTACATATTAGTTCTAGCATGTGTATGATAGCATCATTTGTGCTTTTATTATTTCTGAATCCAAACTGACAAGGGTTTAATATGTTGTGTGAAATGAGGTAGGAAGAGATCCATCTATGAATTAATTTTTCAAAGATTTTAGAGAGCAGTGGTAAGTTAGATATTGGTCTATAGTTATTCAAGTCAGCTTGGTCACCTCCTTTATGGATCAGAGTGACCCTCGCTATTTTGAGGATTGTTGGGAAGGTAGATGATTCAATGGATTTGTTAAAGAGCATTACAATAATTGGTGACAATACTTGAGAAGCTTTTTTGTACATAAAAGCAGGCAAGTTGTTTATGTCTCCTGCTTTGTTTTTAAGGGTGTATATGATGAGCATAACTTCAGTGGGGTTGGTTGGAGATAGGAATAGCGTATTTGGGTAGGTTCCTATGAGGTAGTCTGATGGATGGGCGTTTGTGCTTGGTATTTTGTTTGCTAGATTTTTTCCTATGGTGGAGAAGAAAACATTAAGTCTGTTTTCTGATTCGGTTGGAGTGAGTAGGGGTTCATCTGATTTTGTTAGTTTGATTGCTTTGTTTTTGGATAACTTTTTAGTTCCAAGAATTTCAGATAGAGTTTTCCAGGTTTTTTTCATATCACCTTTGATGTTATGTAATCTATTTTCATAATACAATTTTTTTGACCTTCTTATTAGGCTGGTAAGTGCTGACGAGTAATTTCTCGACTGTTTTCTAGTTATTTGACCCATTCTATACTGTTTTTCATATTTGTGCTTTGTGTTAATGGATTTGAGGATGCTTGGTGTTAGCCAGGGATTATTCAGTCTCTTTGCTGTGATCTGTTTAGTTTTTCTGGGGCAGTGTCTGTTATAGAGGCATTGGGCTTTTTTTAGAAAATTATTTATACATTAATTCATATCTGTATATGATTCAAGCTCATTTTGCCAATCGATGTTATTCATAGCTGCTATAAAGTTGTTAACTGCTGTCTCGTTATGTAGTCTGAAGGTTACTTTAGTAATGTCTTGTGGTAGTTTGCCCAGATTAGTTATGAGAAAGGTTGGGTAGTGGTCTGTAGTGTTGTCCGTGATTATGCCTGATTTTAAAGGGGATATGGTGTTTGTCCAGATGTGGTCTATTAAGGAGATGCTTGTCCCAGAGATTCTTGTAGGTTTAGATATTGCTGGTAGCAACAGGCAGTTACTCATTGTGTTTGTGAATTCGGTTACTTGTGGGTCCTGGTCGTGTAGTATGTTTATGTTGAAATCACCTGTTAGTAGTAGGTGGTCTTTATTCATGTGTGCATCAGTAATCATGTTTCCTAGTTTTTCACTAAAGTGATAAATGTTTAACTGTGGTACTCTGTAGATGTTTATAACTGTGAGGGGTTTTTGCAGGTCTTTTGATTTAAATTTGGCTATGATATATTCTCCATGTTCATCCCTTGTGCAAGATTTATTGATACATTCGAGTTGATTTGAATAGTATATAGCTGTTCCTCCCCCTTGCTGGTCTGTTCTACAGTTGTGTATGGCCATGTAGCCAGGAATGGTATAGAAATCTGTAATATCAGGCTTAAGCCAGGTTTCTGTGAGTGTGATGATTGATATATTGGAATGAAGAGAACTGAGTAATGCTGTGAGGCCATCATAATGTTTGCTCAAGGATCTGACATTGTAATTAAAGATGGTTATGTTATTGTTTGCACTGAGTAATGTCTTTGCTTGGTCTGCTGTGTATTAATTACAGTTACTGGTTGATTCATGTAATTCATTTTGTAAAAAGTTTACATCAGGATCTATGCCTGTAATCATAGGATGAGAGTTATTTTACAAACTAGATTTTCTGAGTAAAATGATACAAGATTTATATTGAATCTACAACTAGAATTATGACTAAAACACCATGATTAATCTAAAACTTGTAAAAATTTGAAAGAAAAAGGGATTATTACAGAATTGATAATTCAGTTATACACTTAAGTATCTAATAGCACCTTAATTATTTTAACTAAGTGAGTTTATGAACTACAGTAGATATTTACAGTTAAAATAAAGGAGCTAATGGATATAATAGTAAAAGAATGCATTAAAAGTAAAATCAGTAGCACCTTAGGTAGTCTATAGCACCTGGAGTATTTTAATGGCAAAATAGCGAACTTATTACACTTTAGCCCCTGAGAATAGCACTTTGATTATTTTAACAATTGTGAATATATTAACTGAGGTAGTTATTTAAAGCTAAAATAAGGGAGAAAATATATAAGGGACTAAATTAAGTAATGGTGAACAAAGTTCAATGGACAGATAGTCACTATGATATAATATTGATTTGGGAGTAAGATCTGATTTGTAATGTATAATAAGTTTACCAATTAATTGCACTATAAAAAGTAGAGAAATATGAGGTAGCTGGTACTAGCTAGCAAAAGATAGTTTTGGGACTCACACAATAATGTAATTGGAATATACACTAATTGCTCACACAATATAAAGGGGATTAAAATAGTAGTGGTAAGCTGAATTAAATGGACAGGTAGCAACCATGAATAACATTAATTTGGAGTAAGATTTGACTTGCAACACAAAATTATGAGCAATAAAAGCAATTAAAAAGTATTTGAGGTAGCTGGTATTAGCTAGTAAAAGAAAAAAATAATAATGCACAATAATATAATAGTAAATAATAATAATGCACAATAATATAATAGTAACATACACTATATGCACCACACATATATATGTGTTAAGGACACTTATCTAATCTGTTACAGAAATGTTAGCTTTTCTAAGGAAGGTAGAGAAATCATGTTCATTTGAGATGGTATATTGTTGTCCTGTTGAAGCTTTTCTAATTAGTATTTTCCCATCTCAAGTGAAACACTGATGTATTTTGTTTTCCTGTTTAAGTTTTCTCAACCTGAACAGGAGGTTTTGACGTTTTCTCGTTAGACACTCGTTGATGTACACTCCATTTTTCATTGTAATTGCTGATTTAATTAAGTCCTTTCTTTTATCATATGAATGAAGTCTGATCATGATACTGTGTTTACTTCCTTGTTTTCCTAACAAACGTGTTTCTTTGATTTCAGTGTTTTACACAATAACTTGTACATGGTCCTGTATTATCCTGATAGCAGTTTCTTTGCACTGTTCTTGGGTTATTTCACTAGGAATGTGTGGACTGTTTATTATAACTGCATCAGACAACTTAACTTATTCAGTTTTGTCGTCTTGGAAATCAAGGTATTCATTCAGTCGAGTGTGCATGTTCTGATTCCAGTCCTTGATTGCTTCTTCAACCTTCATATTCAGAGTTGTTATTTGCTCAGTGTGACTGGCTATTGCTGTTTTCAGAGTATTGTCTGTGTCAGCACTTCCCGAGGTAATCTTCTCTTCAAGGTTTTGGATCTTGTTCTCGAGGTTGGTTATCTTTGATTCTCGTCGCGCAAGTGTTGCTTTAATATCTTTGATTTTGTTTTCTAGAGCAACGATGTAGTCCCTGATATTGTCAGGAATAATCATACCTGAGTTATCATGGGTGAATCCTTTGAAGGGAGTGGAGTTGGAGGGGGAGTCAGCCATGTTTGTTGTTGTTGTTTTCTGGGTGGTGGTGGAGAGGGGAGGTTGATGATACACCGGCATCCTGCTGGGTAGACAAGTTGAGTTCTAGGGTCCTTGGTGTTATTCTTTTCTTACTGCTGTTGTTTCTTCTGCGATATCCTTTCATAGTACATATCACTAAAGTAGACACTGTGTAGCTATGGAGGAGAAGGCTTGATTTCCCTGAGCTTGGGTTAAGTGATTGTCTGACAGCGGAGGCAGCGTTTGGGTTAGCAGGGCTGTCTTCCTTAGATCTTCTATTTTGTCAAGATTTGGGTTACATTCTTAGTATTCTTGGGTCATTTTGTGGTCTACATGGGTTCATGTAGTTGTACCTTCAATTAGGCCATCACAAGCTTTGATGAGCGATGGTTTCTTGAAGAATAAGAGCTGCTAGGATGCCGGTGCTGCTGGTGCTCCACAGATAACAGACAGAGTAACTGCTACTTATAAATACATGTTGGGTCCTATAGCCCCATAACACCCCCACCTCCAGACGAAGTCTCACAAAAGCTAGCCATGTCCCTCAGGATACGGCTAGTAAAAAAAAAAAATATTGCTTAAGTCTGAAGGTGGTAAGCAAGACTACTAGACATGTTACATATTTCCCAGCGCCATAAGTACTCTTCACTTTACTGTTATTTACAGTAATAACTTTACTGTTATTTACAACAGATTGCGGAATTTTTTAGAAAAGCATTTTAACCATACTCATATACTTAAGGGTGTAACTATTTACAATTTTAATGGCTTTTAACCCCTTCAGGGTCCAAGACCCAAATCTGAAGTGGTGTGCCCCAGTGTCCAAGAATTTTCAAAAAAAAAATTTGTTATTTTTTCTTTTGAAATGGTAGAGAATCTTTTTGTGAAGGTAATAAAACAAAAAGTACGAAATTTGATGGAAAATTGATGAAATTATGCTCTCGCGAATTTTGATGTGTCAGCGACATTTACGAATCGGCGATTTTGCCGACTTTGACTCCCATTTTAGGCCAATTACATTATTCCAGTCAACTAAATTCTTAGCTATTTCACTAGTATTACTTCTATTCTATCAATTGAGCACAAGAAATCGCCAAGTCAACTGTTTCAACTACAAATTAAAGTGATTGGAAATTGTTAATTTGGCCAATTTAACACAAAGTTCAAAATATTCCAATTTCAAAATAGGGTCCAGAATAAACAATGTAGGTATTCCTGGAACTAAACTAACATTTCCTCTGTTCATTAGTTATGTTTTGAGGCGTTACAAATAAATTCCATTTTGATTTTTTATTCACATAATGAATTTTTATTCACACCAAACAATAGAAGATTTACTGTTATGCAATATTGTAATAATTGTATAAATATCATCATCATATTTGTGAATGTATATTAGACCCACCAGCTGGCGTGTATTAGACGTGTGAGGTCGTTTGTTTACTCTTGAATATCGGCAAAAATTTAACATTTCTGCTACTTTGAGCTCAGTTTCAAGCCATTTCCTGTGCTAAAACCAATCAAAATCATCTCTATTTCTGTAATATGTCTTCCATTCTATCAAATGAGACCAAGAAATCGCAAATACGAATATAAAAAACATACGAAAAAACACTGCAAAGTCACTGTTTTAATCGAAAAATCATGATTTCAGTTTTTTTTCTCTCATTATACACAGTGTGCTGCAGGATCTGTTTTATGTGGTGCACACATACCACATAGATGTATTCTCTTATATCTAGGCCCAAATGTACCACTCACAGTTTATCAGAGTGAGCTGAGCTCATGACGTAGATCTACGGTTTGGACCCTGAACGTAAAGCCATAGATCTACGGGACAGACCCTGAAAGGGTTAAACAATACACATTGCAATGCAAGAATTGCACACAATGCCCACTGTGAAAGCCTGCACCAACAGGCCTGTGCCTCTGCTGCGGTAATCCAGCAAGCAACTGGTACTCCAGGGTGGTATCTTCCTGATCAGGAGACGAGAGTAGAGCCAAACCCAGAGCAGTCAGGTGTACACCAGGCAGGAAACTTCACAAAACATGTCAAGGTGTCTCTCACTTGGTGGCCGAACCAAACAGTGAGACTTAGTCAAGACTCACGATCCTTAACATGGTCAGGCACTCAAGCCCATCTTCCGAGGTCCCACTCCACACAGATCCTCCAAACTTATGAAGAGGAGGCTGACATAGAACATGGAGGGTTCCAAGGGACCACAAAGGCAAATCGTTGGGCCGTTTTGTATATAGGGCACACCAAGACACAACATATCACATACCTTCCTAAACGTCTCATGTTACCGAAGGATGTCAACCACTGCCTCAACTCACATTTACATATACACTGACCCTCGTCACACTTTTGGCTCCGACTTGACTCCTTCACAGTTGGATGGCTGGTAGGGAGTCCTCAGGCTCACTGAGAGTTCACCACTGCAAAAACAAGGTCAGCACATGACAAACACTATGTACAAAGTATGCACCATGCATCTACATGAAACATCTAGAGAGAGCATCATCAACCACATTCTCTGAGCCCTTTATATATTTAACTTCCAAATTAAAAGGTTGTAGGAACAAAGCCCATTTTAAGAGACTTTGATTGTGGTTGCTCATTCTTTGCAAAAAACTCAGAGGGTTATGGTCACTATACACTATTACAGGATGTGGGGAAGCACTGATATAAACTTCAAATTTCTGCACAGCCAACACCAAAGCCAAAGCCTCCTTCTCCACAGTTGCATAACCACGTTGATGCTTTTTTAATTTAGCTGAGTGGTAACAAACTGGCTGAAGGCTATCTCTCTCATCACCCTGCAACAACACTGCACCTACCCCTACATCACTAGCATCCACTTGTAGAGAGAAGGGGCATTCAAACTCAGGACTTTTCAAGATAGGAGCATTCCACAATAGCATTTTGACATTTTCAACAGCCCTGTCACACTTGCTTTCCCAGCTGAATTGAACTTTGATACTGGTCAAAGTTGTCACTGGTGACATTACCTGAGAGAGGTTGGGGCAGAACTGTCTGTAATAACCCAGGAACCTCATCGCTGCCTTCCGATTCTGTGGTCTAGGAAAATTTATAATGGCCTCCACCATAGCATTAATTGGGGCAACTTTCCCCTGACCCATTACATATCCTAAGAATTGTACACTGGCTTGGCCAAACTCACTTTTGCTCAGATTGATGGTTAGTTTCGCTTGGGCTAAACATTCAAACAACTTTTGTAATCTTACCAAGTGAGTTTCCCACTGGTTACTGAATACCACAATATCATCTAGATAGGCCTGTACACCATCCAACCCCCTTATGACAGTAATTATACGACGCTGGAAGGTGGCATTTTTTAACCCAAAAGGAAGTACATTATATTGAAATAGCCCGTCTGGAGTGACGAAGGCTGAAATTTCCTTTGCTCGCTGCGTGAGGGGTATCTGATAATAACCTTTAAGTAAGTCCAGTTTGCTCACAAACTTTGCCCCTCCCACAGCAAGATGGGTCCTACACAGATGACAGCAAGGAAATGAGTGAGCTACTCAAGTCCCAATATGACTCAGTTTTTAGCAAGCCGCTAACCAGACTGAGAGTCGAAGATCAAAATGAATTTTTTATGAGAGAGCCACAAAATTTGATTAACACAAGCCTATCCGATGTTATCCTGACGCCAAATGACTTCGAACAGGCGATAAATGACATGCCCATGCACTCTGCCCCAGGGCCAGACTCATGGAACTCTGTGTTCATCAAGAACTGCAAGAAGCCCCTATCACGAGCCTTTTCCATCCTATGGAGAGGGAGCATGGACACGGGGGTCGTCCCTCAGTTACTAAAAACAACAGACATAGCCCCACTCACAAAGGGGGCAGTAAAGCAACAGCAAAGAACTACAGACCAATAGCACTAACATCCCATATCATAAAAATCTTTGAAAGGGTCCTAAGAAGCAAGATCACCACCCATCTAGAAACCCATCAGTTACACAACCCAGGGCAACATGGGTTTAGAACAGGTCGCTCCTGTCTGTCTCAGCTACTGGATCACTACGACAAGGTCCTAAATGCACTAGAAGACAAAAAGAATGCAGATGTAATATATACAGACTTTGCAAAAGCCTTCGACAAGTGTGACCATGGCGTAATAGCGCACAAAATGTGCGCTAAAGGAATAACAGGAAAAGTCGGTCGATGGATCTATAATTTCCTCACTAACAGAACACAGAGAGTAGTCGTCAACAGAGTAAAGTTGAGGCAGCTACGGTGAAAAGCTCTGTTCCACAAGGCACAGTACTAGCTCCCATCTTGTTCCTCATCCTCATATCCGACATAGACAAGGATGTCAGCCACAGCACCGTGTCTTCCTTTGCAGATGACACCCGAATCTGCATGACAGTGTCTTCCATTGCAGACACTGCAAGGCTCCAGGCGGACATCAACCAAATCTTTCAGTGGGCTGCAGAAAACAATATGAAGTTCAACGATGAGAAATTTCAATTACTCAGATATGGTAAACATGAGGAAATTAAAATCTTCATCAGAGTACAAAACAAATTCTGGCCACGAAATAGAGCGAAACACCAACGTCAAAGACCTGGGAGTGATTATGTTGGAGGATCTCACCTTCAAGGACCATAACATTGTATCAATCGCATCTGCTAGAAAAATGACAGGATGGATAATGAGAACCTTCAAAACTAGGGAGGCCAAGCCCATGATGACACTCTTCAGGTCACTTGTTCTATCTAGGCTGGAATATTGCTGCACTCTAACAGCACCTTTCAAGGCAGGTGAAATTGCCGACCTAGAAAATGTACAGAGAACTTTCACGGCGCGCATAACGGAGATAAAACACCTCAATTACTGGGAGCGCTTGAGGTTTCTAAACCTGTATTCCCTGGAACGCAGGAGGGAGAGATACATGATTATATACACCTGGAAAATCCTAGAGGGACTAGTACCGAACTTGCACACGAAAATCACTCACTACGAAAGCAAAAGACTTGGCAGACGATGCACCATCCCCCCAATGAAAAGCAGGGGTGTCACTAGCACGTTAAGAGACCATACAATAAGTGTCAGGGGCCTGAGACTGTTCAACTGCCTCCCAGCACACATAAGGGGGATTACCAACAGACCCCTGGCAGTCTTCAAGCTGGCACTGGACAAGCACCTAAAGTCAGTTCCTGATCAGCCGGGCTGTGGCTCGTACGTTGGTTTGCGTGCAGCCAGCAGCAACAGCCTGGTTGATCAGGCGCTGATCCACCAGGAGGCCTGGTCACAGACCGGGCCGCGGGGGCGTTGACCCCCGAAACTCTCTCCAGGTAAACTCCAGGTCATCCATACGTGGCAAAGGGTAACAGTCAGCCTTTGTTACTTCATTTACCCTGCGATAGTCAGTGGACATACGCATAGATCCATCAGGTTTGGGAACCATCAGGCATGGAGATGCCCACTGACTCTTGCTAGGCACTACAAACTGGTTTTGAAGGAGGAATTTCACTTCTTCCTCCATCTGAAGTTGTTTTGTTGGGTTCATGTTGTAAGGAGCCTGCTTTATTGGAGCAGTTTCCCCGACATCCACATCATAGGGAGGCAATTTACTTACTTTGGGTACATCCCCAAACAAATCTGGAAATATTTGGAGTAACTGAACCAAGTCACAGGCTCCCTGTACACTGAGTCCCTTCATGTGTGCCAAGGGATTTTGCAAGATGGCTGAATTGCACAGCCTTACTTCTGTTGTTACAGGAAGCTTTTCAGTATCGTCACACTCAACTTTGATGGCGGCAACTCCCGCCCTACAGTGGTAATTTTTTTAATGTGGTAATGTGCACAGTCCTTTCTGATTTGCGACGGCCAGGCATCTTAATTACATAATTGGGGCCAGTACTCCCTGTGATGACAAAGGGTCCATCAAATCGTGCAGCCAAGGCATGTCCCGGAACTGGCTCCAAAGCTAACACTTCCTCTCTAACACTGAAGGAGCGAGGAGCTGCCCTTTGGTCGTACCGCTGCTTCATGGCCCTCTGACTAGCTTTGAGGTTGTCTGCTGCCATCTGTCTCACCTGGTCCAATCATTTCCTGAAAAAGAGAACATCTTCCAGTGGGGAAGCCTCATTTTCACTGCCCAGCCAATGCTCCTTGAGAACAGTCAGTGGCCCCCTCACTGGATGACCATAGACGAGCTCGAAAGGGCTGAAACTGAGAGATTCTTGGTTGCTTTCCCGCACGCCAAACAAGAGAAAGGGGATACCCTCATCCCAGTCACTAGTGTTATTCATACAATAAGCTTGCATCATTGTCTTAAGAGTTTGATGAAATCTCTCTACTACTCCCTGAGACTGAGGGTGCTAGGCAGTTGGAAATTTGGGCTGTACATGTAACCCCTCTAACACATTCCTAAATAATTTTGAGGTAAAGTTAGACCCTTGATCTGTTTGTACCTCCTGAGGAAAGCCAACATGGGAAAAGAACTTCATCAAAGCCCTTAAGACCATTCGAGCTGTTATCTTGCGTAGAGGGATTGCTTCTGGATACCTGGTAGTGGAGCAAATTATCATTAGTAAATAATTGTTTCCCATTCTGGTCCTTGGGAGTGGGCCAACGACATCCACTACCAGCTTGCTGAAGGGTTCACCTGGTGCTGAAATAGGCTGAAGGGGGACAGGTTTAATGCTTTGATTAGGTTTCCCTATACAATGGACCCTCACATAGCGCTATTAATCCATTCCTGAGAGCTCAATGTTATGCGAAATTATCGTTATGCGAATTAATTTTCCCCATAAGAAATAATGGAAATCAAATTAATCCGTGCAAGACACCCAAAAGTATGAAAAAAATATTTTTTACCACATGAAATATTAATTTTAATACACACAAACCGAAGAAGACATGCACAGTTACATGACACTTACCTTTATTGAAGATCTGGTGATGATTGATGGAATGGGAGGAGGGGAGAGTGTTGATGGTCTTAGTGTTTAGAAGGGGAATCCCCTTCCATTAGGACTTGAGGTGTCAAGTCCTTTTCCGGGGTTACTTCCCTTCTTCATTTTATGCCACTAGGACCAGCTTGAGAGTCACTGGACCTCTGTTGCACAACATATCTGGCCATAGAGGCCTGTACCTCTCGTTCCTTTGTGACTTCCCTAAAGTGTTTCACAGCATTGTCAGTGTAATAGTCACCAGCACGGCTTGCAATAGCTGTGTGAGGGTGATTTTCATCAAAAAAGGTTTGCACTTTAAGCCACATTGCACACATTTCCTTAATCTTTGAAGTAGGCAGCTTCTTCAATTTCTCTCTCCCCTCCTCTGGAGCAGTTTCCTCAGGTGTGGCCTCTTACTGTTGAAGATGATCTAGCAGCTCATCAGAGGTTAGTTCTTCATTGTCCTCCTCCACCAACTCTTCCACATCCTCCCCACTAACCTCACCAATATGAGCACTAGTTCAGGCATTTTTTCCTGTTCACCTGGGTGTTAGTCAACTGTTGTGGGTCGCATCCTGGGGGACAAGATTAAGGACCCCAATGGAAATAAGTTACAGCCCTCGATGATGCACTGACTTTCTTGGGTTATCCTGGGTGGCTAACCCTCCGGGGTTAATCATTTCTCAGTAATTGTTTCACGTTAAGCCACACCAACAACACTCTCTCCACATCTTCGAGTAATACAGCTGATGGTGGTGCAGCAACAACAACAGCTGACTGTGGTGCAGCAACAGCTGACCATGGTGCAGCAGCAGCTGTGGTGCAGCAACAGCTGACCATGGTGCAGCAGCATTATTATTATAATCAAGGGGGAAGCGCTAAACCCGAAGGATTATACAGCACCTGGGGGGGGGATGTGGAAGGCATTCAGGCTTAATTCAGGGAACTGGAGCATGCACAGATCCGATTCCCTAAATCAAGAGCCCCTCACCAACATCAAGGAACCTTCCTTGAGGTGCAGCAGCAGCTGTGGTGCAGCAACAGCTGACTGGTCTAATAACAGCTGACCGTGGTGCAGCAGCAGCTGACTGTGGTACAATAGTATTTATCACCCTTTTTACCACAGGGTTGGCACTAGATGCTTTCTTTGGGCCCATGGTGGCTTATTTAGCAGTTACAAGCACTATAAATAATGGAATAATACAAAATGTATCGAATGTATGCATGTAACCGGCCACCCTGGCTTGTAAACAATGACAGCAAGGCAGGCGCTCAGGCTGGACAGACAGGTTTGGGACAGGTTCGGGACGAGTCATGTTCAGAAACAGCTGATGGTGGTGCAACAGCAGCTGACTGATCCAGCAACAGCTGACTGGTCCAGCAACAGCTGACTGGTCCAGCAACAGCCGACTGATCCAGCAACAGCCGACTGATCCAGCAACAGCTGACTGATCCAGCAACAGCTGACTGATCCAGCAACAGCCGACTGATCCAGCAACAGCCGACTGGTCCAGCAACAGCTGACTGGTCCAGCAACAGCCGACTGGTCCAGCAACAGATGACTGATCCAGCAACAGCTGACTGGTCCAGCAACAGCTGAATGTGGTGCAGCAACAGCTGACTGATCCAGCAACAGCTGACTGGTCCAGCAACAGCTGATTGTGGTGCAGCAGCTGACTGATCCAGCAACAGCTGACTGGTCCAGCAACAGCTGATCATGGTGCAACAGCAGCTGACTGATTCAGCAACAGCTGACTGCTCCAGGAACAGCTCATCGTGGTGCAGCAGCAGCTGACTGATCCAGCAACAGCTGACTGGTCCAGCAACAGCTGACTGATCCAGCAACAGCTGACTGGTCCAGCAACAGCTGAACATGGTGCAGCAGCAGCTGACTGATTCAACAACAGCTGACTGCTTCAGGAACAGCTGATCATGGTGCATTAGCAGCTGACTGATCCAGCAACAGCTGACTGGTCCAGCAACTGCTGATCATGGTGCAGCAGCAGCTGACTGATCCAGCAACAGCTGACTGGTCCAGCAACAGCTGACCGTGGTGCAGCAGCAGCTGACTGTGGTATGATAGTATTTCTCACCCTTTTTACGACTAGAAGCTTTCTTGGGGCCCATGGTCACTTATTTTGCAGATGAAATCACCAAAAACACTGTAATAATACGAAATGTTCTGATTGTATGCTTGGATGTTACCGCGGAGGCTGGCTTGTAAACAATGCCACCTGCGGAACATGTGAGGCTGGCTCAGGCCGCACATTAGATGCATCTAGGATGAATAGCGTTGAGCGAGTTTTTTAGCGGTATGCGGGGCAAAATTTTAGTGATAAAATGTATCGGTATGCGGATTTAACGTTATGTGATGCCAACGGTATGCGAGGGTCCACTGTAATTTGGCAGACATGACAGGTCTTTATATAATCTCCTACTGTCTCCCACAGCTGAGGCCAGAAGAAATGCCTGGAAGCCCTGGATACTGTTTTAGCAATACCTAGGTGTCCACCTAGAGGTGTGTCATGCGCTAAGCTAAGAACATGATTTCTATAAGGCTCAGGCACCACGACCTGATGACAAAAACTTGGCTCTCTTTCTACTGGTACTGCAACCGAAGGTGCCTTCTTCATTAGTATACCTTTCCCGAAATAGAAGCATTTACTTAAACGTAAAGATTCCTCCTCAGTCACAGCTGAGGCTCTGATCGACTTAAGAGTGTCATCACAGCCCTGTGCAGCAATTAACTGCATCATAGTGGCTTGGTGGCCTGGTGGCTAAAGCTCCCGCTTCACACACGGAGGGCCCGGGTTCGATTCCCGGCGGGTGGAAACATTTCGACACGTTTCCTTACACCTGTTGTCCTGTTCACCTAGCAGCAAATAGGTACCTGGGTGTTAGTCGACTAGTGTGGGCTGCATCCTGGGGGACAAGATTGAGGACCCCAATGGAAATAAGTTAGACAGTCCTCGATGACGCACTGACTTTCTTGGGTTATCCTGGGTGGCTAACCCTCCAGGGTTAAAAATCTGAACGAAATCTTATCTTATAGTAGGCCCAATCTCCCTCACACTACTTCTCTGATCTCTGCACTGATTAGGCTCGACTCAGGTTGTGGTATTCTTTTCTTCAGTTGACTGCAGTTCAACCTCAGAGAATAAAGTTTCCAAACCTAAGTCCTCACCATCCTCATGAGAAATATAAGGATTACTCTTGGTAGCCTGATCATGAGACATACTTCTTGTGATGGCACCAACAGGGAAAAGGTCTGGCAGGGTCTCCCTAGCTAGCTAGCCTTCTTCTCCCAAACTTTGGGGTCTGGCTCCCCCCATACTAGTGGTTCCTCACTGTCTAACAGACCCATAATGTTGTTCCCAATAAGAGGTTAACCCCTTAGAAGGGAATTTTATCTGAAATACCTACAGGGAGATAGCCAACTTGGTATGCAGATTCTACCCATAATTTGTGTACGGGTGTTCTTATGGGTGAACCTGTAATACCCTTCAATAATATATCTACTCCAGTATAGGTATCCTTAGACATTGGCAGCACTCCAGCATGTAGCAAGGAGTAGGTGCTACATCCATCTCTCAAGGACAGTATGTTCTCAACCCTACCGACGTCCTTATGCAAGGCAACTGTGGACTTACTAGAAAATACCTGCATCCTGGGGTCTAGACCCAAAGGTACCTCCTCGCCTTGCTTTGAAGACCTAATACAGGTAACTGGGTGTGTGTCTGCAGTTAGGGTCCTCTGAGGTGGTTCCTCCCTTTTCTGATCTCGCTGTCTTGACCAGCAAAACTTGTGTGTCCAGTTTTGTTACAGTAGTAACAGTAAAGATATTTTTACCATTTGGTGTAGGACTGGTACTGTTTACTCGAGGACCTGAAACATTAACTGATTGTCTAGGTAAACTTTGAGCTCCAGCTGACTTACCTTTTCCTTCTATTTTAGAGCGTGCCTCAGCCTTCATTTGTCCCTGAAAATTCTTGTCCCACTTACCTTTATGACCAAAGGACTTGGGATAAGGTTTAGAACGAGTGGGGAAGTTTTCAGGAGCATGACTGTTTTTACTTACCAATTCCTTGCGAGCCAAGAATCTGTCACCTAGATCCAGTGCTGCTGAAAAATTATCCAGGTTTTTGTCCTCTAGATATTCTCTGAGGTCAACAGGGATTGAAATTGTACAATTCCTCATGAACCATCAGATCTACTAATTTGTCATAGTCTTTATTAACTCCTTTAGAACAAACTCATTTCTTAAAAAGGAACAGTTTCTCATTCCCAAACTCAGTTAAGGTCTGCTCATCCCGAAATTTTTTAAATTTTTCTGAACTTTTGTCTATATTTCTCAGGTAATCATTTGGTAGGAAAAGCAATACTTCCTCTTTAATTTTATCATAATCAGAAAAAATTTTCCCCTCCAGAGTCTCTAATCTCTGGAATCCTTTACCCACAAGTTGTGTGCGAACTAGGGTAGCCCACTTCTGTTTGGGCCATCCTTGCTCCAGAGCAGTCTTCTCAAGAAAAGAAAAATATCTATCTGGGTCTCTCTCTGTAAAATTAGGGACAAAATTTGCAGCTTTAGTTATGTTAAAGTGCTGCTCAGGCTCTGGTTCTGAACCTCCTAACCTTTGACACTCTTCCTCCTTAGCTTTCATTAATTTCATTTCAGCCTCTAGCACAGATAATTAAGTCTCATTCTCTCCATTTCCATATCACCTGGGGTAGGTGATCCCTCATGTTCACTGTTAACAGGCATGTTTACTGATGAATTATTATTTCCTTCTTCCCTGAAACCTAATAAGTTTAAAGACTCATCTTCTGACATAGTTTTTATCTTTAAACACTTGCTTCCCTCTTACATTATCAGTGGACAAAGTTTTCCCACAGGCACATAAAATAACAGAAATTGAATGTAAACTATGTACATAGCACTTACCATAACCACAAAAATGTGTTACTTAACCTTGGTAAATCTTCTCCTACCAGAAACATGTAACTGTTATTTCCCCATACCAGTACATATAGTTCAAGGAATGTTTTGAGTTATTTTAGCAGTCAAATAACTCTCCTGGTCAAGCTCCTATGTTATGTTGTTATGTTGTTATCCCTTATACTTTGACAGTAAGGTTCTCACTACATGTTCTAGTGTGGTGTAGCTTTTACATAAAGACCTTATGTCTAGGGTAATACTCACATCATGGCTGATCATCCTCTGAAATCCTTTCACCAGCCATCTTCACAGGTTATGTAAACTACTACTATAAAAATATAACTGTATTCTAAATAGATATGTACAGAATATACAATTACAGCACTCTCATATTCAAAACATAAGCCTGCACACCCCATAGCTGCTCTCTTAGGACAGCCCACATGGTGCATCTATACAATTTGCCCTTCTCTCTTCTTGGCTAAACTCTGCGCTAACCAGTGTTTTGACACACTTTAGTCACCCTGGGTATGGTGGCCACAGCTTAAGTTATAAAACTCACTCCTGGAGCACACATAATGCCCAAATAGATAGAAGGAAGACCCAGAGGTCCTGCCAGCTTGAAGTCCACCAACAGAGAGAGAGAGAGGGAGGAGCCTAGCTAAGCTCCCACACCCACCAAAAAATAAAAGACTGTTGACAAGCACAATTCTCTAGTTACCACAACTCTCCCACACCTTAATTTAATTCTACAAAAAGAAATACAACTTTATAAACTACTTATTTAAATTGTGTGTTTGTGTGTCTACAGTATAACCTATTATAGTGGACCCCCGGTTCCCGATGCTATCGGTATCCGATAAATCCGGTAGCCGATGCATTTGATC
Organism: Cherax quadricarinatus; assembly: GCF_026875155.1. Lineage (NCBI taxonomy): Eukaryota > Metazoa > Arthropoda > Malacostraca > Decapoda > Parastacidae > Cherax > Cherax quadricarinatus. Next base: position 10,463,712 of record NC_069498.1, read on the forward strand.
GAAAAAAATTTGTCTCGCTTCCCGATACAAAATCCGGTATGCGATACGATGCATACGAGACGTGTCCACGTGTGGCCTGAACTGCCCCTTGTGTGCCAGTGTTTACAAGCCAGCCAGTTTGCACGCATCTAATGATACATTCGGTACATTCCAGATTATCCATATTATCACTGTTTTTGGTGCCTGTTTCTGCAAAATAAGTCACCATGGGCCCCAAGAAAGCTCCCAGTGCCAACCCTTCGAGACCAAGGGTGCTAATGAGTGTTGAAATGAAGAAAGAGATAATTGCAAAGTACGAAAGTGGAGTGCGTGTGTCGGGATTTCTAAGGGTTTGAGGCTAACCCTGAGAAGCCTATGCCAGTTGAGGAATCCATTGTGGCATTGGGGAAGTCCTTGGGGTTGGAGGTTAGTGGGGAGGATGTGGAAGAGTTGGTGGAGGAGGACAATGAAGAACTAACCACTGATGAGCTGCTAGATCATCTTCATCAGCAAGAGGCCACACCTGAGGAAACTGCTTTGGAGGAGGGGAGAGAGAATTTGAAGAAGTTGCTTACTTCAAAGATTAAGGAAATATGTGCAGAGTGGCTTGAAGTGCAAACCTTTATGGATGAAAATCACCCTCAGACAGCTATTGCAAGCCGTGTTGGCAACCTGTACACTGACAATGTTGTGAACCACTTTAGGAAAGTCATAAAGGAACGAGAGGTACAGGCCTCTATGGACAAATATGTTGTGCGACACAAGTCCAGTGACTCTGAAGCTTGTCCTAGTGGCATTAAAAGAAGAAGGGAATTAACCCCGGAAAAGGACTTGCTACCTCAAGTCCTAATGGAAGGGGATTTCCCTTCTAAATGCTAACACCATCCACACTCTCCCCTCCTCCCATCCCATCAATCATCACCAGATCTTCATTAACCCTTTCAGGGTCCAAGGCCAAAATCTGAAGTGGTACCACGCCCCAGTGTCCAAGAATTTAAAAAAAAAAAATTGTTATTTTTTCTTTTGAAATGGTAGAGAATCTTTTTGTGAAGGTAATAAAACAAAAAGTTCGGTACTAGTCCCTCTAAGATTTTCCAGGTGTATATAATCATGTATCTCTCCCTCCTGCGTTCCAGGGAATACAGGTTTAGGAACCTCAAGCGCTCCCAGTAATTGAGGTGTTTTATCTCCGATATGCACGCCGTGAAAGTTCTCTGTACATTTTCTAGGTCGGCAATTTCGCCTGCCTTGAAAGGTGCTGTTAGTGTGCAGCAATATTCCAGCCTAGATAGAACAAGTGACCTGAAGAGTGTCATCATGGGCTTGGCCTCCCTAGTTTTGAAGGTTCTCATTATCCATCCTGTCATTTTTCTAGCAGATGCGATTGATACAATGTTATGGTCCTTGAAGGTGAGATCCTCCGACATGATCACTCCCAGGTCTTTGACGTTGGTGTTTCACTCTATTTTGTGGCCAGAATTTGTTTTGTACTCTGATGAAGATTTAATTTCCTCATGTTTACCATATCTGAGTAATTGAAATTTCTCATCATTGAACTTCATATTGTTTTCTGCAGCCCACTGAAAGATTTGGTTGATGTCCGCCTGAAGCTTTGCAGTCTCTGCAATGGAAGACACTGTCATGCAGATTCGGGTGTCATCTGCAAAGGAAGACACGGTGCTGTGGCTGACATCCTTGTCTATGTCGGATATGAGGATGAGGAACAAGATGGGAGCGAGTACTGTGCCTTGTGGAACAGAGCTTTTCACCGTAGCTGCCTCGGACTTTACTCTGTTGACGACTACTCTCTGTGTTCTGTTAGTGAGGAAATTATAGATCCATCGACCGACTTTTCCTGTTATTCCTTTAGCATGCATTTTGTGCGCTATTACGCCATGGTCACACTTGTCGAAGGCTTTTGCAAAGTCTGTATATATTACATCTGCATTCTTTTTGTCTTCTAGTGCATTTAGGACCTTGTCGTAGTGATCCAATAGTTGAGACAGACAGGAGCGACCTGTTCTAAACCCATGTTGCCCTGGGTTGTGTAACTGATGGGTTTCTAGATGGGTGGTGATCTTGCTTCTTAGGACCCTTTCAAAGATTTTTATGATGTGGGATGTTAGTGCTATTGGTCTGTAGTTCTTTGCTGTTGCTTTACTGCCCTCTTTGTGGAGTGGGGCTATGTCTGTTGTTTTTAGTAACTGTGGGACGACCCCCATGTCCATGCTCCCTCTCCATAGGATGGAAAAAGCTCATGATAGGGGCTTCTTGCAGTTCTTGATGAACACAGAGTTCCATGAGTCTGGCCCTGGGGCAGAGTGCATGGGCATGGCATTTATCGCCTGTTCGAAGTCATTTGGCGTCAGGATAACATCGGATAGGCTTGTGTTAATCAAATTTTGTGGCTCTCTCATAAAAAATTCATATTGATCTTCGACTCTCAGTCTGGTTAGCGGCTTGCTAAAAACTGAGTCATATTGGGACTTGAGTAGCTCACTCATTTCCTTGCTGTCATCTGTGTAGGACCCATCTTGTTTAAGTAGGGGCCCAATACTGGACGTTGTTCTCGATTTTGATTTGGCATAGGAGAAGAAATACTTTGGGTTTCTTTCGATTTCATTTATGGCTTTTAGTTCTTCCCGCGATTCCTGACTCCTAAAGGATTCTTTTAGCTTAAGTTCGATGCTTGCTATTTCTCTGACCAGTGTCTCCCTACGCATTTCAGATATATTGACCTCTTTTAGCTTCTCTGTTATTCTTTTCCGTCGCCTGTAAATGGAGCGCCTCTCTCTTTCTATTTTACATCTACTCCTCCTTTTTCTTAGAGGAATAAGCCTTGTGCATACATCGAGTGCCTCCGAGTTAATCTGTTCTAGGCATAAGTTGGGGTCTGTGTTGCTTAGTATATCTTCCCAGCTTATATCGGTTAGGACTTGGTTTACTTGGTCCCACTTTATGTTTTTGTTATTGAAGTTGAATTTGGTGAATGCTCCCTCGTGACTAATCTCATTATGTCGGTCTGGGGCTCCGCGCATACATGTCTGAACCTCAATTATGTTGTGATCTGAGTATATTGTTTTTGATATGGTGACATTTCTTATCAGATCATCATTGTTAGTGAAGATGAGGTCTAGTGTATTCTCCAGTCTAGTAGGCTCTATTATTTGCTGGTTTAAATTGAATTTTGTGCAGAGATTTAAAAGCTCGCGTGAGTGTGAGTTTTCATCAGAGCTGCCTCCTGGTGTTATTACTGCAACAATATTATTTGCTATATTCCTCCATTTTAGGTGCCTTAAGTTGAAATCCCCCAGGAGCAAGATGTTGGGTGCAGGAGCTGGAAGATTTTCCAGACAGTGGTCAATTTTTAACAGTTGTTCCTGGAATTGCTGGGATGTTGCATCCGGAGGCTTGTAGACTACCACAATGACTAGGTTTTGGTTCTCGACCTTTACTGCTAAAACTTCCACTACATCATTTGAGGCATTTAGCAGTTCTGTGCAAACAAGTGACTCTGCAATGTACAGGCCAACCCCTCCCCTTTTGCCTGTTCACTCTGTCACATCTGTATAGGTTGTAACCTGGGATCCATATTTCATTGTCCATGTGATCCTTTATGTGGGTCTCAGTGAAAACCGCGAACATTGCCTTTGCCTCTGCAAGCAGTCCACGGATGAAAGGTATTTTGTTGTTTGTTGCTGGCTTTAGACCCTGTATATTTGCAAAGAAGAATGTTATCGGACTGGTGGTATTGTTGGTACTGGGGGGGATTTTTTTCCGGCATTAGTATCTGTATCTGTTGGTTTGGAGTGGAGGCCATCGACTGTGGTTCCACTCCAGGAATGACTGGATTTGGTGTACGATTTCTGCCATTTCCTGCCAGTTTTTTTTCCTTCCTGGCACTAAAAAACCTCTCCCTCTTGAGTGGCTGTGGCTACCCAGGTTTTCCCATGGCCTGGATGTTTTGTATCTTTTTGTCCCCTTTAGATGGTATGCCTGGCAATTTAAGTTATAGCACAGTCTTTCCTGTACTGAAGAGGTACACAGTTCAGGTGAAAAAGCTTACAGGAAGGGAGTTTGCATTTTCCTGTTGTCATATGGGCATGGCATTTTCTAGGGTGGTCATAGTTGCACGTGCCATCTGTTTTTCCAGATTTCCCATGCCAGCAGATACCAAGTGCATAGTATGTGCACAGGCTTGGTTTCCGTTTGCCTTGGGTTTCTGTGACTGTATTCCCTGTTGGTGCAGGTTTCCCTGTCTTACTTCTATCCTCCCTAGCACCAACAATGGAGCTCCCACCAGTTGTTTTTGGTAATATATCCTCACTATTGCTAGTGGAGTCCTCTTGTTTGCTATTTCCTGCGGTATTTCTAGTTTGCAATATTGGTTTTATCTTATCTTTGACTACACTTGTTTCCCTACTATGGCTCCTGTCCCATATGAGGTCATTTATATGTATTCCTTCCTGCGTATAATTCCCGACTACCTGGACAAAATCTCCAGCTTCACCATTACTGTCTCCCAGGACAGCATCTCCAGCTTCACCATTACTGTCTCCCAGGACAGCATCTCCAGCTTCACCATTACTGTCTCCCAGGACAGCACCTCCAGCTTCACCATTACTGTCTCCCAGGACAGCACCTCCAGCTTCACCATTACTGTCTCCCAGGACAGCACTATCAGCCCCACATTTACTGACTACCAGGACATCATCTCCAGCCTTACAGTTTCTGACTACATGGCCAGTATCAAGGGCAGTACCATTCAGCCCAGACTTTTTATGTTCCCATCTGTTGTAGAAAGCTTCCAGGTTTTCTATGAAAGCAGCTTTGATGTTGACCTCTTTTAATACCCTTGTGATTTTAGTCCACAGATTTATCTCATTTGGGCATACCCAAAAACACTTCCCTGTTTTAATACTGCTTGTAGCTAGTTCTTGGATATCTGCACAAGGGGCGTGACACCAATTTCCACAAAAATGTCAATTTATTCATGTGGAAGCCCGTTTGTTTGACTGACCACAGACTACACACAGCTTCATAATGATTTGAATGGTTGATTTACTGCAATTCTACTAGCAACTTATGGGGAAAATTCATTCGCATAACGATAATTTTGCATAACAATGAGCTCTCTTGCACGGATTAATATCGCTATGCGGGGGTCCACTGTATTCCATTTACAGACTATTTTGCTGCAATATCTTCCCACCTTCACACCCGTTGGCAACAAGGTAGGCCTACTATGCTCGGTAACAAACTTCAGTCTATTAAACCGAGTATAGGTTACTGGCCGTCTTCTTATCACCAGTGTCAAGGTTGGAAGACTACTCTCTCCCGTCTTTGCATTAGCCATACTCGTCTTACTCATGGATATCTCATGGAGAGGCGCCCTGCTCCTCTCTGTGAGAATTGCCAGGCTCCATTATCAGTCAGCCACAGTCTGTTGGACTGCCCACTTTATCAACGAGCACGCAGAAATTACCTCCGTCGTCATCTTTGCTCCACTGCTCTCTCTTTACCTTCCCTTCTCGCTGATGGACCCACCTTTCATCCATACTCTCTCATTGACTTTTTGACAACAACTGACTTACTTCACAAATTCTGATATCTTCAGCCCTTTCTGCCTCAATCTCTTGCTACCCTCTACCCCCGTACTATCCCCTTCCCTGCTGTTTTCTGTAACCTACTGATCATCCCTCCTCCCTTCTGCCACCCAATACCCTCGCTACCTTCCCTACCCTGCAGCGCTGTATAGCCCTTGTGGCATAGCGCTTCTTTTTGATTATAATAATAATAATAGGCCTCCATGGTAATCTGCCAACTTTTCTTACTACTTTCTTATCTGACAGACATGTTTTTGTCCGGGTTGGCACCTTGCTTTTCTCAGACTTTGTTCAGGCTGAGGGTGTCCCACAAAGTTGTCCTTAGCACTACCCTTTTTCTCTTGGCTATAAATATCCTACTGTGAAAATTTGTCTGGACTGCCTCCAAGTGAGTCACCTACCCCGGCAAGCTCTGCTGACACTGAGCTCTGAGGTCGGTACCTCAGCCTCACAAGTGGCTTATAGGACAGATTTTCATAAATGACTGATGTTGCAAGAAATCTCGCCTGCAGGCACGTTTAAAGGACTAACTTACTTGGTGATGCAGATTCTATTCTGGTCTTCAACCTCCCTAAGCTTAGCCCCTTTGGACTTCCCCTCAGAAACCATGTGCAACTGGGAGCCTTAGTTCCTGCAATATTCAATCGATATTAGTGACCTGCCTGCACCTCAGAAATTCCTGTATCCAAGAGGGTGTGTATCCCCTAGTATAACTATGCAGAAACGGACACTAGCTTCTAGGTTGACAAGAGACAAAGTACGAACTGGTCATGAACTGCCGGCTGCTCAAAGGCCTACAGCTCGACTCACTCACAACTTTCCCCAGACACTGGCCAGAATCCTAAGAAAAAGTGGAGGTCTTGTCTTACTGTATGGGCCTGACGGAGGAGGACATCTACAGTACGTCGAGGTGCCTCCACCAGATTTCCCCAGGTCTCATATGTGAAGACACGTGGGGGCGCCACCTGCTGATCACGGCACGTGTTGCTCAGATGGTGTCTGGTCATAGAAGAAAGCACGGCGGTCTCGAAACCATGTGCCCCAGCATTCAAACTTGGGCTGCCAGTTCTCCCTGGCTAACATAACCTAGTGTTTGCCTACATTATCGGCCTATTACTACCTATGTTAAGGTCTTAGGTCTACATTATTATCTACAGTTGCCTCAATAATCCTAATATTAGTGTACTAACAGTATAAACTACCTACTTCTTCCCTGAAGGGTAAATCTATAAATTAAGTACCTTCCAACCACCTTCGCCAACCCGGGTGAGTGTGTTTGTGTTTTTGGGTGGGTGTAAGGGCCCTCGAACGGTGTGTTTTTCCCTGTTGGGACTTCTCGGACCGAATAAGTTCCAACACCTACCTTCCATTCTTCCATTGCATATTTGGTCATCACTTTATGTGGATGACTTCGCTATAGTTTACACAGGTGCTGACTGTCACCTGGTAGCGGCTTCCCTTCAGGATGCGATTGACTGGGTTTCCCATTGGGCTACTTCTCATGGATTTAAATTTTCTAGTACAAAAACCCATTGCATTACCTTCACTAGACATCCTCTTGTCCCAAACATTCTATTGTATTTACACAGCTCACATATTCCCGAATGTGATATGGTCTAGTTTCTTGGCCCACTCTCTCTAAGTTAGATTCCTTTCATCATCAAGGTCTACGTTTATGCCTTGGTGCCTTTCGTTCATCCCCTGTTAAAAAACCTCTATGCTGAGGCAAATGTCCCTTCCTTTGCTGATCATCGTGATGCTCATTGCCTTCGTTACTTTGTTTGCTGTCATGACCTTCATGCTCCATCTACATATAGCTTAGACATTAGTAAAACCCATTATTTGTTTGATATCCCTGCTTACTCCAACCATTGTCTCTTTGTCTTCACTCTGGTCTTCTCTCCACTTGCCTCCCTTGTCTGTTCATTTAGCTTCTGCCCTTTTCCCTTTCCCCTTGGGAGGTTCAAACAGTTTGTGTCTGTTCTCCCCTACTGCCCTGCACCAAATCTCTCCTATTTATGACTGCTTCTCACTCTCTTTTTCTTGATCACTTTCGATCATATGCTCATGCCATTGATGTTTATACAGATGGTTCTAAATCTTCTGATAGTGTTGGGTTCGTGGCAGTGTTCCCTGACGATGTTGTCCGAGAACGTTTGTTAGACTCGCCTAGTATTTTTACTGTTGAGTTGTATGCCATCCTCATAGTGCTTCTCCGTATTGCTAATATGTCTCCTTCGATGTTTGTGATCATTTCAGATTCTCTCAGTGCCTTACAAACCAATTTGATCCCCATCATCCATTAGTCTTTTGTATTCAACTATGGTCGCACAATGTGACTAGCAAAAATAAAGATGTCATTTTCTGTTGGGTCCCTGGACATGTTGATGTGCAGGGCAATGAACAAGTGGATGCTGCTGTGTGGTCAGCAGTACATGAGCTTCTGGTTTTCTATAGAGGTAGTCTGTTCAGAGATTATTTTCCAGTCATCTCTACCCGTCATCTAGGCCGTTGGCAACAACTGTGGTCGGGCATGCACCATAACAAATTGCACTCTATTAAATTGCTTTTAGGTTTATGGCCATCTTCTTACCACCATTGCCATACTCGGGACACTGTGTTATGTTATTATGTCCCTTATTATTTTGATAGTAAGGTTCTCACTACATGTCCTAGTGTGGGGTAGCTTGTTACTTAATGGCCTAATCTGTCTAGGGTAATACTTACATCATGACTGATCATTCTCAGTGTCTCTGATATCCTTTCACCAGCCCTCTTCACAGGTTATTTAAACTACTACTATAAAAATATAACTGTATTCTAAATAGATATGTACAGAATATACAATTACAGCACTCACATATTCAAAACATAAGTCTGCACACTCCTTAGCTGCTCTCCCACATGGTGCATCTCGGCAACTTTGCCCTTCTCTCTTCATGACTAATCTCTGGGCTAACCAGTGTTTTGACACTTTAGTCACCCTGGGTATGGTGGCCACAACTTAAGTTCTAAAACTCACCCCTGGGGCACACGTAATGCCCCCAAGAAATAGAAAGAAGGACCCAGAGGTCCTGCCAGCTTGAAGTCAATAAACAGAGAGAGAGGGAGAGGGAGGAGCCTAGCTAAACTCCTCCCACACCTACCAAAAAACAAAAGACTGTTGCCAAGCACAATTCTCTAGTTATCACAACTATCCCACACCTTAATTTAATTCTACAAAAAGAAATACAACTTTATAAACTATTTATTTAAAGTGTGTGTGTGTGTCTATAGTATAACCTATTATACACAAATAACCCGCACATAAAAGAGAGAAGCTTACGACGACATTTCGGTCCAACTTGGACCATTGACAAAGTCACACTAACCAGAAGTGGAGCAGGACGGCTATATATAGGCAGGAAGAGGTGGTGGTAGTAGTAGTAGTAGTAGTAGTACAAGAATGGTATATAATACCGACAAGATGAAATTAAGACACATGCGCAACACCCGGGCATCCCTATCGTAGACGTTTCGCCATCCAGCCAGCCACTGGATGGCAAAACGTCCACAACAAAGACAACTAGACACCGCACATGTGTCTTAATTTCATCAGTAGTAGTAGTAGTAGTAGAAGAGGTAGTAGTAGTGGTCGTGGTAGAAGTGGGAAATAAGGAGGATGAGCCTGTCAAATACAAAGGAAAGGGAGCACTGCAAGAGAGCTAGGTGCCCACTGAGGGAGAGCAAGTGCACAGAGGTGTGTGAAAGGGGAGTGGTGAAATAAATGAAGAAGGAACAGAAACACGAGACAGAAGAGAGAAAGACAACCCAGAGGAGAAAAGGAAAGAGGAAAGGGGAAGAGGGAGAAGAAAAATAAAAATAAAAATGAGGAGTCAGGTTTAAGTCACGGGTGTTCTGAAGTTGGGAGCATTTTACAATGTAGTGGGAGAGGAAGGCATCTACAGAGATGAAGCCAGGGCTAAGGTTCATACAAGGAAAGTTGTGTATTAGAGAGGATTCAACTAGACGGCGACTCTTCGAGTCGAAAGTAGGGAAGACAGTTTTAGCAGAAGACCAGTAAATAGGATGGCTATGATCTCTGACGTGACAGAAAAGAGCATTGTTAGTGTCGGCAAGCCTAACACTATTTTTGTGCTCCCTAAGTCTGTCAGAAAGAGATCGACCAGTTTCTCTGAAGTTTTGAAGAGGACAGGAGGAGCAAGAAATAGAGTAGACACCAGGAACATCTGTAGAGGGAGGAGAGGTATGAACGAGATTAGTGCGAAGAGTCTGGCGGAAGGTAAGAATATGTCTAAGGGACAGAGAGAATTGTTGAGATTAGAAAGACCAGAAATGTAGGGAAGGTAGAGGATAGAAGAGTTCCCATGAGTAGAGAGTGTGGGAGAGAAGAAATTGTATTTGGCACGTGTCCATGTCCATGTCCACCGCTCAGATACAGGTTTTTCCTTTTCCGTTTACCAAAAACCTATGCACAGTGGCATGTACATTCACTACTTTTCCTATCATGCTTCCCCTGTCAAGAAAAGTGTTCTTATCTCCCTCTTTCTCTGTGCCCTCCTCATCTGTGATCCTCAGTTCCTTCCAGCAGAAATTTCCACTCTTCATAATTCGTTTTCCCGTCTTGGCTACCCTTCCCATTTCATTGACTCTGCCCTCTCACGTGCCAAACACAATTTCTTCTCTCCCAAACTCTCTACTCATGGGAACTCTTCTATCCTCTGCCTTCCCTACATTTCCGGTCTTTCTAATCCCAACAATTCTCTCCGTCCCTTAGACATCAAGCTTACCTTCCGCCAGACTAACACTCTTCGCACTAATCTCGTTCATACCTCTCCTCCCTCTACAGATGTTCCTGGTGTCTACTCTATTTCTTGCTCCTCCTGTCCTCTTCAATACTTTGGAGAAACTTGTCGATCTCTTTCTGACAGACTTAGGGAGCATAAAAATAGTGTTAGGCTTTCCAGCAATATCAATGCTCTTTTCTGTCACGTCAGAGATCATAGCCATCCTATTGACTGGTCTTCTGCTAAAACTGTCTTCTCTACTTCCAACTCGAACAGTCGCCATCTAGTTGAATCCTCTCTAATACACAACTTTCCTTGTATGAACCTTAGCCCTGGCTTTGTCTTTGTAGATGCCTTCCTCTCCCACTACATTGTAAAATGCTCCCAACTTCAGAACACCCATGACTTAACCTGACTCCTCATTTTTTTCTTTTTCTTTTTCTTCTCCCTCTTCCCCTTTCCTCTTTCCTTTTCTCCTCTGGGTTGTCTTTCTCTCTTCTGTCTCGTGTTTCTGTTCCTTCTTCATTTATTTCACCACTTCCCCTTTCACGCACCTCTGTGCGCTTGCTCTCCCTCAGTGGGCACCTAGCTCTCTTGCAGTGCTCCCCTTCCTTTGTATTTGACTGGCTCGTTCTCCTTATTTCCCACTTCTACCACTACCACTACTACTACCTCTTCTACTACTACTACTACTACTACTACTGATGAAATTAGGACACATGTGCGGCATCTGGTTGTCTTTGTTGTGGACGTTTCGCCTTCCAGTGGCTGGTATCATTCCAATCATGGTATTGTGCCTTTTTTGTTATTTATAACCTATTATATTCAGAAAAACAGACTTGACTCAGCTGCCTTATAGCCATAAGAGTGATCTGCCCTTATGACATTTAGAGCTGAGTCCCCATCAATTCAATATAATTAGGTATTCCAGAGAAACTGTTACAGATGCATAAATACATGTTGGGTCCTATAGCCCCATAACACCCCCACCTCCAGACGAAGTCTCACTAAAGCTAGCCGTGTCCCTCAGGATACGGCTAGTATAAAAAAAATATATTGCTTAAGTCTGAAGGTGGTAAGCAATACTACTAGAAATGTTACATATTTCCCAACACCCTAACTACTCTACACTTTACTGTTATTTACAGTAATAACTTTACTGTTATTTACAACAGATTGCAGATTTTTTTAGAAAAGCTTTTTAACCATACCCATATACTCAAGGGTGTAACTATTTACAATTTTAGTGGCTTTTAAAACAATACACATTACAATGCAAGAATTGCACACAAAGCCCACTGTGAAAGCCTGCACCAACAGGCCTGTGCCTCTGCTGTGGTAATCCAGCAAGCAACTGGTACTCCTGGGTGGCATCTTCCTGATCAGGAGACGAGAGTAGAGCCAAACCCAGAGCAGTCAGGTGTACACCAGGCAGGAAACTTCACAAAACATGTCAAGGTGTCTCTCACTTGGTGGCCCAACCAAACAGTGAGACTTACAATCAACACTCACGATCTTTAACATGGTCAGGCACCCAAGCCCATCTTCTGAGGTCCCACTCCACACAGATCCTCCAGCCTTATGAAGTGGAGGCTGACACAGAACATGGAGTTGTCCAAGGGACCACAAAGGCAAATCGTTGGGCCGTTTTGTACTTAGAGTACACCAAGACAATATACCACATACGTTCCTGAACGTCTCATGTTATCGAAGGTTGTCAACATCTGCCTCAAGTCACAAGTACGTACATATACACTGACCCTTGTCACACTTTTGGCTCCGACTCGTCTCCTTCATAGTCAGATGGCTGGTAGGGAGTCCTCAGGCTCGCTGAGAGTTCACTGCAAAAACAACAAGGTCAGCACATGACAAACACTAAGTACAAAGTACGCACCATGCATCTACATGAAACCTCTAGAGAGAGCATCAGCAACCACATTCTCTGAGCCTTTTATATATTTAACTTCCAAATTAAAAGGCTGTAGGAACAAAGCCCATTTTAAGAGTCTGATTTTAGTCACCATAACAGGAACAGGATGAAGAGATCCTGAGACATATACAAATGCAACCTCTTGCAGTTCAAAAACAAGCACCAAAGACATCTCTTTGCACCCAGGTTATGTACATCAAGTTTACACAAACCCCTTCATGTTCCACCTCACACATAAATTTTAAGCACACAATGAACACAATTTGCATTACACACATGAAAATGGTACTGGAACACAGGCCATGGAAATCACATCTTCCTGCCCCATGTTTTAGTTTATTTAAAATGTTTGCATCTCTTAGTGCTTCAGTATTAATCTTTCTAATCCTGTAAACCTTAGTTGTTAAATGTACCTTGTGGTAGTGAGTGCTTATGCCCAGGGTGCCATCTAATTTGGGAACCATGAACCATGGGAATGCCCACTTACTCTCACTAAGCACTACAAGCTGGTGTTGGAAGAATTTCACTTCTTCCTCCATATCCATTTTTTCATACTGATTTTTCCCACACAAAAGTTGTTGAATTGGCTTAGCTTCTTTAACAATTACTTCATGGAGTTTCAACTTTTCCCCATTACTGACATCCCAAACTTTTATAAGGTTCCAAGGTGGCTGAGCCAACTCTCCAACATTTTTCTCATTAAAACCAAGCATGCATTTCCCAAAATCTTTTACACACATGTTATTTCTTAAATACACTTTTGCTATTTCATACAGATTACTGTTTTGCACCCCTTTACATTCCATTAAAACACTGGTCTCTCTGATTTTTTGACATAACTTCAAACTCTTTGACCGGTTACTGTGTACATTATACTCATTCTTTTCTTGCTCTAGGGTGTGGGTTTTATATCTAACCCCTGGGAACTTCCCCCACAATATGTTCAGCTCACAGCAACTTGCCATACAGATTTTCACATGAATTGGCTCCAGCATCGGCACTTCCTTTCCAGCCTCCAGAGCATTATGGTCCACATTATGGTCCCACATCATCATCCTGGTCTGGTTGATAACCACGTTCACTGGTACCATCCTCCTCATACGAGCCAAACAGTGTCTGAAACTGAGAAAGAGCTCTGAGGGGTATCACCATCCTCCCCAAGCCAATAGCTCAGAGATTCCAGAGTGCTTCCCCACTCAGCAAATACAAAGAAAGGGATCCTCTCATCCTAGTTGTTAGTATTATCTATACCATAGGCTTGCATTATTGTCTTGAGGGTTTGATGTAATTTCTCTATTTCCCCTTGAGATGGAGGGTGATAGGCAGTTGAAAACTGAGGCTCTACTTTTAATCCCTTTAAAACATTTCTACAAGACTTTGAGGTAAAGTTAGGCCCTTGGTCTTTTTGCTCCACTTGAGGAAAACCAACATGAAAAAAAAACTTCATCAAAGCCCTTAAGACTACATGAGCTGTTATCTTATGCCGAGGGACTGCTTCCAGGTACCTGGTAGTGGAGCAAATAATTGTGAGTAAATAATCATTTCAGTAGATGTACTTAGTCCTTGGGAATGGACGAAGTACATTACTACCAGCTTGCTGAAAGGTTCATCTGGTGCTGAAATAGACTGAAGGGGAACAGGTTTAATACTTTGACTAGGTTTCCCTATAAATTGAAAGACATGATAGGTCTCAATATACTCTCTGACAGTCTCCCACAGCTGAGACCAGAAGAAATGCCTGGAAACCTTCGACATCACCATCTGGTGACAAAACCATTGTTCTCCTTTCATCGATACTGCAAACAGAGGTGACCTCTTTGTAAAAGTTTCCTCCCTGAAATGAAAACACTTATTTAATTGTAAAATCTCTTCTTCAGCAACAGCTGAGGCTATGATCAGCTTAAGAGTGACATTTTCCTGCACAGAAATTAATTGCACCCTAGTAGGTGCAGCCTCTCTCACACTACTTAACTGATCCATTCTCCAGTCATGCTCAGTTCTGGCTGGAACATCCTTTTCTTCAGTTGACTGCAGTTCAACATCAGAAAACAGAGTTTCCAGACCTAAGCCCTCACCATCCTCACGAGAAATACGAAGACTATTGATAGCATGATCATGAGTCATACTTCTCATGGTGGAACCATCAGGGAGAAGGTCTGGCAGGGTTTTCCTAGCCTTTTCCTCCCAACATTTGGGACTTGGTTTCCCCCTAACTAGTTGTTCCTCACTCTCTAGCAGGCCCATAACATTATTCCCTAATAAGAGGTTGACCCCTTCGAAGGGAATTTCATCTGAAATACCTGCAGGGAGATAGCCAACTTCGTATGCAGATTCTACCCATAATTTGTGTACGGGTGTTCTTATGGGTGAACCTGTAATACCCTTCAATAAGATATCTACTCCAGTATAGGTATCCTTAGACACTGGCAGCACTCCAGCATGTAGCAAGGAGTAGGTGCTACATCCATCTCTCAAGGACATTATGTTCTCAACTCTGCCTACATCATTGTGCAAACCAACTGTGGACCTACTAGAAAATATACACTTCCTGGGGTCTAGATCCAAAGGTTCCTCCTCACCTTGCCTTGAAGACCTAATGCAGGCAACTGGATGTATCTCTGCAGTTAGGGTTCCTCCCTTTCCTGATCTCGCCATCTTGACCAGCAAAACTTTTGTGTATGTCCAGTTTTGTTACAGTAGTAACAGGTAAAACTCTTAAAGATATTTTTACCATTTGGTGTAGGACTGGTACTGTTTACTCGAGGACCTGAAACATTATCTGATGATCTAGATAAACTTTGAGCTCCAGCTGACTTACCTTTTCCTTCTATTTTAGAGGGTGCCTCAGCCTTCATTTGTCCCTGAAAATTCTTGTCCCACTTACTTTTATGACCATAGGACTTGGAATAAGGTTTAGAACGAGTGGGGAAATTTTCAGAAGGAGCATGACTGTTTTTACTTACCAATTCCCTGCGAGCCAAGAATCTGTCACCTAGATCCAGTGCTTCTGAAAGATTATCTGGGTTTTTGTCCTCCAGATATTCTCTGAGGTCAACAGGGATTGTATTGTACAATTCCTCATGAACCATCAGATCTACTAATTTGTCATAGTCTTTATTAACTCCTTTAGAACAAACTCATTTCTTAAAAAGGAACAGTTTCTCATTCCCAAACTCGGTTAAGGTCTGCCCATCCTGAAATTTTTGATTTCTGAACTTTTGTCTATATTTCTCAGGTATCATTTGGTATACAAGCAATACTTCCTCTTTAATTTTATCATAATCAGAAAAAATTTTCCCCTCCAGAGTCTCTACTCTCTGGAATCCTTTACCCACAAGTTGTGTGCGAACTAGGGTAGCCCACTTCTGTTTGGGCCATCCTTGCTACAAAGCAGTCTTCTCAAAAAAAGAAAAATATCTATCTGGGTCTCTCTCTGTAAACTTAGGGACAAAATTTGCAGCTTTAGTTATGTTAAAGTACTGCTCAGGCTCTTGTTCTGAACCTCCTAACCTTTGACGTTCTTCCTCCTTAGCTTTCATTAATTTCATTTCAGCCTCTAGCACAGCTAATTTAAGTCTCATCCTCTCCATTTCCATATCACCTGGAGTGGGTGATCCCTCATGTTCACTGTTAACAGGCATATTTACTGATGAATTATTACCTTCCTCTCTGAAGCCTGAAAAGTTTAAAAACTCAACTTCTGACATAGTTTTTATCTTTAAACACTTGCTTCCCTCTTACATTATCAGTGGACAAAGTTTTCCCACAGGCAAATAAAATAACACAAGTTAGATGTAAAATATTCACATGGCACTTACCATAACCACAACAAAATTGTGTTACTTAGCCTTTCTCCCTCCTTAGGAGAAAAACAACCTGTGAACTAATATATGAAAACATTTCCACTGACACCACCTTGGTAAATCTTCTCCTACCAGAAACATGCAACTTATTACCCCCATACCAGTACATATAGTTCAAAGAATGTTTTGAGTTATTTTAGCAGTCAAATAACTCTCCCAGACAGGCCCCCATGTTATGTTATGTCCCTTATTACTTTGATAGTAAGGTTCTCACTACATGTTCTAGTGTGGGGTAGCTTGTTACTTAATGGCCTAATCTGTCTAGGGTAATACATCATGAATGATCATCCTCAGTGTCTCTGATATCCTTTCACCAGCCCTCTTCACAGGTTATTTAAACTACTACTATAAAAATATAACTGTATTCTAAATAGATATGTACAGCACTCACATATTCAAAACATAAGTCTGCACACTCCTTAGCTGTTCTCCCACATGGTGCATCTCAGCAACTTTGCCCTTCTCTCTTCATGACTAATCTCTGGGCTAACCAGTGTTTTGACACTTTAGTCACCCTGGGTATGGTGGCCACAGCTTAAGTTCTAAAACTCACCCCTGGGGCACACATAATGCCCCCAAGAAATAGAAAGAAGGACCCAGAGGTCCTGCCAGCTTGAAGTCAACAAACAGAGAGGGAGAGTGAGGAGCCTAGCTAAGCTCCTCTCACACCCACCAAAAAACAAAAGACTATTGCCAAGCACAATTCTCTAGTTATCACAACTATCCCACACCTTAATTTAATTCTACAAAAAGAAATACAGCTTTATAAACTAATTTAAACTGTGTGTGTGTGTGTCTATAGTATAACCTATTATATTCAGAAAAACAGGTTTGACTCAGCTGCCTTACAGCCATAAGAGTGATCTGCCCTTATGACATTTAGAGCTGAGTCCCCATCAATTCAACATAATTAGGTATTCCAGAGTAACTGCTACTTATAAATACATGTTGGGTCCTATAGCTCCATAACACTGTGCTCTCCCATCTCTGCATTGGCCATACTCGCCTTACCCATGGGTATCTCATGGATGGACACCCTATTCCTCTGTGAGGTTTGTTGGGTCTCTATTTCGTTTCTTCACTTCTTGTAGACTGCCTGGTTTACCAGCAAGCTCATAAGATTTACCACCAGTGCTGCCACCACCCTACCACTCTTACCTTATCTTTCCTTCTTGCAGATGGTCCTGCCTTTGACATACAGTCACTTTTTGGCTTTGTATCAGCAACTGCTTTACTGTATGAACTTTGATACATAACCCTAAGCACTCCTTCCACCCCTTTTCTCCCCTCACCTCTGATCCCCTCTCTGCCTCGCTGTTTATAACCCCAGCACTATTTCTGCCCCACAGCACTGTTTGACCCCTGTCACTTTAGCACTCTCTTTGATTATAATAATAATAATAGTAATAATAATATAAAAAAGAAGTGCTAAACCTACAAGGGTCATTCAGCACATCAGGGCATGGAAGGATGCAGGGGTATTGGGTAGCAAGAGAGAGAGGGATGATTATTAGCACATGGAATGCAGTGGGGCAGTGGATAGTGCAGGGGTAGAGGGTAGCAAAAGATTGAGGTAGAAAGGGCTGTGAGGAGTGCTAGAGTCATCATCAGAGTTTGTGCAGTAAGTCAGTTGCTGTCAAAAAGTCAGTGAGAGAGTCTGGGTTAAAGGAGGGTCTATTAGCAAGATGGGAGATATTGTAAGGGCAGCAGAGTGGTGACAGCGTTGGAGATAAATTCTGCATGCTCGTTGATAGAGATATCGGTCCAACAGAATGTGGCTAACAGGCACAGACCTGACAATTCTCTCAGAATGGGACAGGGCATCTCTCCATGAGATACCCATGAGTAAGACGAGTGTGGCCGATGTGAAGAAGGGAGAGAGTAGTCTCCCATTCTCTACATCGATGGCAAGAAGACAGACAGAAACCTATACTCAGTTTAAGAGAATGTAGTTTGTTATGGAGCAGATCAGACCAGCATTGTTGCCAATGGGTGTGAAGGGGGGCAGCAATTACAGCAAAATAGTCTGTGAAAGGAACACCTCTGTATGACACTGCTGACCGCACAGCAGTGTCTACCTGTTCATTGCCCTGTAAGTCATCATGACCGGGGACCCAACAAAAAACAAAATCTTTGTGCTTACTAGAGATATGATGTAACCAAAGTTGGATACGAAGAACTAGGGGATGAGGTGTATCAAATTTTTGTATAGCCTGGAAAGCACTAAGGGAGTCTGAAATTACAAATAGTGACACAGGTGTAGATGCAATACAGATATGTGCTACGAGACTGGCATGCAATTCTGCCATAAAAATGCTTGCTGACAATAATAAATGCCCTCGCACAACGCTGTCTGGAAACACTGCTGTGAATCCGATGCCATCAGAAGACTTAGAACCATCGGTGTACACTGCAATGACATGAGAGTGAGATTGAAAGTGTTTAAGAAATAGAGAGTGAGAAGCCACTGTAGGCAGTTGGGCTTTCGCACATGACAGTGGGAAAGAACAGACACGAACTGTCTGAACTTCCCAAGGGGGTAGGGAAAAGTCAGATGCTACATGAATATAGAAATGTGGAAACTGAAGAGAAGACAAGAGCGAATGTAGGTGGAAAGAGAAGGAATGGAGTAAACAGAGGCGATGAACAAATAACTTCTATTGACATCAGTAACTATCCTGTATATGGAAGGATTGCGGAGGTCATGAGAGTGAACATAATAGTGAAGGCAATGAGCATCATGGCGATTGGTCAAGGATGGAATATTCACCTCTGCATAGTGACTCTCAACAAGTGAGGAGCGTAAACCACCGAGTCATAAACGTAATTCCTGGTGATGGATGGGATTAAGGTTAGAGAGTTGCAGGAGAGGCTGCTGAATATATCTGGTCACTGTAATCGAGTTTGGATAAAATTAGGGCTGAATGTAGTCACAGGAGAGTGCTATGATCAGCCCCCCATGAAAGATGTGCAAGGGTGCAAGGGTTTTAAGGAGCTTCGGCTGGCTATGATAAGTTGCCCTCAGAAAGGTAATGTAAGGTTTCCAGGATAACCTAGGTCAAACAGAAGGCTGAGAAACCTGACTATCATGTTTTGGGATTTGTGAGCCATGTAGGTACAATGCATGATCAGAGATGACTGAACGTCTAGTGAAAGAAATTTGGTGAGTTATACTACTAGAATATTTAACCCTTTGATTGTTTACGCCATATAAATACGTCTTACGCACCACTGTTGTCTTACGCACCACTGTTTCTGACATATTTATACGCATAAATTCTAGGGGCTTCAAATGAAGCAGGAGAAAGCTGGTAGGCCCACATGTGAGAGAATGGGTCTCCATGGTTAGTGTGCACCATATAAAAAAAATTGGGGAGCCAGTGGTGCATTGTGGGAATGCCATTTCAGTTGTCCTTTTTCACCATACTTAGTGGTAAAAAATATGCGACTCCCCAGCAAATCTGGGACTCTTCTCTTCCCAAGTGATGCTCTAACACAGATGGAAGTGTCAGTGAAGATCAAGTTCATGATTTCCGGGAGTTTGAGACCAAAAGCAATGGAGGAGGAGGAGGAAGAAGAGGAGGAGGAAGAGGAGGAGGAGGAAGAGGAGGAGGAAGAGGAAGAGGAAGAGGAAGAGGAGGAAGAGGAAGAGGAGGAGAAGAAGAGGAAGAGGAAGAGGAGGAGCAGGAAGAGGAGAGGATGAGGAAGAGGAGGAGGAGAAGAGGAGGAGGAGGAGGAGGAGGAAGAGGAGGAGGAAGAAAAGAAGAGGAGGAGGAGGAAGAAGAAGAAGAAGAAGAAGAAGAAGAAGAAGAAGAAGAAGAAGAAGAAGAAGAAGAAGAAGAAGAAGAAGAAGAAGATGTAATAATATTGTTCCCTTGAAACAAGAAAAAAAAAGTCTACGCCATGACAGTGACAAGATAAGGGGAGATAACATCTGCTAAGAGCTGATGTTTGATGAGCTTAAGCGAGGGTGGGGGAGGGTGCAGCTGATAAGAAAAGATTAGATGACCATTGCCCTCACTTTGTTTTTGCTGGTACACAAACATTTCTGTCTGTCTATTTGTCTGTCTGCCAAGCTCCCTGTCTATCCATCTAGCTCTCTGTCTCAGAGAGAGCCACAAGACTGTGTCATCATCACGTTTACTCACATCTTCAAGCAGAGTATACCACTTTGTCTGGATTTCTTGGGTTATCCTAGGTAATTTACACTATGTATACTTGTATTTATGTGTACCTGTGAGACAGAGATAGACAGACAGATAGAAAGAGAGACAGATTGAAAGAGATAGAATGAGGGAGAAAGATAGTTAGATAGAATGGAGGGGAAGCAGCATCCGACCCCATTGTTTTGACAGGAGGTAGGGAGAGTGAGTAATGAGACAATATGCCATTTTGACAGCTGCTGACTCCTGACTCAAAACAATTATAAGTCACACACTCACACACAAGACAAGCTTGCTGAATGATGATAATAGCACTTACATGAAAGTATCTAGTGACTATATATGTGTATATATATTATAGAAACCAAAAGGAGGATGAATGGAAGGCAGGAATGAAGGAAGGACAAGATGAAAGGAAGGAAAGATGAAGGAATATAGGAAGGAAGGTAGGAAAGGAATGCAGGTAAGAAAGGAATGCAGGAAGGTAAGAAGGAAGGTAGGAAACGAATGCAGGAAGGAAGAAATGATGACACATGACCATTTACCTAGGATAACTACATAACACAACTGCCTGCTAATACTTTGAAGAAAACTGCTCAGAGGAGGTGTTTTGTCTTTGCACATCAAAAAAAAAAGTCCACAAAAATGCACACACACTGGTTTTGTGTGTGAGGAGTGTAAAACACCATTGTGTATGAAAACATGTTTAACCCTTTCAGGGTCCAAGGCCCAAATCTGGAGTCACGCACCAGTGTCCAAGAATTTAAAAAAAAAAAAATTTGTTATTTTTTCTTGTGAAATCGTAGAGAATCTTTTTGTGAAGGTAATAAAACAAAAAGTACGAAATTTGGTGGAAAATTGACGAAATTATGCTCTCGCGAATTTTGATGTGTCAGCGATACTTACGAATCGGCGATTTTGCCAACTTTGACTCCCATTTTAGGCCAATTACATTATTCCAATCAACCAAATTCTTAGCTATTTCGCTAGTATTACTTCTATTCTATCGATTGAGCACAAGAAATCGCCAAGTCAACTGTTTCAACTACAAAATAAAGTGATCGGAAATTGTTAATTTGGCCAATTTAACACAA
This sequence comes from Cherax quadricarinatus, assembly GCF_026875155.1. Classification (NCBI taxonomy): domain Eukaryota; kingdom Metazoa; phylum Arthropoda; class Malacostraca; order Decapoda; family Parastacidae; genus Cherax; species Cherax quadricarinatus. The sequence continues at coordinate 10,485,134 of NC_069498.1, forward strand.
AGTTCAAAATATTCCAATTTCAAAATAGGGTCCAGAATGAACAATGTAGGCATTCCTGGCACTAAACTAACATTTCCTCTGTTCACTAGTTATGTTTTGAGGCTTTACAAATAAATTCCATTTTGATTTTTTATTCACATAATGAATTTTTATTCACACCAAAAAATAGAAGATTTACTGTTATGCAATACTGTAATAATTGTATAAATATCATCACCATATTTGTGAATGTATATTAGACCCACCAGCTGACGTGTATTAGATGTGTGAGGTCGTTTGTTTACTCTTGAACATCGGCAAAAATTTAACATTTCTGCTACTTTGAGCTCAGTTTCAAGCCATTTCCAGTGCTAAAACCAATCAAAATCATCTCTATTTCTGTAATATGTCTTCCATTCTATCAAATGAGACCAAGAAATCGCAAATACAACTATAAAAAACATACGAAAAAACACTGCAAAGTTGCTGTTTTAATCGAAAAATCATGATTTCATTTTTTTTTCTCTCATTATACACAGTGTGCTGCAGGATCTGTTTTATGTGGTGCACACATACCACATAGATGTATTCTCTCATATCTAGGTCCAAATGCACCACTCACAGTTTATCAGAGTGAGCTGAGCTCATGGCGTAGATCTACGGTTTGGACCCTGAACCTAAAGCCGTAGATCTACGGGACGGACCCTGAAAGGGTTAAAAGAGTTCCACAAGCTGCAGAACTTCTAGGAATATGTTCGGTGACTGTACATTGGTATATATATTATAGAACAATAGTAATAAAAAAAATTGTATTGTTTGCTTTTGTAAACAAGTTTTGTAAACAATATATGGATAATTATGTTTGTTTGCTTATTGTGTTGTATACAACGAGTGTATATGTGTACATTGCACCTTACTGTGGTCTCACAGGCCACTTAAGTTATGTGAAAAAATAAAATAGTGAAAAAAACAACCTTCAAATACAAGTAAACCAAAGTTTACCTGGTGAGTGGCAGTCGCTGCTGTTGCCATACACGGCTCATTTTCTGCAAACTTCACGCCTCTATATCTCGGTAAGTACTGATGGCAAAAAAAATTTTGGGGGACTAAAACATTCAGAAAAATAATCTTAACATTTTCATAAGAAAAAATAATTTTTTTTTTGAATATTTTGCAACATAGAATGACAGTTTCAGAAAGGGGCCTGTGACAGTCAAAGGGTTAAACACATGAGTAGTGGCCCAATTGGAAACATGGTTGACCACATGCTGGAGAGAAACTACAATGAGGCAACAGTCAGCACCTGCACAAGCTATAGCAAAGTCATCAACACAAAGAAATGGCCAAATATTGGATGGAAGAATAGATGCCAGATCATTTATAGCAAGGAGAAAAAGTGTTGTGCTCAGAACATCCCTGGGTGACACCTTCAGCTAGGACAAAGTCCGGGGAAAGCATATTATTAACCTGGACATGAAAATGCCTTTCAGTTAAGAAGTTCTTGAGGGAAAATGGGAGATTGCCTTGGTGGCCTAAGGAGTGGGCCTGTGCCAAGATATTATACCTCCAAGTTGTGTCAGATGCCTTCTCAAGGCCATAAAAGGTGGTGATAACCAAGTGGTTACTGGTAAAAGGATTATGAACTTTTGTATCCAGGCGTACTAAGGGGTAGAATGGCGCTTGCACATTTCATTAAAAAAAAAAAGCAAAGATGTAAACTAGACAGAGATGCTTCCTATACAGACGAAGGCAAAGATAAACAGAGCTGCTGACATAAAAAGGGAGGCACTGGTCAGTGAAACTGCTTGTATCAAACTAAAGCTGAAGGAATCTTACAGGAGACATGAATCGCAGGAAGAACTAAAAGCCCTAAAGGAAATTGAAAAAATACTTAGGCCAAATCCAGGCAAGATGGGACATACACAGATGGCAGCCAAGAAATGAGTGAGATACTAAAGCCCCAGTGCGACTCGGTGTTCAGCGACCTGCTGCCCATATTAAAGTATTTATTTATTAATTTGAACATGATACAGTGAAGTACAAAGTTATTACAGTGCAACATGCCAAAGCCCCTTGTATGCAGAGCATTATGAGCAGGCTTAAAATTAACTTAAGATTAACTAAACAATAATATATTCAGTGGTAAAAACATTATTGTAAACAGATAACAGTTTAGCACAAATGAGTATTACAAAGACAGGTCATATGGTCATTTACTGTGTTGCTAAGCATTCAATAGAATGGAGTATTCTGTTAGGTAATGTAATTAAAAAATAAAGTTTGATTGGATCACAGGTTAGACAATCTAAATAAATTCTTTATGAATGAGACCCAAAATTTGGTCATCTAAAATTTCTCAGATATTATCCTAACTCCACAAGACTTTGAAAAGGCAGTAAATGACATGCCCATGCACTCTGCCCCAGGCTCAGACTCATGGAACTGCATGTTCATCAAGAAGCCCCTGTCATGTGCCTTCAACATTCTATTGAGAGGGAGCATGGACACAGGGGTCATCCCACACTCTCTAAAAACAACAGACTTAGCCCCACTCTATGAAGGTGGCAGTAAAGCAATTGCAAAGAACTACAGTCTGATAGCACTAACATCCCATATAAAAATCTTTCAGAGGGTTCTAAGAAAGATCACCAACCACCTAGATGCCCATCAGTTACACAACCCAGGGCAACATGGGTTTAGAGTAGGTCGCTCCTGCCTGTCCCAGCTACTGGACCACTATGACAAGGTCTTGGATGCTGTAGAGGATAAACAAAATACAGATGTACACAGACTTTTCGAAAGCTTTTGACAAATGTGACCATGGTGTAATAGCGCACAAAATGCTTGATAAAGGAATAACAGGAAAAGCTGGTAGAGCTATAACTTCCTGACAAATAGAACACAAAGAGTAATAGCACACAGAGTAAAGTCCAAGGCAGCTATGGTGGAAAGCTCTGTTCCACAAGGCACAGTACTCGCTCCCATTCTATTCCTCACCCTCATATTGGACAGAGATGTGAGCCATAGCTCCGTATCTTCCTTTGCGGATGACATCTGGATTGCCATGGTAGTGACTTCCATCAAAGACACCGCAAGACTCCAAGCGAGCATCAACCAAATCTTCAAATGGGCCACTCAAAACAATGTGAAGCTCATTAAGGAGAAATTTCAACTACTCAGATGTGAAAAATTTGAGAAAAATAAAAATATATCAGTGTATACGACAAATTCTAACCATACAATAGAGCAAAAAAGTAATGTGAAGGATCTGGGAGTGATAATGTCAGAGGATCTCTCCTTCAAAGATCACAACAATGTTTCTACCGCATCTGCTAGGAAAATGATAGGATGGATAATGCAAACCTTCAAAACTAGGGATGCCAAGCTGATGATGATTCTCTTCAAATCACTTGTTTTCTCTAGGCTGGAATACTGCTGTACACTAACTTCCCCCTTCAAGGCTGGCAACATTGCTTACCTGGAGAGTGTACAAAAGAACTTTCACAGCACACCTAAGTATGATAAGGCACCTAAATTACTGGGAATGGTTGAAGGTTCTTGATCTGTATTCCCTGGAATGCAGGTGAGAGATAAATTATAATGTACACTTGGAAAATCCTAGAGGGATTAGTTCCAAACTTGCACACGAAAATCACTCCCTATGAAAGCAAATGACTTGGCAGGAAATGCAACATTCCCCCAGTGAAAAGCAGGGGTGCCACAAATACATTGAGAGACAACACAATAAGTGTCCAGGGCCCAAGACTGTTCATCTGCCTCCCAGCATGCATAAGGAGGATTGCCGGTAGACCCGTGGCTGTCTTGAAGAAGGCACTGGACAAGCACCTGAAGTCAGTACCTGACCAACCGAGCTGTGGTTCATACGTCAGTTTGCGTGCGGGCAGCAGTAACAGCCTGGTTGATCTGACCCTGATCTACCATGAGGCCTGGTCTCAGACCAAGCCATGGGGGCATTGCCCCCCAGAACCCTCTCCATGTAAACTCCAGGTGAAACTCCAGAGGTGTTGGGCTGAAAGTCTGGTGTGGCCAGTGTGGCCACACCAGACATGCTTGACTGAGGGTCTTTAAAAATATATGACTATTTTATATAATGAAACATGTGATAATAGTTTTTTTCTAGTTTAGTATGTTGTGTTGGTAATGGTGGAATAATGTACTATACTGTCTCATGTTTCTATTGCAGAAGTTTTTTGTGGAAGACTACCAGGTTGTGTCTTGCCAGACACTATATCTTCAGTACTTCAAGAAGCACCAGTGTAAGTGTCTTGAACAACAACTGATATTGCAGAAGTATTTTCTAGAATACTACCAGGCTGTATATTGCCAGATACTTTACCTTCAGTACTTCAAGAAGCACCAGTGTAAGTGTCCTGAACAACAACTGATATTGCAGAAGTTTTTTGTGGAAGACTACCAGGTTGTGTCTTGCCAGACACTATATCTTCAGTACTTCAAGAAGCACCAGTGTAAGTGTCTTGAACAACAACTGATATTGCAGAAGTTTTTTGTGGAAGACTACCAGGTTGTATATTGCCAGACACTATATCTTCAGTACTTCAAGGAGGGCAACACCAGTTATTCATGTTATTTTAACTAGCTAAGTATTAATAAATAATTTTGCTAATGATATTGTGGATTCTACGTAAAAATTGCATGTCACTTCATAGAAAATACAAGTTAGTAATACTGTATTTAAGAATTTTCAGAAAAATCTGTGTTTAAACACAAGAGAAAATAATAAAATTGTTCTTCAGTGTATCTTCAGTTTTAGTACATATATTAGTCTTTTAATAGAAAAAAACTAAATTATGTTAGTCTTTTAACACATGAAATAAACGTTGTTAATGCTCGTAAGTAGAAATAGTTTTGCCTAAAGCAAATGTTAAAATCAAAATACATTCATGTGGAAAACTGTGTTCAATATCCAAAATAGTTTACCAAATATAAATCTTAAAATACACTTGAGAGTACATAACAAAGATTAACGATACTACTGTTGAATGACTAAAATATTTTAATGTTAAATACCTTTTGTGAAGATTAGATTAGATTTTGCCACTGAAGTGGCTAGTTTATTGTGCACCCCATATCCATCCTGTGGACGGCAGTGCAAGAGCATATGGATACACAAAAGGCCTAGGAACTAGGCCCCAAAGGGTTAACAGGAATACATATGGATTTATATCTACATATCTACCTTTAGTGAAAAATATGAAAAAACGTGAAGGAGATAAACCATATCAGTGCTCAGAGTGTTTGAAATGTTTTACTCAAAAAGGCAGTCTTGTGATACATATGCGAGTACATACAGGAGAAAAACCATTTCAGTGTTCAGAGTGTCTGAAACGTTTTACTGTAAAAGGCAACCTTGTGAAACACATGCGAGTTCATACGGGAGATAAACTATTTCAGTGTTCCGAGTGTCTGAAAGGGTTTAGTCAGAAAAGCCAGCTTGTGACACACATGCGAGTACATACAGGAGATAAACCATTTCAGTGTACAGATTGTCTGAAATGTTTTACTGAAAAAGGCAGTCTTGGGAAACATATGCAAATTCATACAGGAGAAAAACCATTTCATTGTTCAGAGTGTCTGAAATGTTTTAGTAGAAAAAGTCATCTTGTGAAGCATGTGAGAGTACATACAGGAGATAAACCATTTCAGTGTTCAGATTGTTTGAAATGTTTTACTGAAAAAGGCAGTCTTGTAAAACATATGCTAGTTCATTCAGGACATAAACCATTTCATTGTTCAGAATGTCTGAAATGTTTTGCTCAAAAAGGATATCTTATGAAACATATGCAAGTACACACAGGACATAAACCATTTCAATGTTCAGAGTGTCTGAAATGCTTTACTGTAAAAGGCAGTCTTGTAAAACATATGCTAGTTCATACAGGACATAAACCATTTCAGTGTTCTGATTGTCTAAAATGTTTTAGCTTAAAAAATAATCTTGTGACACATATGAGAATACATACAGGAGTTAAACAATTTCAGTGTTCTGAATGTCTGAAATGTTTTAGTCAAAAAATCAATCTTGTCAATCATATGAGAGTACATACAGGAGATAAACCATTTCAGTGTTCAGAGTGTCTGAAATGTTTTTATGTAAAAGGAAGTCTTGTGAAACATAAGCGAGTTCATACAGGAGATAAACCATTTCAGTGTTCAGAGTGTCTGAAATGTTTTACTCAGAAAGAATTTTTTGTGAAACATTTGCGAGTACATGAAGGAGATAAACCATTCCAGTGTTCAGAATGTCTAAAATGTTTTACTCAGAAAAAATATTTTGTGAAACATATGCAAGTACATAAAGGAGACAAACCATTTCAGTGTTCAGAGTGTCTGAAATGTTTTACTGAAAAAGGCAGTCTTGTGAAACATATGCGAGTTCATACAGGAGATAAACCATTTCAGTGTTCAGATTGTCTGAAATGTTTTAGTTTAAAACACAATCTTGTGAGACATATGAGAGTACATACAGGAGATAAACCATTTCAATGTTCAGAGTGTCTGAAATGTTTTAGTGTGAAAAACAATCTTGTCAGCCATATGAGAGTACATAAAGGAGATAAACCATTTCAGTGTTCAGAGTGTCTGAAATGTTTTCCTGTAAAAGACAGGCTTGTGAAACATATGCGAGTTCATACAGGATATAAACCATTTCAGTGTTCAAATTGTCTGAAATGTTTTAGTTTAAAACACAATCTTGTGACACATTTGAAAGTACATACAAGAGATTAACAATTTTTATGTTCAGAATGTCTGAAATGTTTTAGTGTAAATATCAGTCTTGTCAATCATAATAAGCATGTATGCACCAGGAGAAGAGAGAAGTGTAGAGGAGAGAGAGAGAGATTTTCGAGATGTTAAACGAATGTATAGGAACCTTTGAACTAAGTGAGAAAGTAATTGTGGAAGGGGACCTAAATGCTAAAGTAGGAGAAATAGTTAGAGAGGATGTGGTAGGTAAGTTTGGGGTGCCAGGTGTAAATGATATGGGAGCCCTTTGATTGAACTTTGTATAGAAAGGGGTTTAGTTATAGGTAATACATATTTTAAGAAAAAGAGGATAAAAAAGTATACAAGATATGATGTAGGACGCAGTGACAGTAGTTTGTTGGACTACGTATTAGTAGATAAAAGACTGTTGAGTAGACTTCAGGTTGTACACGTTTATAGAGGGACCACAGATATATCAGATCACTTTTTAGTTGTAGCTGTCGTGAGACTAAAAGGTAGATGGGATACAAGGAAAATAGAAGCAGCAAGTAAGAGAGAGGTGAAGGTTTATAGACTAAAAAAGGAGGGGGTTAGGGAAAGATATAAACAACTATTGGAGGATAGATGGGCTAGTGAGAGTATAGGCAATGGGGTCAAAGATGTATGGGGTAGGTTTAAAAATGTAGTGTTAGTGTGTTCAGCTGAAGTTTGTGGTTACAGTAAAGTGGGTGCAGGGGGGAAGAAGAGCGATTGGTAGAATGATGATGTAAAGAGAGTATTAAGGGAGAAAAAGTTAGCATATGATAGGTTTTTACAAAATAGAAGTGATGCATGGAGAGAAGAGTATATAGAGAGAAAAAGAGAAGTTAAGAGAGTGGTGAAGCAATGTAAAAAGAGAGCAAATGAGAGAGTGGGTGAGATGTTATCAACAAATTTTGTTGAAAATAGAATGTTTTGGAGTGAGATTAACAAGTTGAGGAAGCCTAGGGAACAAATGGATGTCAGTTAAAAATAGGAGAGGAGAGTTATTCAATAGAGAGTTAGAGGTATGGGGAAGATGGAGGGAATATTTTGAGGAATTGTTAAATGTTGATGAAGATAGGGAAGCTGTGATTTCGTGTATAGTGCAAGGAGGAATAACATCTTGTAGGAGTGAGAATGAGCCAGTTGTGAGTGTGGGGGAAGTTCGTGAGGCATTGAGCAGAATGAAAGGGGGTAAGGCAGCTGGGATTGATGGGCTAAAGATAGAAACATTAAAAGCAGGAGGGGATATAGTTTTGGAGTGGTTGGTGCTATTATTTAATAAATGTATGGAAGAGGGTGAGGTACCTAGGGATTGGCAGAGAGTGTGCATAGTTCCTTTGTATAAAGGCAAAGGGGACAAAAGAGAGTGCAAAAATTATTCAAATTCAAATTGAAATTCAAATTTATTTATTTATTTGCAACTAGTACATTGAGATTATGTATTTACAATAATGGGTAGAAGTGCAAAGAGAGCCTCTATTATGCCTAGGCATTATGGGCTTGCTGAATACTTAATACTAAAGAAATTTATCATAGTTGTACAATAGTTCTGTTAATCATAAATGAATCTAATTGTTATGGTTCGAATCTTAATCTTTAGCCAGGTTAGTGTACTCTGTAACAAAACACTTCATAGAATGAGAAGGTACTTCCAAACTTAGAAATGTAAGACACAAATAATAGTTACTCAATCTTTCAAGTTTCTTTTTATTTATAAGCTTAAATGCTTCCTAGATATTCATAAATATCTATTAAATATCACTTTGTCAGAAACTTTCATTCACATAAGAAAACGTTTAAGTGGAATGTACATCATAGACCCCTTCCAGAGACTTTGTCAGTATGGTCACTACATTTGTTAATCATCGAAGAATAGGACAGCTTCCTCATTAATGACATTATTTAAACATGAGTATATACATTGAGAAGGAATACCTTCACCGAGTAACACCCTGGCATAAGGTAAATATCACTTAGAGTTCTGTACTTGACACAGGTCGTCACATCATAATACTGAAGGTAAGTGTATATAGCTGTCCGCAGACTTCACTTCAGACTGTACCTCCAGCCAGTTCAGGAGTTTCTACAACACAATTCTCTATTCAAGTGAGAACTAGGAGGAGTACTAATGGGATTGCTAAGTCAGTGCTCACTGAGTTGGCAGAGAGAGCGAACCGACTCAATACAGTTAATCCCTACATGACATCAACTCACCAAAGGAGGGAGGGTAGAGCAGACTAAACTACCCTCCAAGGATATGTCTTGTTTCAACTCTCAGCCGGCTGTTACCTACCTACCACACTACTAAAAATACGTATATGTACATATATCATACCCGGGTATATTCATAATAATACATATCCCTAAACCAGATAATATTATAAACTAGTGGAATCTTTAATTTAGCTATTATTAAAGAAACCCCAAGTATAATATTAAGTGGATACATATACACACTATATAAGTCAATCTCCAAATGATCTTGGTCATAACACTATATAAACAAAGGATAGATTCATATTTTCAAAAATGCTTTTTATGAAACATGATTCAATTTCAGGTCTCCCTCAACATTCGCGTTTTCAACTTTCGCAGGCTTCACACATTCGCAAATTCCCAACTGCCAAATTCCCAGCTGCCAAATCATATTTAAGTTTACCGCCACGAGTCCTTACTACCCTCCCTCCGACCCCTGCAACTGGCAGCCAGCCCTCCTACCACTGTGTGGTGAGTGTTTTGCTTGTTCATTATTTGCTATTAAACTACAGTATAAATATTGTAAACCCATCCATGACTGCATATTAGAATGGCTATTCGGACAGGTATTGGAAGGTGACATCATGTGTTTACTCTTGAACACAGCAAAGAATCAAACATTTCTGCTACTGCTAATAATAATAATAATATTTTATTATTATTATCACAGTGGCCGATTCCCACCAAGGCAGGGTGGCCCGAAAAAGAAAAACTTTCACCATCATTCACTCCATCACTGTCTTGCCAGAAGGGTGCTTTACACTACAGTTTTTAAACTGCAACATTAACACCCCTCCTTCAGAGTGCAGGCACTGTACTTCCCATCTCCAGGACTCAAGTCCGGCCTGCCGGTTTCCCTGAATCCCTTCATAAATGTTACTTTGCTCACACTCCAACAGCACGTCAAGTATTAAAAACCATTTGTCTCCATTCACTCCTATCAAACACGCTCACGCATGCCTGCTGGAAGTCCAAGCCCCTCGCACACAAAACCTCCTTTACCCCCTCCCTCCAACCTTTCCTAGGCCGACCCCTACCCCGCCTTCCTTCCACTACAGACTGATACACTCTTGAAGTTATTCTATTTAGCTCCATTCTCTCCACATGTCCAAACCGCCTCAACAACCCTTCTTCAGCCCTCTGGACAACAGTTTTGGTAATCCCGCACCTCCTCCTAACTTCCAAACTATGAATTCTCTGCATTATATTCACACCACACATTGCCCTCAGACATGACATCTCCACTGCCTCCAGCCTTCTCCTCGCTGCAACATTCATCACCCATGCTTCACACCCATATAAGAGCGTTGGTAAAACTATACTCTCATACATTCCCCTCTTTGCCTCCAAGGACAAAGTTCTTTGTCTCCACAGACTCGTAAGTGCACCACTCACCCTTTTCCCCTCATCAGTTCTATGATTCACCTCATCTTTCATAGACCCATCCGCTGACACGTCCACTCCCAAATATCTGAATACATTCACCTCCTCCATACTCTCTCCCTCCAATCTGATATCCAATCTTTCATCACCTAATCTTTTTGTTATCCTCATAACCTTACTCTTTCCTGTATTCACTTTCAATTTTCTTCTTTTGCACACCCTACCAAATTCATCCACCAATCTCTGCAACTTCTCTTCAGAATCCCTCAAGAGCACAGTGTCATCAGCAAAGAGCAACTGTGACAACTCCCACTTTATGTGTGATTCTTTATCTTTTAACTCCACGCCTCTTGCCAAGACCCTCGCATTTACTTCTCTTTCAACCCCATCTATAAATATATTAAACAACCACGGTGACATCACACATTCTTGCCTAAGGCCTACTTTTACTGGGAAATAATTTCCCTCTTTCCTACATACTCTAACTTGAGCCTCACTATCCTCGTAAAAACTCTTCACTACTTTCAGTAACCTACCTCCTACACCATACACCTGCAACATCTGCCACATTGCCCCCCTATCCACCCTGTCATACGCCTTTTCCAAATCCATAAATGCCACAAAGACCTCTTAGCCTTATCTAAATACTGTTCACTTATATGTTTCACTGTAAACACCTGGTCCACACACCCCCTACCTTTCCTAAAGCCTCATTGTTCATCTGCTATCCTATTCTCCGTCTTACTCTTAATTCTTTCAATAATAACTCTACCATACACTTTGCCAGGTATACTCAACAGACTTATCCCCCTATAATTTTTGCACTCTCTTTTATCCCCTTTGCCTTTATACAAAGGAACTATGCATGCTCTCTGCCAATCCCTAGGTACCTTACCCTCATCCATACATTTATTAAATAATTGCACCAACCACTCCAAAACTATATCACCACCTGCTTTTAACATCTCTATCTTTATCCCATCAATCCCGGCTGCCTTACCCCCTTTCATTTTACCTACTGCCTCACAAACTTCCCCCACACTCACAACTGGCTCTTCCTCACTCCTACAAGATGCTGTTCCTCCTTGCCCTATACACGAAATCACAGCTTCCCTATCTTCATCAACATTTAACAATTCCTCAAAATATTCCCTCCATCTTCCCAATACCTCTAACTCTCCATTTAATAACTCTCCTCTCCTATTTTTAACTGACAAATCCATTTGTTTTCTAGGCTTTCTTAACTTGTTAATCTCACTCCAAAACTTTTTCTTATTTTCAACAAAATTTGTTGATAACATCTCACCCACTCTCTCATTTGCTCTCTTTTTACATTGCTTCACCACTCTCTTAACCTCTCTCTTTTTCTCCATATACTCTTCCCTCCTTTCATCACTTCTACTTTGTAAAAACTTCTCATATGCTAACTTTTTCTCCCTTACTACTCTCTTCACATTATCATTCCACCAATCGCTCCTCTTCCCTCCCGCACCCACTTTCCTGTAACCACAAACTTCTGCTGAACACTCTAACACTACATTTTTAAACCTACCCCATACCTCTTCGACCCCATTGCCTATGCTCTCATTAGCCCATCTATCCTCCAATAGCTGTTTATATCTTACCCTAACTGCCACCTCTTTTAGTTTATAAACCTTCACCTCTCTCTTCCCTGATGCTTCTATTCTCCTTGTATCCCATCTACCTTTTACTCTCAGTGTAGCTACAACTAGAAAGTGATCTGATATATCTGTGGCCCCTCTATAAACATGTACATCCTGAAGTCTACTCAACAGTCTTTTATCTACCAATACATAATCCAACAAACTCCTGTCATTTCGCCCTACATCATATCTTGTATACTTATTTATCCTCTTTTTCTTAAAATATGTATTACCTATAACTAAACCCCTTTCTATACAAAGTTCAATCAAAGGGCTCCCATTATCATTTACACCTGGCACCCCAAACTTACCTACCACACCCTCTCTAAAAGTTTCTCCTAATATAATAATAATAATAATGATAATAAATACGATAGAATTGAAGAAGGAAATTGTACAAAAATACGAGGGCTGAAGCAGTGGTGGAGGAAGTGGTTGACACATCGTCAGTGTGGCTTTGTTTATGCTGGAGTGAGTATTAGTCTCCGTGCTCTTCCAAACATTTCACAATAATTCATTGTATTTGGTGCTTGTAGATTGTGACTGGAGTGGTTGAGGCAGTGGTAGAGGCAGTGGGTGAGGCAGTGGGTGAGGCAGTGGGTGAGGCAGTGGTAGAGGCAGTGGGTGAGGCAGTGGTAGAGGCAGTGGGTGAGGCAGTGGTAGAGGCAGTGGGTGAGGCAGTGGTAGAGGCAGTGGGTGAGGCAGTGGTATTTACTAACATATATGTTATAAATAATAATAGTACATGTTAATATTAATAACATTTATAATAATAATAATAAATGTTATTCATAATGTACTATTATTATTTATAACATATATGTTAGTAAATATCACTGCCTCTATCACTGCCTCTACCACTGTCTCACCCACTGCCTCTACCACTGCCTCTACCACTGCCTCACCCACTGCCTCTACCATTGCCTCACCCACTGCCTCACCCACTGCCTCATCCACTGCCTCACCCACTGCCTCTACCACTGCCTCTACCACTGCCTCTACCACTGCCTCTACCACTGCCTCTATCACTGCCTCTACCACTGCCTCAACCACTCCAGTCACAATCTACAAGCACCAAATACAATGAATTATTGTGAAATGTTTGGAAGAGCACGGAGACTAATACTCACTCCAGCGTAAACAAAGCCACAGTGACGATGTGTCAACCACTTCCTCCACCACTGCTTCAGCCCTCGTATTTTTGTTCAATTTCCTTCTTCAATTCTATCGTATTTATTATTATTATTATTTTTATATTATTATTATTATTATTATTATTATATTATTATTATCATCATTGTTATTATTATTATTATTATTATTATTATTATTATTATTATTATTATTATTATTATTATTATTATTATTATTAGCAGTAGCAGAAATGTTTGATTCTTTGCTGTGTTCAAGAGTAAACACATGTCACCTTCCAGTACCTGTCCGAATAGCCATTCTAATATGCAGTCATGGAAATGGGTTTACATTTTTTAAATACTGTAGTTTAATAGCAAATAATGAACAAACAAAACACTCACCACACAGTGGTGGGAGGGCTGGCTGCCAGTTGTGGGGGGTCAGAGGGAGGGTAGTAGGGACTTGCAGTGGTGGAGGCAGTGGTATTTAATAACATACATGTTGTTAAGGCATAACGTATGTATTTAGTACAATTTACGACGTTTTCATGTATTTTATGATTGTTCATGGTTCAACAAGTTAAGGAAGCAGTATTGTATTATATTTCCCTACAATATATTGGGGCACCAAACATTCACAGTTTTTCAACATTCACGAGGCTCTTGATCCCTGTGGAAATTTATTTGGTCCCTAAAGTTCCACAGGACAGATACGGCGTACAAAGGGGGTCCCAGAATGGCCGTAATGGATTGGCTGAGCTGGATGGCCCTTAATAAACCCACCCAAACAAAAAGCATTCTCCCCGAGTTGGCGTGGTTGGTAAGCACTATTTAAGTTATAGATTTACCCTTCAGGGAAGGAGTAGGTAGTTTTACTGGTAGTACTCTAATATTACATTTACTAAGGCAACTGTTGATAATAATAATGTAGACCTAAGACCTTAACATAGGTAGTAATAGGCCGATAATGTAGGCAAACACTAGGTTAAGTTAGCTAGGGAGAACTGGCAGCCCTAGCTTGAAGGATGAGGCGCGGCTCTGGAAGACATGAGCTCTCCCTTCTGTAGACAGACACCAACTGGACAACACGTGCCGTGATCAGCAGACGGCGCCCCCCACGTGTCTTCACATTTGAGACCTGGGAAAATCTGGTAGAGGCACCTCGATGTACCGTAGATGACCTCCTCCGTCAGACCCATACAATAAGACAAAACCTCCACTTTCTCTTAGGATTTCTGGCCAGTGTCTGGGGAAAAATTGTGAGTGAGTTGAACTGTAGGCCTGTATGCAACTGGCAGTGCATGCCCAGTACGTACCAGTGTCTCGTGTCTACCTAGAAGCTAGTGTCTGTGTCTGCATAGTTGTACTAGGGGATACACACCCCCTTGGATATAGGAATTTCTGAGGTGCAGGCAGGTCACTAATAACGATTGAAAATTGCAGGAATTAAAGCTCCGGTTTTCACGTGGTTTCTGAGGGGAAGTCCAAAGGGGCTAAGCTTAGGAAGGTTGAAGATCAGGATATTTGCTACAACACCAAGTAAGTTAGTCCTTTATACGTGCATGCAGGCGAGTTTCTTGCAACATCAATCATTTGTGAAAATCTGTCCTTAAGCCACTTTTGAGGCTGAGGTTTCCGACCTCAGAGCTCGGTGTCAACAGAGGGTTTTCCAGGTTAGGTGACTCACTTGGAGGCAGTCCACACAAATTTTCACAAAAGTGGTCCTTCGAAAACCGTGATGTGGAATAGCTAGGTTAAAATTAACATAGCTAGGCCACAGTTAGGAACCAGTTTAACAGAGTTATGTTAAGTTAGCACACCTAGGCCCAGAGTTACACAGAGGCTATGCCAAGCTGACTGTACACAGAAGTTATTATTTGCAGTAATTTACAGGCAGGCCACGTAGGCTAGAGAAGCTTGTGAATTTAATTATTTACAGTGATTACAAGTAATCCAGAGTAGGAGACGTGTGTTAATTACTTACAGTAGATTTGCAAGGTAGCCACAGTTAGGCTAGGCTTGTACAATAATTACAACAGTTATAGTAGCTAGGACAGATTTAACCTAGTTATTATTTACAGGGAGTTCTAAAAGCCAGGTTTAAGTTATAGCATACTAGTTAGGTTAGGATTTACCTTATCCAACCATCCACGCTAGACAGAGTAAACTTGGCAGTTAGGCCTAGCTATTTACATACATTATTTATTCATTTACTGTTTCACAAGTTGAATTGTTGAATTTACTTGTGCGAATTAAGTGATTTTTTAATTTGTATACTGCATTTTTATTGTGTGATTTTCATTGTCTTTGATTCATTTTAATGTGGGATTTGTGAATTGTACCTGAGACTAGGTTAAGTCTTGTAATTATTTGCTGACATTGTACAGGAAATTGCTAGGTTAAGCTTTCACATGGATACACATTTCAATTGGGATTTGAGAGCTAACAGTGTACATTTTTGATTCAGAGTAGAGTCAATATAATAAAGGGAGTTGTCAAGCTTGTTGAGAAGCCTTGAGACTCGTTCATTCTTGCCTAATACCATTCGTGCTGTGGGGTGGGCTAATTGAAGTACAAATTAGTACCGTGATCTTAACTAAACCGCAACTATGGTAGGTGAAGATGTAGTACCAGCTGTCCCAGCTCTAAGTCAATTAAAGCGGTCTATGGGAGCCTATAAGGGACGCCTGAGCAAAGCATGTGAGGAGTGTTGTATGGTCAGGCAAGATCAGGACGTAGACTGGGAGGAACTAGAGAGTTGCCTGAAACCTTTGGAGCAAAGACTGGAGGTCTTTGAGAGATCATTTATCCTTTATGAGACAGAGGCCTATATATTTTTTTTTATTATTATCACACTGGCCGATTCCCACCAAGGCAGGGTGGCCCAAAAAAGAAAAACTTTCACCATCATTCACTCCATCACTGTCTTGCCAGAAGGGTGCTTTACACTACAGTTTTTAAACTGCAACATTAACACCCCTCCTTCAGAGTGCAGGCACTGTACTTCCCATCTCCAGGACTCAAGTCCGGCCTGCCGGTTTCCCTGAACCCCTTCATAAATGTTACTTTGCTCACACTCCAACAGCACGTCAAGTATTAAAAACCATTTGTCTCCATTCACTCCTATCAAACACGCTCACGCATGCCTGCTGGAAGTCCAAGCCCCTCGCACACAAAAACCTCCTTTATCCCCTCTCTCCAACCTTTCCTAGGCCGACCCCTACCCCGCCTTCCTTCCACTACAGACTGATACACTCTTGAAGTCATTCTGTTTCGCTATATACTACAGGTGAATCTGAATATTCAGTCGAAGTAGCACTGACAGACTATGACGAACGAAGGGCAGAGTGTAAAGCAGAGACGAGACTCTGCAGGCAATTAATAAAGACTTTGAAGGCAGGTACAGCAGGGGCAGCAAATGTTTCAAGGAACACGAACAACAGCACGCCTGTTAATGTGTTGCCCAGATTGCCCCAGTTGAATTTACCAACGTTCGACGGAGCCTTTTACAGAGTACATTGCTTTCTGGGATCAGTTTAAAGCCCAGATAGATGACAGAGATGATTTGTCAGATGCCGTCAAATTACAATATTTAGTTCACAGCTCAAGGGTAAACCCTTTGGGACTTGGTCGGCATTACCAAAACCCAAACCGACACCAATTACCAACATGCCAAAGACCAATTAAAGGACAGTTTGCAACACTGAGGAGGGTAAAGGTAGCTATACTTTATGGGTTTTTGTTGGATCTGAGGCTTGTCGCCATGACCGTCAGAGCCTAGAGAAGTTCCAAATCGAAGTTATGAGTTTGACGAATAGTCTTAAAGATTTACATGATTGGGGTAAGTCGGAATGGTTCATCAGTCAGGTGATTCAGAGGAAACTGACTGGCACTACAGTGCATGAGTTACACTTAAAATATCGGATGAATAGGTTCATGATACAACAAATTGTTGAGGGGTTGGGAGATCTCGTTTCTCATTTGAGTATAGGTGTGAGAGAAGAGTCACCACCATCGCCACATAAAAACCCAGAAAGTTACTCAAAGATCTCGAGAGATCAGTCTAAAGCTTGTACGACTAACGTTTGAGTGTACTATGGTAAAGAAGTGTCTAAGGTAAGAACCTCTAAGCAGAACTTTAGAGGCACTCATGCCAGAATACAGTGGACCCCCGCATACCGTTGGCATCACATAACGTTAAATCCGCATACCGATACATTTTATCGCTAAGATTTTGCCTCGCATACCGCTAAAAAACCCGCTCAACACTATTCGTCCGAGACGTGTCTAATGTGCGGCCTGAGCCAGCCTCACATGTTCCGCTGGTGGCATTGTTTACAAGCCAGCCTCCGCGGTAACATCCAAGCATACAATTGGAACATTTCGTATTATTACAGTGTTTTTGGTGATCATATCTGCAAAATAAGTAACCATGGGCCCCAAGAAAGCTTCTAGTGCCAACCCTGTGGTAAAAAGGGTGAGAAATATTGTCGAAATACGTGGTACCATGGTCAGCTGCTGATGCTGCTGCTGCTGTAGCACTGTCAGCTGCTGTGCTGCTGTAGCACTGTCAGCTGCTGCTGCTGCTGTTTGCACTGTCAGCTCTGCTGCTGCTGTAGCACTGTCAGCTGCTGCTGCTGCTGTTTTCCAAAAATCAGCTCTGCTGCTGCGCTGTTGCGTAAGTACAGTCTTTCTGCTTGC
>NC_069498.1:10503520-10523231 GCF_026875155.1 Cherax quadricarinatus
TAGAGCATCAGGCGCATATAACGGGGAAGGGCACTGCAATGGATCAGAGAATACCTGACAGGGAGACAACAACGAGTCTTTGTACGTAATGATGTATCACAGTGGGCACCTGTGACGAGCGGGGTCCACAGGGGTCGGTCCTAGGACCAGTGCTATTTTTGGTATATGTGAACGACATGATGGAGGGTTAGACTCAGAAGTGTCCCTGTTTGCAGATGATGTGAAGTTAATGAGGAGAATTAAATCTGATGAGGACCAGGCAGGACTTCAAAGAGACCTGGACAGACTGGACATCTGGTCCAGCAAATGGCTTCTCGAATTTAATCCTGCCAAATGCAAAGTCATGAAGATAGGGGAAGGGCACAGAAGACCACAGACCGAGTATAGGCTAGGTGGCCAAAGACTGCAAACCTCACTCAAGGAGAAAGATCTTGGGGTGAGTATAACACCGAGCATGTCTCCGGAAGCACACATCAACCAGATAACTGCTAAAGTAAAAGGACACAAGTGCAACTAATGTGACATTTATTGTGGCAACGTTTCGCTCTCCAGGAGCTTTATCAAGCTCCTGGAGAGCGAAACGTTGCCACAATAAATGTCACATTAGTTGCACTTGTGTCCTTTTACTTTACATATTGTCGGTAATTCTACCAACTTTATTACAGATAACTGCTGCAGCATATGGGCGCCTGGCAAACCTGAGAACAGCATTCCGATACCTTAGTAAGGAATCGTTCAAGACACTGTACACCGTGTATGTCAGGCCCATACTGGAGTATGCAGCACCTGTTTGGAACCCGCACTTGATAAAGCACGTCAAGAAACTAGAGAAAGTACAAAGGTTTGCGACAAGGTTAGTTCCAGAGCTAAGGAGAATGTCCTGTGAAGAAAGATTAAGGGAAATCGGCCCGACGACACTGGAGGACAGGAGGGTCAGGGGAGACATGATAACGACATATAAAATACTGCGTGGAATAGACAAGGTGGACAAAGACAGGATATTCCAGGGAGGGGACACAGAAACAAGAGTCCACAATTGGAAGTTGAAGACACAAATGAGTCAGAGAGATATTAGGAAGTATTTCTTCAGTCATAGAGTTGTAAGGCAGTGGAATAGCCTAGAAAATGACGTAGTGGAGGCAGGAACCATACAGAGTTTTAAGACGAGGTTTGATGAAGCTCATGGAGCGGGGAGAGAGAGGGCCCAGTAGCAACCGGTGAAGAGGCGGGGCCAGGAGCTAAGACTCGACCCCTGCAACCACAAATAGGTGAGTACAAATAGGTGAGTACACACACACACACGCACACACAGAGCAAGAATTCAGACTTCATATTCCATGACTGTATATAGACTATATATGTACATTTAGCGTGCATATAGAAAATAAATTATATGTAATTTTGAGGGGCAAAATATGAGTACTAAAATAAATAATAACACAAGCAGGGTGAAGAGAAAATCCTGATCTAGTGTTAATAGCTGAAAAATTTAGAAATAAGAAATAGGAAAGAACGGTGTTTTTCGAAAACAATTGTAAGCAGTGATCGTGGCTACGTAATTTCCTTATTACTGTACTGATTTTATTCAGTTTGATCTTATTACCTAAAGAAAATTATACTCTACTCTTTCAGGACACTTTTTTTAAATTAGGACGCAGATGTAACATTTAATTTCGGGACATTCGACAATTTAAGGGATACCCTGAGAAGGCAGATCCGAGATAATCAAACATTGCTCCCATTGAGTCTACATGCCCTCTCATACTCGACCACAACAATCTGCCATCTCATACTCGACCACAACAATCTGCCATCTCATACTCGACCACAACAACCTGCCATCTCATACTCGACCACAACAATCTGCCATCTCATACTCGACCACAGCAACCTGCCCTCTCATACTCGACCACAACAATCTGCCATCTCATACTCGACCACAACAACCTGCCCATCTCATACTCGACCACAGCAACCTGTCATCTCATACTCGACCACAGCAACCTGTCATCTCATACTCGACCACAGCAACCTGCCCTCTCACACTCGACCACAGCAACCTGTCATCTCATACTCGACCACAGAAACCTTCTCTATACTCGACACGAAAACCCTGCCTCTAACTCGCCACAGAACCTGCTTTTCTTTATCGAACAGCAATGTCATCTCATACCGCCACAGCAACCGTCTCTCTCCGCCCACAAAAAACCTCCCCTCTCATATCGACCACAAACCTCCTCTCATACTCACCAAAACAACCTGTTCTCATATTGGCCCACAGCAACCTCCCTCTCTACCGACCACAACCCTCCCTCTCTACTCGACCACAAAACCCTTCTCTATATCGACCACAAAACCCTTTCCCTTCTATTAAACACAAAAAACCTGCCCTCTCATACTCGCCCACACAACCTGCCCTCTCTACTCACCACAGCAACCTCCCCCCATACTGACACAGCAACCTGCCCCCATACCGCCACAAAAACCCTTTTTCTCTAAAAATTCCCCCCGCCACAGAAACCTTTCCTCTCATATCACCACAGAAACCCTTCCCCTTTTTATACTCGACCACAGAAACCTGCCCTCTCATTCGACCAAGCAAACCTGCCCTCTATAATGACCCAGCAACCTGTCATCTCATTCCCACAGCAATGCTCTCATACCACCCAGCAACCTGTCTTATGACCACAGCACCTCCCCTTCATACAACCCCACAGCAACCTGCCCTCTTATCCACACAACCTTAATTCATACTCGACCACAAAAACCTGCCTCTCAATCCCCACAGCAACCTGTCTCATACTCGACCACAGCAACCTGTCCTTCCTATCGACCACAACCCCCTTCCCCCTTCTTTACCGCCCCCCCAAAAACCCCAGCCAAAAACCTTTCCCTCTTACCGACCCCCGAACCCTGCCTCTCATACCGACCACAGAAACCTGCTCTCATACCGACACAGCCCCCCCTCTCATAACACCCAACAACCTCCCTCTCTACTCGCCACAGAAAACCGTCCTATACTGAACAGCAACCTGCCCCTTCATACTCGCCACAGCAACCTGCCTCTCAAACACACAACAACCTTCCTTTCTAGGGGACCAAAGAACCTCCTCTCATACCGACCACACAACTCCCTCTTTACTCGACCCAGCAACCCGTCCTCTCATATCGCCCAAGCAACTGCCCTTATACCGACCAAAAGAACCTTCCCTTTTACCGACAACAGAAACCCTTTCCCTCTCATACTGACCACGCAACCTTCCTCCAACCGCACCAACCTTTCCCTTTACTCGCCACGCAACTGTTCTCATACCGACCACAGCCCCCCTTCTCAAATCAAAACACAGAAAGGCTCTCATACCGCCACAGCCCCGTCTCTCCCCGACCACCCAACCTGCCCTCTCATTGGACCACAGCAACCGCCCTCTCATAAAACCCAAAAACCCTTTCTCTACTCGCCCACGCAACCTCCCCCTTAAACCCGGACCAAAACAACCTTTCCTTTTCTACTCAAAACACAAAAAACCCTTTCCCCTCTCTACCGCCCCCCAAAACCGCCCTCTCATACCGACCACAAATGCCCCTCTTTTTCCCACCAAGAACCGCCCCCCATCTCAACCCCCCCCGACCACAGAACCCCCCCTCAAACCGCCCACCAACCTGTTCCTAATATTGCCCAAGAATTTTTCCCTCTCAAAATCGCCCAAAGGCAACTGTTTCTCATACCGACCACAGCAACCTTTGTCTCTCAAAAACAAACCAAAAAAACCTCCCCTCTAAACGACCCAAAACCTTCTTCTTTTTTCGAAAAACCGCCCTCTCATACTCAACCACAGCAACCTGTTTCTCATACTCGCCACAGAACCATCTATACTCGACCACAGCAACCTGCCCTCCTACTGACCCCGAACCCTCTTCTCTATCGACCACAGAAATTCCCCCCTTCATACCCCACGAAAACCTGTAATTCAACCGCCCCAAGCAACCTGCCCCTCCTATCGACCACAAAAACCCTTTCCCCTCTTTTATCGACCACAGCAACCTGCCCTCTCATACCCAACCACAGAACCTTTTCCCTCTACTCGACCACAGCAACCCCCCCTCTCATACCGACCACAGAACTTCCTCTATAACCCCCACAACATTCCCTCTTTACCGCCACAGAAACCTGTCCTCTTATCGCCACAGAAACCCTTCCCCAATCGCCCACAGAATCCCCTTCATACCGCCCACAAAAAACCTTTCCCCTTTTCTACCCCAAGCCCCTGCCCTCTCATAACCGACCAAAACAACCTTTCTTCTATCGCCACAGAAAACCTGCCTCTCTCTCACCAAGCAACCGTCCTATACTCGAAAAACCAACCTACCCTCTACTCGACAACAGAACCCTTTCTTCAACTCGCCCACAGCAACCTTCCCTCTCAAAAACGACCACAAAAAACCTCCCCCTTATACTCGACCACAGCAACCTGTTCTATACTCGCCACGCAACCGTCATCCTACTCGACCAAGCAACCTG
Source organism: Cherax quadricarinatus (assembly GCF_026875155.1). Lineage (NCBI taxonomy): Eukaryota > Metazoa > Arthropoda > Malacostraca > Decapoda > Parastacidae > Cherax > Cherax quadricarinatus. The sequence goes on from NC_069498.1 coordinate 10,508,040, forward strand.
CCCCCCATACTCGACCCAGCACCTGTCCCTCTACTCACCAAAACAACCTGTCCTTTTAATTGGCCCCAAAACCCTGCCTCTAAAACCGCCCACACAACCTTCCTTTTCTACTCGCCACAGAACCCCCTTTTATAGGACCACAGCAACTGCCTCTATACTCGACCCAAAAGCAACCCTTCCCCTATACCACCACCAACCTGCCCCTATACTCGACCACAGAAAAACCCCCACCCTATATTCGACCACAGCAACCGCCCTTCATACTCACCACGAACCCCCTTCAAAATCGACCAAAAAACCTGTCCTCTCATAGGGGGACCAAAGCAACCTCCCTCTCAACTCGCCAACAACCTGCCCCCCTTTCCGACCAAAAACCTTCCTTATATCGACCAAAAACCTCCCCCATCCGACCAAAAAAATTCCCTTTTCTCTCGACCCCAAAAAAACCCCTTTTTAACGACCACAAAACCCTTTTCTTTATACTCGACCACAAAACCCCCCCTCTTATCCGAACACAACCTGCCTTATACCACCACAAAACCTTTTCTAAAATCGACACAAAATGTTTCTATACTCGCCCACACAACCTTCTCATACCCACCACAAAACCTCCCTTTTAAAAATCGCCACACAATGCCTTTATATTCGACCACACAACTGCCCTTTCATACTAAAACCACAGCAACCTTTCTCATACCGACCACCAACCTCCCCTCTCATACTGCCCAAAAACCCCTTTCCCCTTTTATACTGCCAAAACAACTGCCCCTTTTATACTCGACCACAGAACCGTCCTCTAATTTTCCCCACAGAAAAATTTTCCTTCAAAATGACCAACAAGGGCCTTATACCGCCCAAAACCCTGCTCTTTACCGACCACAGCAACCTCCCCTTTTACCGACCACACAACGCCCCCTTTATTCGACCAAAAACCCCCTCTATACCACCACACAACCTTTTTACTCGACCACACAACCTTCTCTATACTCGACCCAAAACCTTCTCTATACCGACACACAACCTGCCCTTATACTCGACCACAAAACCTTCCTCTATACTCGACACAGAAAAACGCCTCAAAACCCGACACAGCAAATGCCCTTCAACTCGACCAGCAACCGTCCTTTTCCCCAAAAAATTTTTTCCCCCAAAACCCCCTTTTGACCACAGCAACCCCCCCTTTTTAAAAAGCCCACAAAAAACCTTCCCTCTCATATAAACCACAGCAACCTTTCCTTTTTTATATTCCACAGCAACTCCCTCATACTCGACACAGAAACCTGCCTTATACCGACCACAGAAACCTTTCCTCTAATTTGACCACGAAACCCTTCCCTCTTTACTGACCACACACCTGCCTTTTAAATATCGACACAGCAACCTTCCCCTCAAATCGACCACAAAAAAACCCGCCCTCTCATCTCGACCCAGCAACCCTGTTTAAACTCAAAAAAACCCGACCACCAAAAAACCTTTCCTTTTTATACCGCCACAAAAACTCCCCTTTATATTCGACCACAGAAATGCCCTTCATCTCCCACACAACCTTTCTTTTACCGACCACAACAAACCTTTTCTTTTCCCCCCTTTTTTTAACCGACACAAAAAACCTGCCCTTTTAAACGCCCAAAACACCTTCATCTTTATCGACCCACCCCAACCGCCCCCCCCCTTCAACTCACCACACAACCTTTTTTTTAAAAAACCCCCCCCCTCATATCGACCCCCAAAAAACCCCCCCTTCTACTAACCACAGCAACCTTTCCCTTTTATATTGCCCACAGCAACCTGCCCTCTCCAAACCGACCACAACAACTTCCCTTTTCCTACTCGACCACAAAACCCTGCCTCTCTTTCCGACCACAGAAACCTGTCCCCAAAACTCGACACGAACCTGTCCTCTCAAAATTGACCACAACCCTGCCCTCTCATACCGACCCCAACCTCCCTCTTTACTCGCCCCCAAAAAAACCTGCCTTAACTCGACCAAAAACCTGCCTCAATCGAAAAACCTTCCTTTTTATACCGACCAAAAACCGCCTTTTATACTCGACCCCCCCAAACTGCCCAAAACCCTTCCTCTAATCGACACAAACCGCCCTCTTTACTCACCACAAAAACCCTTCCCCTTCTAATCGACCACAGAACTCCCTCAAAATCGCCCACAAAAATGTCTCTCATACTCGCCCACAGAACCTGCTTTTATACCGAAAACAGCAACCTGCCCTCTAATCGACCACGCAACCTGCCCTTCATATTCGACCACAGCAACCTCCTTTACTAACCCACAGAAACCTTTTTTACTCGACCCCAGAAACCCTGCTTATACCGACAACAACCTTCCTCTTTATTTGACCACAGCAACCTCCTCTTATACTCGACCCAGAAAACTGCCCTAATACCCGACCACGGGCCTTCCTCTCATAATCGACCACAGCAACTGCCCTTTATACTCGACCACAGCAACCGTTTCTCAACCGCCCACACAACCCTGCCCTTTTAAAACGACCCACAACCTTCCTCTATTCGACCACACAACCTCCCCCTTTTAACTCAACCCAGCAACCTGTTTCTAAAACCCCGACCACACACCTTCTCTATACCGACCACAAAACCCCTCCCCTCTAAAAGGGACCACCCAACCTTCTCTATATCGAACACAACCTGCCCTTATACCCCCAACACCACCTTAATTCATACTCGACCACAAAAACCCTGCTCCATACTCGACCCCCCAAAAACCTTCCTTCTATACCACAAAAAAAACCCTCCTTTTAATACCGACCACAACAACCCCCTTTTACTCGACACACAACCTGCCTCTCAACTCGACACAGCAACCTTCTTATATCGACCACGCAACCTGCCTCTCATAGGGGACCCCAAAAACCTCCCTTCAAAACCGCCCAACAAACCTTCCCTTTTTTTACCGACCACAGCAACCTTCCCCCAATACTCGACCAAGAAACCCTTCCCTCAAAAGACCACAAAAACCTTCCTATACTCGACCACAGAACCTGCCTCTATACTCGACCACAGCAACCGCCCCTTATACTCGCCACAAAACCCTCCCCTCTTACCAAAAACAACCCCCCCTTCTAATCGCCACACCCCCGCCTTATACTCGACACACAACCTTTCTTCATACTCACACAAACCTTCCTCTTATCTCGCCCACCAACCTCCCTTTTTTACTCGACCCAAAACCCCCCCCACCCCCCCCCCCCCACCCCCCCTTATACTCGCCCCCGCAACCTGCCTCTATATCGACCACGAAAATGCCCTCTATACCACCACAGCAACCTTCCCCCAACCGCCCACAGCAACCTCCCTCTCATATCGACCACAGCAACCCCCCTCTATAATCGCCCACGAAACCCTTCCTCTTTTATCACCACAGAAACCTGTTTTCAAACTCGACCACAAAAACCCTGTCTTTTACTCGCCCCACAAAAAACCCTTTCCTTTTTATCTGACCACAAAAACCTGCCCCTTTTACCGACCCCACAGAAAACTGCCCTTATTTCGCCAAAAAACCCTTCCCTTTTTAAATCGCCCACACAATTTTCTTATACTCGACCACAAACCTTTTCTATACCGACACAACAACCTGCCCTCTTTTAACCGCCAAAACACCTTCATTCTTATTCGACACAACAACCTGCCCCTTAAAATCACCACAAAACCCTTTTTTATACCACCAAAACAACCTTTTTTCTTATACCGCCAACAACCTGCCCTTTTTACCGCCACAAAAACCCTGCCTCATTCGACCACAGAAAACCTCCCTCTATACTCACCCCAGCAACTTCTATACTCGACCACAAAAACCCTTTCCTCTCTACTCGACCAAAACAACCTGTCCTCTCATATGACCACAGAACCTGCCTCTAATACCGCCCCCAAAAAACCTTCCTCTCAAAAGCCCACAACACCTGTCCTCTCATACCGCCACGAAAACCGCATTTTATACCGACCACAGCAACCTTTCCTTTTATTGACCAAAACAACCTGCCCCTTTTAAAATGGGACCAAACACCTTCCTTTTTACTCGACCAAAAACCCTGCCCTCTTACCGAAACAACCTTCCTTTTAACCGACCAAAACACCTTTCCCTTTCTTTTACTGACACACAACCTGCCCTCTTTACTCCCCCCAAAAACCCCTTTCTTCTTTACTCGACCACAGCAACCTGCCCTCTAATCACCACAAAAATTTCCCTTTTTTAAACCGACCCAGAAAACCTTTCTTACCGCCCACGAAACCCTGCCCTCTCAAAAACGACCACGAAAACCTGTCTCTATTTCCCCACACCCCCAACTCCCCCCCCAACCCCCCCCCCCCCCCCCCCCCCCCCCCCCCCCCCACCCCCACACAACCCCCCCCCACCAAACCCCCCAAAACCCCCAAAACCCCAAACCCCCACAACCCCAACCACCAACAACCCCCCCCACAACACTTTCTTAATTTTCACCCCCAAAACCCCTTTTTTTTCAAAAGAAGTAATTTTTCAAACCCAGCATTCATTTAAAACAGAAAAGTTCAAAAGGCCCAGTTTTCTTATATTCCCCCGTGCCCTTCATATAAAAGAAAAGTTTCAATGGGTGTTTTATAAAGAATGTTTTTCTTTGGAAAAGGTTATAAAAAAAAACTTTTTTTGGGTTTTTAATCGAAAAGAAGTCATTAAAAAAAGAAGCCCTTTTTGGAAAAATTTTTTTTTTTTTATCCCCAAGAACCTGTTTCCTCATCTCCCCGCAACCTGCCTCTGTACTCACACAAAACCCATCCTTATACGCCCACAGCAACCTGCCCTCCTCAGAGAACCGCCCATCCCCCAAGAAAAACCTCCCTTTCTACCCCAACCACATAACCCCCCTTGAAAAGGCCCAACCCGGTTTCTTCTCGAACACAAACGCCTCTCAACCGCCCCGACCTTTCTTAGAAACGCCCTGGAATCCCCACTAACCCCCAATTCCCGCCAAGCAATTTCAAACCCACCAACCTTCCCCAAACAACCCCCGCAACCCTCCTTCTACTCGCCCCCCAACCCCTTATCTGCCCCCCTCCCTCTTTTCTCGACCACAAAAAACCCCCCTTCTTTACTCGACCCCCAAAAAACCCCCCCAAAACCCGACCACAAAATGCCCTCTCATTCTCGACCCAACACCTTTCTTCTTATCCCACACAAAACCCCCCAACCAACAACCCTTCCCTTTCCCTTATCTCGACCCCAAAAAACTTTCCCCAAACCCCCCCTCTCTTATACTCGTAACAAAAACCCCCTGCCCTCTCAAAACCGCCCACAACTCCTTCATTTTTACTCGACGAAAACCCCTTCCTTTTTAACTCGCCCAAAACAACCTTCCTTTTATATCGACCAAAAACCCAACCTTCCTTTTTTATACTCGACCACAACAACTGCCCTTTATATTTCGACCACAAAAACCCCCTCTCATCTCGACCACAGCAACCTTCCCTCTTATACTGACCACGCAACCTGCCCTCTCATACTCGACCACAAAAACCTTTTCTATACTCGACCACAACAACCTTCCTCTAAACTCGCCCCACGCAACCCTCCTCTATCTCGACCACAGCAACTCCCCTCTTATACTCGCCCACAGAACCTCCCCTCTAACTCGACCACAACAACCCTTTGCCCTCTTGTAATCGACCAAAAAACCCTTTCCCTTCTTATACTCGACCACACAACCGCCCTTTTTTAACTGCCACAGCAACTCCCCTCTTATACTCGACCACAGCAACCTGCCCTCTCATATCGACCACAGAAACCTGTCCTTTAATACCGACCACAGCAACCGTCCTCTCATACCGCCCAAAACAACTGTCCTCTCATAGTGACCACAAAAACCTGCCCTATATATTCCCCACAGAAACCCTGCCCCCATTACTGCCACAGCAACCTGCCCCAATATGGACCACACAATCTGCCCTCATAACCACCACACCCAACCTGCCCTCATATACGGACCACAGCAACCTGCCCTCTTATATCTCACAAAAACTCCCCAAAATTACTCGCCCACGCAATCTGCCCTCTATACTCGACCACCAACCGGCCCCTATATACGGGACCCAGCAACCCGCCCTCTTATACCGACCACAGAAACCTGCCCTATATACTCGTCACAGCAACCTGCCTATAACTGGACCACAGCAACCTGCCGTCTTATACTCGCCACGAAACCCTGCCCTCAATATGGACCCGCACGCCCTCTATACTCACACGCAACCCCCCCCCCAATACTGGCCCACGCAACTGCCCCATATAAGGCCACAGCAACCTGCCCCTTATACTCGACCACAGAACCTTCCCTCTTATACGGACCCCAGAAAATCGGGCCCCATTTTTGGACCACAGCAACCTGCCCCATTTACGGGCCCACAGAACCTCCCCCTATTACTCGACCCAGAAACCCGCTTTCTTTAAACTCGACCACAGCAACCTGCCCTCTATACTCGACCCGAAACCTGCCCTCTTATACGGGACACACAACCCCCCTATATACGGGCCCCACGCATCCGCCCTCAATACTCGACCACAGAACCTGCCCTCTTATAGGCCACGCAACCTGCCCCATTACTGGACCACAGCAACTGCCCAATACCGACCACAGCAACCTGCCCTCATAACCGACCACAGCAACTTCCCCTCATAACAAACCCACGCAACCTGCCCCATAATGGACCACAGAAACCTTTCCCCTATAAATCGACCACAGAAACCCCCCTCTATACTCGACCACACAACCTCCCCCTCTATATCGCCACACAACTGCCCTCTTTTTGGACCACGCAACCTCCCCTCATTACGGGCCCACAGAAACCTGCCCTATAAACTCGACCCAGCAACCTGCCTCTTGTAGGGACCACGAACCTGCCCTCTATACTGGACCACGCAACCTCCCCTCAAACTCGACCACACAAACCCTGCCCTCTATTTCGCCACCAACCCCCCCTCATATACTGGACCACAGAAACCCTCCCTCTTATACCGACCACAGCCCCTTTCCCCCATATAGGGACCAAAAAACCTCCCTATATACGGACCACAGAAACCCCTCATACTGGACAAGCAACCTGCCCTCATATCTGGACCACAGAACGCCCTCTTTTTTTTTTCCGACCACGCAACCTGCCCCTCATATACTCGACCAAGCATATCCAAGTGGCCCCCGCCCCCCGAATCAATCAAAATCACAAACCAAAAAATTTCTTTTTTACTTTCTTATATACTCGACAACAAAGTCTAAAAAAGAAAGGGGGGCCCCAAAGCATTAAATTTTTACTACAGAGCGAGGGGGGGGGGGGCATCGTACAGATCTCAATCACACACAGTGGAAGCAGAGATGGTTTTATATATTTTAAAATAAGGAATATGATGTGTTTTTATAAAGCGTGAGAAAGTTAGCATGTTTTTGTAAGTTTTAGGTTTGAAGAGGGATTTTCTGCCCCTACGTGTTAGCATGCCTTTGCATAGTAAACTCTTAATGTTAGGCACTACACATATGTGTCATAAAAATTTATGCATTGTAGTATTCAAGTGAAAATAAAGCACAGAATCGAAACATTATACATTAGCAAAGTTATGAAAGAAAACCTGCCCATTACACCGATAAAAAAATTCTGTAAAAACGGTCCCCATCCAGTTCACTACCGTTCCCGAAACCTTTAGAAAAATGTACTCCCGCCCTAAATCTCACCACACTTTAACACTAATCGAACTTTTTTTAAGATGTACCATATCCTAAAGGCCTCCCTGAAAACCTTACATATGTATCCCTCCTAAAATTTACTCCACACCTGTAAAGTCCCCGAAACACCCTCCAAAACCCTGTCAATGCCCCCACTAAACATTACAACATGTAAATAATGCTGAAAATTCCCTCCATGTACACCTACATGAACGCCTCCCCCCATGCACATCTTCCCGTAGCTCCTCCCTTCACGTACATAACCGATAGTCTTCACACAATACGTAACTCTTTTTACTCCATATTATGTATTACCACCCTAAAATCTTCCACATGTACATCACCTTGAACTTGTGTACCCCGTGTTTCCCCCCCTATACACCACACAAACAATTTCCAAACCTAACTTCTTCCTGAACACCCGCACATGAAAATACATTACCATGACACTTTCCCACCATGTAAATTTACCAACACCATCCCACCATCACTACACAGTCTGCCCTTCCGACCCCGTTATACCAATATTACCCCTTTTTAAAACCCTATAGACTCACGCTGGGCATCCTCCCTACAAAGTACATTTGCCCTTTATGTCCGCCTTATACCCCTCGTCTTTAGCACGCTAAACCCTCGAGCAGCCCGTACACCCCCATCTTTAACCCATACATGATAAACCACACAGTCAACCTGCCCCCACCACCCGGATATTAGTACACCCCTGAACCCCTCCCCGCCATGTTACCGCCGAACACCTTTCACACCTTTTAAATCCCCGAGAGGCGCGTTTTGCGGCTTTAATTGGGTGCTGGGGATCGGGGAGACGAGAAAAGAACAAACTAATATAATATCCTTAAACCTTCGTCCCTGCATCCCTTTTCCCCTGCTCCTTGCGTTGTTTTTTCCTACCCCCCGCCTCTGCATCCGCTATCTCTAGCATCCCCTCCCCTTTCCCCCCTCTAACCCCCCTCCCTGCATCAGTCTTCCCTTCCCCTCTCCTGCTCCTCTTCCCGCTCCTGTATTCTTATCCCCCCATTCATCTCTTCAATTCCTCCTGCATCCCCTCTCAGTTCTTACACCCATTCCTTCATCTGCCATCCCTTCCCAAAAAACCCTACTTCCTTTCATTCCCATCCTTTCATCATCGCATCCCTTCCCTTCTTCTGCATTCCTGCCCACTTCTCTTAATCCTTCCCTCTGTCTGTGAATTGCTTTCTTTCCTTCGTTTCTTCACCTTGGCATCTTTTCTCTATAAATCTGTTCCCTTCAATTTCCCTTATTCCATGTGCCTCCTACATCTTTTCCCTCCCAATGTTTGTTTTCCCTCCCATGTAATGGTTTTTCCATCCCATGAAATGTTTTCGCTCTCATGTATGTTTTCCCTCCCATGTAATGTTTTCCCTCCCATTGTAATGTTTTCCCACCCATGTAATGGTTTTTCCTATCCCATGTATTGTTTTCTTCCCATAGTTACATTTCCCCTCCATTTGTTACGTTTCCCTCCCATGTAACTTTTCCCTCGAAACGTTAAAAGAATTTCTTACCTCACTTTCGCCTACTTCCTGTATTCCTTGTCTCTTGCAACTTTCTCTCTCCTCTGCAACTCTTTCCTCCTCTTGCATCCCTCCCCTTCCCCTGCATCTCTTCCTTCTACCTGCATCTTTTCACTTCCCCCCTTCATTAGTTCTCTCCCCTTGCATATTTCTCTCCTCCCATGTTTCCATTACCACGAGCGAGGATAGCGGGTGTTACGGCTGGGTGAGGAAGGAGTTTATCTTCACCATATAGCTGAGGAAGTCCTGGTAGAATGGTGGATGATGGTTGTCGGTGATGGAGGAGGAAGGTGAAGAGATGGAGTGGAGGGTGAGGGGTGGAGGAATAGATAAGTGAGGTGAGGGTGTAACATTCAGGTATGAGAGATTTGTTTTAGGGAATGGTGGATAGTTGGAAGCCATGGGGAGGGGTGATAGGAATGGATTATGGATAGAAGGGTGAAGTGGAAGAAAAGGAAGCGGGACTGACCCTCTTGTAAATAGTTGTTACTAATTAATGTGATGAAATTTCATACATCATAGGTAGGACCAATGGGAGAAAGAAATTTATCAGTTAATAGTGAAGGGAAACTAGAGAGAGAGAGAGACGAGAGAGATGAAGATATGAGAGGAGAGAGAGAGAGAGAGAGAGAAAGGAAAAAGACGAGAGAGCGGGAGGTGAGAGAGAGATAGTGGACGATTTTAGAGAGAGGGAAGGAGAGAATGGAAAGAAAGTCAGAGGAAATCGTGTGAGAAACCATAAAAGAGTGAGAAACGAAAAAGGTAAATACAATTAAAAGGGACATTAGTCTACTGGTAACAAACATGTAGATAAACTGTAAAGATAAGTGTTATTTGAATGTATAGAGGACAAGAGAACGGCGAGGAACAAAGAGAGAACACAGAGAGGTTAGCAATGAGAAACAGACGGATAGCAAGAGAACACAAAGAGGTAGCAAGAGCACATGACAGATAGCAGATCTATGAAAAGTTGTCAGTGATGATAATAAGGGATAGATAGGATGTATCTTCCCTTTTAAATCATCTGGGATAAGGCAAATGGGCTTGGGCCCAAATAAGGTGAGCCAGATATGGAGACCAGCTAACCAACTCTAAAACTTGCATCTGGCAAGTACTTACCTAGCACATTGTAATGGCTTTCTTTGTGGAAAGACTCATGTACAATCCTTTTCACAAAAATAAGAGCAGATCGCAGATCAGCAACACAGAACCAGCAGCACTGCCATCAATCACTGGCAAGGTTGATGAGGAACAATAATTCACGGCAGATTGACAGCGTTTATCGACTAACTCTCTCTGTCTTTGTGTCATCAATATGGCTTCATGAAGAAGGATAATCTGCTGTTGATATGCTGTTCAACCTCTCAACTATTTGACATTAGTCACTTCAATGAATTCAAGGTAAGCTGGATAGTAGCAGTAAACATTGTGTGTGTGGCGTGGCATGGTGGATGTGCTGGAATGTGTACGTAGCATGTGGGAATTGTGCTTGTGATGTGTGTGTGTGTGTGTGTGTGTGTGTGTGTGTGTGTGTTGTGTGTTACGTGGATAGTGGATATTCTTGGCCGAGTTTGGGACCAGGATTCTTGGCAAAACTGGAGGAACCAGGCAGTCGCAGGTCTGCACCTAAACCTTCTTATTGATTATGTTGAAGGTAGATCTTTTATCGTGGTTTCTCTAAGGCGATCAGTTAAACAAAAACACTCTGAGTGCGATTGTTTCCACAGTGAAGTGTTATGGAGATCTATTTCGTGATCTTCACTCACCCAGAATCCGCATTCCAATGGCGAAATTGCCAGCTGCTCTCTGTTTCATCACCAGAGTACAACTACATAGCCTTTGGAAAATGATGGCAGATAACATTTGCTCTGACGAAATTATAATGATGATGGATTCTATGCTTCTGATGGTGATGCTGGAGCAGTGATAAGATTGAATGAGTGTTGGAAACCCAGGGGATGAAGTCGATATCCTTCGGGTTGATATCCGATTTCACTATGAAGAACAGCCTAGGGCAATCTTGCAAACAACGCGACCAGGAAGCTTACAAACAATTTAGACGTCTCTCTCATATGCTCGCAATAAAGGATGCAAGACTCTGTATGAGATGCAAGTACGCACGCTCACTGAGTATGCTATACTTTACTGTATTGTCTGTCCCCAGTCTCATCTACGGACTTCTTGACAGATAGGAAGAGAGCTGGACGATTCATCTGGATCCGACCAAGACAGATCCGTCATCTCAACCGAGTCTTCAACACCGAAGGCATGTGGGCGGCCTTACTGTTATGTACAAGGTATGTTGTCAAGGGTCCAAACTTGGCTCTACTCTGAGGGACAGCGGAAGTGAGCTTTATACAACATGGCGGGTAGCAAACAGCAACTACAATCTGGCTGTACCCTTCTCAAGCACCTCACTTCTGAGATAATTCATTCCTGGAAGATATTCTTACAACATAACGATATCGATGAAATAAAATCAGTTGACCAAATAAAATCACTGACCCACAGATGGCTCTAACTTCTTCCCATTCCATATTTGTATATTCATAACAATTAAAAGCTTTCAACTGTGCTTCATGTAGGTTACAGCTCTGTACCTGAAAAAGAGGTAGGACCTTAACCGGACACTATAAAAACCTGGTATGAAAAAGTGAGAACACAGACTGTACAAAGAGAACACTAACACACACTGATAGCCAGGCAGGTTGCCGCAAACTTACTGAATGAACTTCATTTATTACGGATTTGAGAAAGCTTAGCATAGCCCCATCCCCTCCATCTTCCTTCTATCTCTCGGTCTTTGTCTCTGTTTCTCTCTCTCTCTTTCTCTCTCTCGCTCTTCTCTCTCTCTCACCTTATTCTTATGCGTTCTTCTCTCTCTCTCTCTCTCTCGCTCTCTCTCTCCTCTCTCTCTCTCTCTCGCTCTCTTCTATAGAGATATTATATATATATATATGATACAGTATTACCATATTATTTCCTGCTCTAATTAATATTTATAATTTTGTACTTTCGTAGATCTCAACAAATAAGGGCGGAATATTACAATCACAGTAGTCCCTGAAAAAGTGGGTTCTTACAAGGGTTATCAAACTTCTTGGTTTATTCTTTTTCACTTGACTATTTTTTTTTAATCTTGTCATTATTATTGTAATTATTAATAATCACGGGACACTTGAACGTCCCTCTTGTTTCAAAAGATTTCCTCCTCGTGTCCGACACAAGTGCTGGAGATATGAGTCGTTCTTGAGTGATGAACGTTATAAAATGGAATGAAAAACAAAACAGAGGAACAAGAAAAAAAATTCAGGCAACCTCCTTTAGGTACAAACTTATGGGTTACCTAATTAAGACATTATAAGGTAATTTAAAGAGTAGGGAACATGTTCTCCATTCCTAAAGGTAACTTATTCCCTGCAAAATTTACTTTTATTTTGTGATACTGTGTACAATTTGCAAATAAAGGGTGCTTTAAAAGTTGAAATAATCAATTTATGAATAAGACAATGAAAAAATGGTTTCAAGGTTTATTTATGAAGAAAAATGTTAAAAGGTAAGAGAGTGATTCAAGGAATGGTTAAATTATTTTAACAGCATACTCGGTTTCGATATTGTAAATTCTTATCAAAATTTCAAATCATTCAGTGAAATGTCACGGTTATACCTCTACTTTTTTCTGGGATAAAATAACAATCAAAATATCGGGTTATCCTCAGCGAGCTCATAAAACTACATTAATAACTTCATTACAAAAACAATGAAATTAAAACTCCAGGAAAGAGTTTCACTTCTAAGACATGAAAATGATTTGGGAAAGGGATTTCACTTCTAAATACGTGAAAACTGATTCTGGGAAAGAATTTCACTTCTAAAGACGTGAAAACTGATTCTGGGAAAGAATTTCACTTCTAAAGACGTGAAAACTGATTCTGGGAAAGAATTTCACTTCTAAAGACGTGAAAACTGATTCTGGGAAAGAATTTCACTTCTAAAGACGTGAAAACTGATTCTGGAAAGAATTTCACTTCTAAAGACGTGAAAACTGATTCTGGGAAAGAATTTCACTTCTAAAGACGTGAAAACTGATTCTGGGAAAGAATTTCACTTCTAAAGACGTGAAAACTGATTCTGGGAAAGAATTTCACTTCTAAAGACGTGAAAACTGATTCTGGGAAAGAATTTCACTTCTAAGACGTGAAAACTGATTCTGGGAAAGAATTTTCACTTCTAAAGACGTGAAAACTGATTCTGGGAAAGAATTTCACTTCTAAAGACGTGAAAACTGATTCTGGTAAAGAATTTACTGGGTTATGCTGGGCTAACAATTAATAATTTTTTTGTTACGTGGTATTCCAGTACACAGCCTCCCAAATTTAAAATGCATCTTGTTGGACTTCAGAGATGAACTGATATTTCAGCAAGATGTACTGTAGTCGCTGAGCGATCCAATAAGGGCATCCTCGTATTTCATTATCCCGCATTTCCTCAATTTCGGTGCTTGTAAATGGAATAATGGAGGCTGGTCATAAAATTCCAGTGGAGCAAAATATAGAAATATGCATATACGTGTGTATGTTTATGCATATGAATTTCTGTATATCTGCGTACTCTTCAATGAATACATGTATGTGTATATATGTATTTGTTTGCGTATTTATGCAAATGAGTATTTGTGTATTTACATATGTAATTTTGTAAATGAATACTTGTGAAGACGTTTACTTATACATATGCATTTGTGTATAAGTATGTGTATATATGTATGTGTGTAAAATTTGTGTATATATATAATATAATATTTACGCATGCATGAGTGTATCACCAACAATGCCACCATTACCACCTCTGGTGTCACCACCACCACTGATACTACCACCCTAACCACCATCACATGCACCACCACCAACAAACTATCACCATCAACACCACACCACCACCACTATCCTCACCTGTAACCAACATAGTCAATGTCTCGGCAACACCTGAAATAGTGAATTTGAATAGTGAATTTGATGTAAATATTACTGAAAAAGAGAACAGGTACATGTCAGTGGCTACACAAGTCTTCACATATAGTTAATCATGGTTTAAAATGTGAAATCAATTGAATACAGTGTTCTGAAGTTATAAACGAAAATCTAGCATCACGTAGTACAGTATTCATTCAATTAAAAAATGCAAAAAAAAAAAAAAATAATAAAAATAAATAAAAAAACGATTTTTCAATGTTTTTCATGCTTTTTTTTGTAGTTGCATTAGTTTTAAAAACGCTCTTTAAACCTCTAAAAAAATATTTTGTGGTTTTTAAATTGTCAATTTTAATAAAATAAAAATAACTTATTTCATGCTGACGTTACAGAAAAGAGCATTGTTAGTGTCGGCAATCCTAACACTATTTTTGTGCTCCCTAAGTCTGTCAGTCACCGTCTGGTTGAATCCTTCCTAATACACAACTGGCATTCCTCCTTAACATGATTATAGTTAACATTATTTTCTGTAGGTTATCAATAACATTCCTCCTGGTTGGTTAGCAATGTTAACATTCATCCTGGTAGGCTAGATATGTTAATATTTATTCTGGAAAATTTTCAATGTTAGCCTCCTCCTGGTAGGCTAGGAAAGTTAACATTCCTCCAACGAAGTCAGTAATACTAACATTCTTTGTGGGAAGTCAGCAATGTTACTTACTCTTTTCCTTATGGGATTTGCCTAGTATGGGCCAACAGGCCTGCTGCAGTGTTCCTCCTTTCTTATGTTCTTATGCTCTTATGTTAAACTATTAATATTGATATTTCAATAACAATATAACATTCCTCGTTGTGCAAGAAAGGTATAAAATACCGACAATATGAAAGTTAAGACACATGTGCAACATCTGGATATCTTTATTGATAGACGTTTCGCCATCCATGGTTTAAAAC
>NC_069498.1:10523731-10542133 GCF_026875155.1 Cherax quadricarinatus
CTGGGGGTCATGAGTCTGGAACCCAATTCTTTAAGGAAAGTGTGGCATTTTTTCCCCATGATCCCAAGGTCTCTGATCCCACTGGGACAAATTGATACTGTTGGCTAATGTCCCTGTACTTGCTGATCTTGTACTCCTCCCTGTGGTCAGCAGCTCCTCCCTGTCGCCCCACATTGTGATGGATATAGGTGTCAGCCAGTGTGGACACACAGGTATAGTCCCATGCTAAGAGCTTGCCATTCTTCCAAGGATAGATGCTGATCCCGTTGGGGCGGTTTGCTGGGTTGTGGGTATTGTTGGCTGCTAGTGATCAGGGCTCCCTCTAGGCAGGGCATCCAGTTGTAGCAAGGGTTCTCTTAATGATGTCGTTGACCTCATTGTGTCTTGCATGCCAGCCCTTGGTTTTGGAACAGTTAAGACCATGTAGACCGTATTGGTCTGCTTGCACTTCGCCGCAAATACACATATATTCTGTGTGAATTGGGGCAACAAGGCGCAGAGTTACTGCAATACGGAGGGTCTTGGGGTCGAGTCGCGTTCCCATTGCCGATATGGGAACTGTTTGGAGGAAGTCCCAGGAGTGATGTGCACTCACAGCCTGGAGACGGGCAATCTCCCTATCTGATGTTGCAGCCCTGAGCATGCTGGCAAGCACCTTTTCAGCAATCGGGCCATCTCAGCTTGACTGTTTGTGAGCCAGTGCTGCACTAGGGTTTGGTGCTGGAGCAGCAAGTGTCTCCCATTCGGTGATGGCACTGGCATAGCTAGGGTCTTCTACTCCTGCTGAGTCACTGAGGCTGTCAGGAAGAATTTGTCTTATCAACTCGTTTGATTTTATGGAAGAGGATAGGAAAGCTGGTAGAGCAATCTTGGAGGATCTGCGTACTCCTAGCCCTAAAAGCCTGACCGGAAGTGAGGCATGCAACCACTGTCCATCGTCAAGGGAAAGATTCAATACACTCTCTAGCATGGCCTTCAGGAGAGAGTCATATTCCTTGAGTTTGGACTGCTGAAGGCTGGGGAGCATCTCAGAAAATAGGTAAGTTTTGGGATTGACAGGCACCTGGTGAGTAGGTAGAAGCCATCGTGTGTGTCAATGTCTTTCATCCTGCTTTCCATCGTCCGGAGGTCTGAGACTTTTTTTCCTAGGATCAGATCGATGGCATTGGACCCAAGAGGAGCACCGATGAGAGTGCTATTGGCTGGATCAAGGGCTCGTGCTCCTGGTAAAACGGCACAATTTATTCTGGATAATCTTTTTGATTGGTGGAAACTATTTCACATTTGGGGGGGTTCAAAGAAAAGCCCAGGCTTTCTCCCATTTCTTAATTTTTAAACTGATGTCCTCTAGGAGAGATTCTGTTGTGCCACCCGGGGTACCGTCGTCCAGGAACCAGATATTGAGCTCACTAGAGAGTGCCCTCCGTGACTTCCTTGACCAAACAAAAATAGAAAAATATATATATATAAAATATATATATAATAATATATATATATATATAAAATTTATAATATAATATATAATATATAATATATATATATTATGTCGGCCGAATAGGCAAACTTGCGATCTTGGTTAAATAGCAACGCTCATCTGCCATATAGGACAAGTGAAATTTGTGTATGCAATAATTTCGCCAAAATCATTCTGAACCTAACGAAAAAAAATATATTTCACTGTGTTTGTTTAGTATTAAATTATTGTAAACAAATCTAAAATATATTTAGTTGGGTTAGGCTAAAATAAATTGCACTTTTTTATAATAAGGTTAGGTAAGTTTTTAAGTTTCTTTTGGTGCAAAATTAAAATTTTTTACTTAACTTTAAATGAAAAAAATATATCTGTAACGTATAAGAGAAAATTTTAGAAAGACTTAATTTTAAATGATTTCTTGCAAAATTGACCATTTTTACATATTCGGCACGAAATATATAAATATATATATATAAATATTTTATATATATAAATAAAATAAAATATAAAAATATATATATATATATAAAATATATATATATAAAATATATAATATATATAATATAAAATATAAAATTTTACATATATATATGTCGTGCCAAATATACAAAACTGGTCAATTAGCAAGAATCATTTAAAATTAAGTCCTTCTGAATTTTCTCTTATACGTTTAAAGATATATATTTTTCATTAATGTTAATGAAAAAAATTTTAATTTGCACCCCCAAAAACTTGAGAAAACTTACCTAACCTTTATTATAACAAGAGCAATTTATTTTAGCCTAACCCAACAAAATTTAAATTTTAAATACGTTTCAATAATTTAGTACTAAACAAACACAATCAAATATATTTTTTCGTTAGTTTTAGAATGATTTTGGCGAAATTATTGCATACACAAATTTTTACCCTTTTCCTATTGGCATATATATATTATATATATATATATATATATAATATAAATATATAATATATATTTAAAAATATATTTATATATATTATATATATATATAAATATATATATATTTTTATATTATATATATATATATTTATATATAATATATATTATAATATTTAGATATATATATATATAATATATATATATTATATATATATAATATATAATATTTTATAAAAACCCATATATATGGAAATATAAAATATATATATATATATATATATATATATATTTAAAAAATTTTATATATATATATTTTATGCGGTTTAAAAAAAAACTGTTGTCCAGAGGGCTGGGGAAAAGGGGGTTGTTGAGGTGGTTCGGACATGTAGAGAGAATGGAGGGGAAACAGAATGATTTTCAAAGTGAAAAAAATCCCGTAGTGGAAGGAAGGGGGGGAAAAGGGGGCGGCCAGGAAAGGGGTTTTTGGGAGGGGGGAAAGGTGGGTTTTTTGTGCGAAAGGGGGGTTTGGGCTTTTCCCGCAGGCATGCGTGAGGTTGGGTTTTATAGGAGGAATGGAGACAAATGGGTTTTTTAAAATTGACGTGCTTTTTTGGAGTGTGAGCAAAGTAACATTTATTTTAAAAGGGTTCAGGGAAAACCGGGAGGGCCCGGGCTTGGTCCTGGAATGGGGGAAGGGACAGTGCCTGCACTCTGAAGGAGGGGTTTAATGTTCAGTTTTTAAAAATTTTAGTGTAAAGCACCCCTTTTGGCAAAACCCGTGATGGAGTGAATGATGGTGAAAATTTTTCTTTTTTTGGGCCCCCCGCCTTGGTGGGGAAACGGCCCGGGGTGATAATAAAAAAAATATATATATTAATACCCTTTTATTTTATATATATATTGGAAGAAAATAAAAGGAAGAAAATGAATGTTTTCAGATACCCTTTGGGGGGGTTTACGTGTCGGCGGATGGATTTTTTTGAAGGGGGGTTTTTAATCATAGAAATTTATGAGGGAAAAAAAGGTTTAGTGGTGCGTTGGGTATATGGGAGTCAAAAAACGTTATCTATGGAGGCAAAGAAGGGAATGTATGAAAGTATAGTAGTACCAACACTCTTATATGGGTGTGAAGCTTGGGTGGTAAATGCAGCAGCGAGGAGACGGTTGGAGGCAGTGGAGATGTCCTGTTTAAGGGCAATGGTGTGTGTAAATATTGTGCAGAAAATTCGGAGTGTGGAAATTAGGAGAAGGTGTGGAGTTAATAAAAGTATTAGTCAGAGGGCAGAAGAGGGGTTGTTGAGGTGGTTTGGTCATTTAGAGAGAATGGATCAAAGTAGAATGACATGGAAAGCATATAAAATCTATAGGGGAAGGAAGGCGGGGTAGGGGTCGTCCTCGAAAGGGTTGGAGAAGGGGGTAAAGGAGGTTTTGTGGGTAAGGGGCTTGGACTTCCAGCAAGCGTGCGTGAGCGTGTTAGATAGGAGTAAATGGAGACGAATGGTACTTGGGACCTGACGATCTGTTGGAGTGTGAGCAGGGTAATATTTAGTGAAGGGATTCAGGGAAACCGGTTATATTTCATATAGTCGGACTTGAGTCCTGGAAATGGGAAGTACAATGCCTGCACTTTAAAGGAGGGGTTTGGGATAATTGGCAGTTTGGAGGGATATGTTGTGTATCTTTATATGTGTATGCTTCTAGACTGTTGTATTCTGAGCACCTCTGCAAAAACAGTGATAATGTGCGAGTGTGGTGAAAGTTTTGAATGATGATGAAAGTATTTTCTTTTTGGGGATTTTCTTTCTTTTTTGGGTCACCCTGCCCGTGGGAGACGGCCGACTTGTTGAAAAAAAAAAAAAAAAAATATATATATTATATATATATATATTTATATATATATATATTTTATATATATATATATATATATATATATATATATATATATATATATATATATAAGTATAAAATTTGAAAGTAACAATTACTTTCTCGCAAGTGTTCATAATTCAACGTGTATGTTTAGTATGAAGTATTTTGAAATTAGTGTATAAGAGTCATTTTAAAAAATATATAAAAATATAGGTTTGAATGGAGAGTTTTAAATGTTCTTCACATCTGATAATGACTATAAAGTGAGTGGAAATCTCTCAGTTACTGGGAAAATAACAGAGGTATAGAGGGGAGTGTAATGGTTTAGGCTGAAAAAAAGACAATGTCAATGCAAAAAAAAAAAAAAAAAAAGAAAAGAGAGAAAATAATGAAATTAATGAAGATCATGAGGAATTTTGAGAAAAAAGAACTTACAGTGTCAAGTCGATGAAACAACTCATGAAGATGGACGTATATTTACATGGATGAAAAATGATTCATGTGAAAGGGAAGAAAACTAGTGAATACTGATCAAAAATAAAGAAGAGTGAAATAACAGAACTCCATTTTGGGATGATTCCACAAAATGCATTAGTGAAAATGATATATCAATTCTATGTAAATGGATGGTGGGTTTACAAATATATGGAGAGAAAAAGTCAGTGTTATATTGGAAATTGCGTAAGTTTTTTATATTTTTAGATAAGTGAAAGTGAGTGGAATGAAAAATAATCTTGTTTAACCACGACAAGTGTTGCCTAAATGTTTAGCATGAAGCGCGTATATGTTTTGCTTAAACGCTTTAAACTTAGTTTAGTCGGAAATGAGATTGAGAGTAATGTGGAATGAAATACGATTTTTTTTAATACATTACGAAAAAGAGTTTTTATAAATTTTAATGGCGGAGTGAAGTTAAAAAAAGCAACCTGTTGTATACAAGAGAAACTTAAAAATTAAATTAATGGATCTTAAGCAGTGACACTGAGCACATGGATGTGTGTAGACAAGTAAGAACATAACAAAGAAAGAAGGGAACACTGTAACAGGCCTACTGACCCATGCGGAATATGTCCATTTCCCCCCCCCGGATTAGACCAATGACCCACCCCCCGGAAATTTTCCCAATGACCCCACCCAGTTGGTCATCCCCACTCAAGGATGGTGGCACTGTACCAGACCCAGCGCACAAGCTAGTCAGGTCCAACTCACACTCACCCACACCCACTCATGTTTTATCTTTAAACCCAATTTTTAAAAATACACAACGTTTTAGCCTGATAACTGTACTCGGGAGTTTGTTCCCCTCATCCACGACTCTATTTCCTAACCAGTGCTTTCCTATATCCTTCCTGAATCTGAATTTTCAACTATCTTGAAGCCCATTGCTGCGAGTCCTATGTTCTTGGCTGGAAATTTTCAGCACCACAACTATTTACATCCCCTTTATTTATTCCTGTTTTCCATTTTCATACACCTCGATCAATATCCCCGTTATTCTACGTCCCCTTTCGATGGAGAGTGCAGTTTCTGAGCCCGCAAGTCTATCCTCATAGGGAAAAGAGTTCTGATACATGGGAGAGGATCATCTTTGTCAATCCTCCCTCTGTTCGTTTTCCCAGTAGCATTTATATCCATTCTGTAATACGGTGACCAGACGAGAACTGAGACAGCATAATCTAAATATGAGGCCTTTAACCAATGGATTATATAGTAGTTGATGAATGGAAAAACCCTGTGGACTTCTATTATTTATATACTTCTAGATATGAAGACAAGTATTCTATTTAGCTTTATTGCGAACACTAATCCACTGTGTAAGTCTTTGGTTTTAGGTTTCTGCTACCCAGAACTCCTAAATCTTTTCGCAATCGGTAGAGTATTAAGTATCTTCTTTATGTAGTTCCAGACTTTGGAACAGAACTTCTACAGGCTGAGGTCTGAACAACCTCCAAATCTTCGACCTTCAAGGGTTGATGGACTGTTACCATCGTCTTCACATCTCTACTGCTCCTGCCTAATTTATGACTCGACCTGAAGAAGCCCTACTGTGTAGGCGACACGTTTCGAAATAAAGGGGGGGGTTGCCTAAATGTTTGCCTATGTGTCTAATCGACCAAGTTCCTCTTTTCATTCCTTTAACACCCTTTGCAAACAGTTCTAGGACCCTGGTGGATTTGTTAGGTTTGAGTTTCTCTATTTGTCTGAGGACCATGCAAAAATGAGGAGAAATGAAAAACTTAGGGATGTGATTTATGAAGGAAAGTAGTGAGATGGGAGTGTTGGCCCAAAACAGGGGTTTTGATAGTAATGGAAAAAGAGGATGGGTGGAACGGTTGGTTTGATGCATTGTGGAATCTATAAAAACTCTCAATGAATTTAGGTTTTAATCCAAAAAAAAAAAAATGAATATATTTAAACAATGAACAGATTTAAAAACTCTAGATTTATAAATTGAATAAAATAAAATACACAAAATTTAGGAGTCTTTATCAAAAAAACCGATGTTTTAAGATAATAAGAAAGAGGAAGGAACACTCCACAGGGCCTACTGACCTTGCGGAGCAGGTCATGTCCCCTCCACGGATTAGCCAAAATGACCCCCCCCACGGATTAGCCCAAGAACTCACCAGTCTGGTCAATTCAACTCAAGGGAAGGAGCAACGGCCTCCAGACCCCAGCAACTCACACCCACCCACACCCACTCTGTATGTATCTAACCTATTTTTTAAAAACTACACAACGTTTTAGCCTCTCTGAATAAACTGTACTCGGGAGTTTGTTCCACTCATCCACAACTCTATTACCATACCAGTGCTTTCCTATTTTCCTTACTTTGATCTGAATTTTTCCAACTTGAAACCATTGCCACGAGGCCTCTCTGTCTTGGCAGGATATTTTCCTGGCCCGCTATTTACATCCCCTTTATTTATTCTGTTTTCATTTATACACCTCGACCATTATCCTCCCTTAATTCTACCCCTTTCGAGAGGGGGAGTAGTGCAGATTCAGGGCCTTCAGTCTATCCTCATAGGGAAGATTTTCTGATACCAGGGGATCATCTTTGTCATCCTCCTCTGTACGTTTTCCAGAGCATTTATATCATTCTGTATTACCGGTGACCAGAACTGAGCAGCATAGTCTAAATGGGGCCCCCTCCTTACCTAACAAGGATAATAGCGATTTGTAAGAACAACCTGGAGAATTCGATTATTTTATACTTCTTGATTTGAAGCCAAGAAAGATTCTGTTAGCTTTATGGCGAACACTAATGTCACTGTGTTTGTCTTGGTTTTTAGAGTTCTGCTAACCAAACTCCTAATCCTTTTGACAACCAGTAGTATTAGATCTACATTATTGGTTTATGTTGTGGCATGGTTATTTAAACTGTCCAACAGATTACTAAACTTTGCATTTGTCAATATTAAACTTCATCTTGCCACTTCCCGACCATTGCATCAGTCTAGTCAAATTCATCCTGGAGGGATCTTTTGTTGTCCTCATTAGAATGAAATTGGAGGGCCTATTTTGGTTTTTTTGTCATCAGCGAAATTTTGCTTATGTCGTATTTTTTCCCTCATCTATGTCGTTTATGTAAACTGTTGGTTGATATCAACAATGGGCCCAACGGCTGACCCCTGAGGATCACCGCTTGTGAGTGTGCCCCACCCAATTCCTTATTTCTTTCCACCCCCCCCCCTTTTTATGCCAAACTTCTCTGCTGACTATTTGTCATCCATGCTTTCTACCCAGGAAAAAATTGAAGAAAAAAATTCTTCCTCCTTTCCGTGTGCCTTAAGTTTCCTTCAATAGCCTCTGATGTGGAAACTCTATCGAAGGCTTTACTGAAGGCCGTATACACAATATCATATTCATTACCTTGATTACTACTCAAAACTCCTTAGTGAAAAAAAAAAGTTAGGTTATTCGTACGACAGGAACGCCCTTTGTAAAACCGTGTTGAGATTCATTTAATATCAATCTGTGCCCTACAAGATGATGTGCTTCGAATTGCTTCGTCAATTATTGATTCCATAAATTTTCCCACTATGGTCCTATAGTTCGAAAAGCCAAGGGGGACCGTCACCTGCCTTGTAAATAGGTATTACATTTGCCATTTTCCACTAACAAGGCACCTCTATGCCAGTTTGTAGTGATTTAGTTTTAAGTTGTAAGTAAGTTTACTTCTAAGTTATTGTTTTCAAATGCGATATGAATAATAAACAAAAAAAAAAAAGACACAATACCTGTGACTGGAACGATACTCAAATAAACCCGCACATAGAAGAGAGGAGCTTACGACGACGTTTCGGTCCGATTTGGCCCCTTTTACAAAGTCAATACTAACTTTGTAAATGGTCCCAAATTTTCCCCCGGGTCCAGTCGGCCTGATGAAAACGTCTTCGTAAGCCTCCTCTCTGTCTATGTGCCGGGTATTGTTGTTATCGGGGAGTTGAAATAATCATATTAAGAAATTAACAGAAATAATAAGAATGGGTGAGATGCCCTGAATCTCTACTTACTCTCGTTCCAAGGAAGTCGTTTAGTGATTACTTTGGTTCAAGAATGTCTTCCAATGAATTACTTACTCTGGTTCAAGGATGTTTTAGCTGAGTACTTTTGTTCGGGATGTTCTATAGATGATTACTTTTGGCTCAAAATTGTCTTTAGTGGATTACTTACTCTGTTCAAGGATGTATTTAGTGATTATCTAAACTC
The DNA here is from genome assembly GCF_026875155.1 of Cherax quadricarinatus. Taxonomy (NCBI): domain Eukaryota; kingdom Metazoa; phylum Arthropoda; class Malacostraca; order Decapoda; family Parastacidae; genus Cherax; species Cherax quadricarinatus. Next base: position 10,532,692 of record NC_069498.1, read on the forward strand.
TGGTTCAAGGGTTTCTAGGATTGTTCTTTTGTGATATACTTTACTCTGGTTCAAGGATGTCTTTTAGTGATTTACTTTCTCTGGTTCAAGGATGTCTTTAGTGATTACTTCTCTGGTTCAAGGATTGTCTTAGTGATTACTTACTCTGGTTTCAAGGATGTCTTTAGTGATTACTTACTCTGGTTCAAGAGGATGTCTTTAGTGATTACTTACTCTGGGTTCAAGGATGTTCTATAGTGATTTACTTTACTCTGGTCTCAAGGATGTCTTTAGTGATTACTTACTCTGGTTCAAGGATTGTCTTTTTGTGATTTACTTACTCATCTGGTTCAAGGATGTCTTTAGTGATTACTTAATATGGTTCAAGGAAAGATCTTTATGTGATTATTCTATGGTTCAAGGAAAGTCTATAGTGATTACTTACTTGGTTCAAGGAAGACTTTAGTTGATTACTTACTCGGTTAAAGAATTTCGTTAGTAATGACTTACTCTCGTTCAAGGAACTACTTTAGTGATTACTTTGGTTGTCAAGAATGGTTTCTATGATTACTTACTCTGGGTCAAGGATTGTCTTTAGTGATTACTTTGGTTCAAGAGATGTCTCTTTAGTGATTATTTGGTTTCAAGATGTCTTTAGTGATATTACTCCTTCTTCAAGGTAATAGTCTCTAGTGATTAAAGAATTTGTGTATTTCTGTTAGGTGGGTTACGTCCTTATAATTTTAACACGAACCTTAAGAGTGTCGTCAAACTTTGTCATTGCAGGTTTCACCAGACATGCTGTGAATTCTTCCCTTCAAGGAAGGTTCCATTGACGCTGGTGAGGGGCTCGGATCAAGGGGAATTGGATCTTATGCTCCAGTTAGCTGAATGTAAGCCAGAATACCTCTCACCATCCCCCTCACAGGCGCTGTATAATTCCTACGGGTTTAGACTTCCACCTTGATCCTTGATTATAATAATATGAATTCTTGTCTCTTTAGTTCCATTCATGATCCATAATCTGAAGATGATACATAAGTATTGAAATATGAAAATATAATGAATGATTGCATGTGGAAAACATAGCACAGTTTCTTCACAAGGGGGGAGATAAAATAATTAAGTATTTTTTAAATAATCGTGTGTTATGAATACATTTGGAAATTAAATAAGATGTAATTGTATATTCTTCCCACTGTTAAAGTGAAGCTGCTTTACTCTGTTTACTGCAATAGTGCCATCTTGAATCCAGCTTTACCTGTTACTGCAATAGCTGCCATCTTGATCAAGCTTACACGGTTTCTGCAATAGTTGCCATCTTGATCCAGCTTTTACACTGTTTACTGCAATAGCTGCCATTCGTGATCCAGCTTTACAATGTTACTGCTATAGTTGCCATCTTGATCCAGCCTTTTACAATGTTTTGTTGCTGCAATAGTTGCCATCTGATCCAGCTTTACACTGTTGCTGCAATAGCTGCCATTTGATCCAGATTTACACTGTTTTGCAATAGCTGCATCTTGATCCAGGCTTTACAACTGTTACTGCAATAGCTGCCCCTTGATCCAGCTTTACCACTGTTACTGCATAATTCTGCCATCTGATCCAGCTTTACACTGTGACTGCAATAGCTGCCATCTTGATCCGCTTTTACACTGTTACTGCTATAGCTGCCATCTTGATCCAGCTTTACACTGTTTCTGCATAGCTGACTTCTTGATCCAGCTTTTCTCTGTTACTTGCATAGCTGCCATTCTTGATCACAACTTTACATGTTACTGCAATAGCTGCCATCTTGGATCAATGCTTTAACTGTTACTGCAATAGTTGCCATCTGAATACAGCTTTTGACACTGGTTACTGCATTTAGTTGCCCTCTTGATCCAGCGTTACACTGTTAATGCAATTAGTTGCCATCTTTGATTCCAGCATTACACTGTTACTGCAATAGTATGCCTCTTGATCCAGCATACACGGTTACTGCTTTAGTTGACATCTGTCCAGCTTTACTCTGTTACTGCAATTAGCTGCCATCTTGATCCAGCCTTTACACTGTTACTGCAATAGTTGCCATCTTGATCCAGCTTTACACTGTTACTGCAATAGCTGCCATCTTGATCCAACTTTACACTGTTACTGCAATAGCTGCCATCTTGATCCAGCTTTACCACTGTTTTCTGCAATAGTTACATCTTGATTCCAGCTTTTCATCGTTACTGCCACTAGTTGCCATCTTGTTCCCAAACTTTACACTGTTACTGGGGCCTATACTGCCATCTGGATCCATGCTTTACAATGTTACTGCAATTGCGCCATCTTGATCCAGCTTTACACTGTTAACTGCCAATGGCTGGCCCCATCTTTGATCAAGCTTTACACTGTTACTGCAATAGCTGCCATCTTGATCCAACTTTACACTGTTACTGCAATAGCTGCCATCTTGATCCAGCTTTACACTGTTACTGCAATAGTTGCCATCTTGATCCAGCTTTACACTGTTACTGCAATAGTTGCCATCTTGATCCAGCTTTACACTGTTTACTGCAATTGTGGCCATCTTTGATCGCTTTACACTTTTCTGCCAATAGTTGCCATCTTGATCCAGCTTTACATGTTACTGCAATGGTTTGCCTTCGTGATCCTGCTTTACATCTGTTTCTGCATAGCTGCCATCTTGTATCATGCTTTACACTGTTTACTGGCAATAGTTGACAGCTTGATCCAGCCCTTTACACTGGTTAATGCACATAGCTGCCTTCTTGATCCAACTTACACTGTTACTGCAATAGTGCCATCTTGATCAGCTTTACACTGTTACTGCTATTGTTTGCCATCTTTGATCCAGCCTTTTACACTGTTAATGCAATGCGGCCTTGAGATCCAGCTTTACACTGGTACTGCAATAGCTGCCATCTTGATTCAGCTTTATTACAACTGTTACTGCAATAGCTGCCATCTTGATCCTGCTTTACCTGTTACTGCTAGTGCTGCCCATCTTGATCCTACTTACTCTGGTACTGCAATAGCTGCAGCTTGATCCAGCTTTCACTGTTTACTGCAATAGCGCCATTTTTGATCCAACTTTACTCTTTATGCTATAGCTGCATCTTGATCCAACTTTTTCACTGTTACTGAATAGATGCCATCTTGATCCAGCTTTACACTGTTTACGGCAATAGCTGCCATCTTAGATCCAACTTTAACACTGTTTTACTGCAATAAGCACTGCCATCTTGATCCAGCTTTACACTGTTACTGCCAATAGTGGCATCTTGATCCAGCTTTAACTGTTACTGCAATTGTTGACCATCTGGATCCAGCTTTACACTGTATACTGCATTAGTTGCCATCTGGAGCCAAGCTTTACTCTGTTACTGCAATAGTTGCCATCTTGATCCAGATTTCTACTGCTGTTACTGCAATAGTTGCATCTTGCTATCCATCAAGACTTTACCACAGTCCTCGTTACACTGCAATAGCTGCCATCTTGATCCAGCTTTACTTGTTGCTGCAATTGCTTCCATCTTGATCCAGCTTTACACTGTTACTGCAGTGCTGCCATCTTGATACAGCTTTACACTGTTGCTGCAATAGCTTGCCATCTGGGAATCCAAGCCTTTACACTGTTACTGGAATAGTTGCCATCTTGATCCAGCTTTACACTGTGACTGCATAGTTGGCCATCTTGATCCAGCTTTACCTGTTACTGCATAGCTGCCATCTTGAATCAGGCTTTACACTGTTGCTGCAATAGCTGCCATCTTGATCCTAGGTTTACACTGTTACGGCCAGTTAGCTGCCATCTTGATCCAGCTTTACATGTAGGCTCTGCAATAGCTGCCATCTTGATCCAGCTTTACACTGTTACTGAGGAGCTGCCAATCTTGATCCAGCTTTATACTGTTACTGCAATTGTTACCATCTTGATCCAGCTTTAACACTGTTACTGCAATAAACTGCCACTTGATCCAGCTTTTTTTTTTTTTTTTTTTTTTTTTATTTTTTTTTTTTTTTATGTTTTTTTTTTTTATTTTTTTTTTTTTTTTATTTTTTTTTTTGTTTTATTTTTTATTTTTTTTTTTTTTTTGTTTTTGTTTTTTTTTTTTTGTTTTTTATTTTTTTTTTTTTTATTTAAATCAAAAAAAAATGTTTTTTTAATTTTTGTTTTTTTTTTTTTTTTATTTTTTTTGTTTTTTAATTATTTTTTTTTTTAGTGTTTTTTTTTTTTTTTTTTTTTTTTTTTAATTTAAATTTTTTTTTAATTTTTTTTTTTATTTATTTTTTTTTTTTTTTTTTTTTATTTTTTTTTTTTTTTTTTTTTTTTTTTTTTTTTTTTAAACTTTTTTTTTTTTTTTTTTTATTTTTTTTATTTTTTTTTATTTTTATTTTTTTTTTTTTGTTATTTTTTTTTTTTTTTTTTTTTTTTTTTTTTTTTTTTTTTTATGTTTTTTAAAATTATTATTTTTTTTTTTTTTTTTTTCTTTTTTTTTATTTTTTATGTTTTTTTATTTTTCTTTTAATTTTTTTTTTTTTAAAAAAAACTCTGTTTTTTTTTTTTCTGTATGTTTATGTTCTAGTTTTTTTTCTTTGTTTGTTTTTTTTTTGTGTTTCTTTATTTATTGAGTTTTTTTTTTTTTGTTGTTTGTTGTGATTTGTTATGTGCTGTGTTTTGTTTAGTTTTGTTTTGTTTTGTTTGGTTGTTGTGCGATTTTTTTGTTTGGTTTGTTTGCTGTACTTTTTGTCTTATTTTTTTTTTCGTGTTTTTTGTTTCTTTGTTTGATTTTTTTATTGTGTTTTCTTTTTCCTGGGGGTTATTTTTTGTGTGTTTGTTTCCCTGTGTTTTTTTTTTTTTTATGTGTATTATTGCTTTTGTTTCTTGTGTTGCTTGTTTGAGTCTGTGTGTGTTTTTTTTTTGTTGATTGTGTTTGATTTGTGTAGTTTTTTTCTTTTAATGTGTTTAATTCTGTTTCAAAAACCCTTCTATTGTAAACTTGCATTTTATAATGTTACTTCTATCTTGGACCTTAACTCTCCAAAGGGGGGTTTAAAGTTTAAAAAACTCATATCGCGCACGTTCACAACAGGTGAGAAACTCCTATCAGTCTCCTTATCACAGGGGAGATGAAGCTCCTATCAGTCCGTCCTCACACAGGAGGAGGAATTTCACTATCAGGCCATTATTCACACAAGAAGAGAAAAAAACTCACTTATCAGTCACCTTCACACAGGTGAGAAACTCACTATCAGTCACCTTCACACAGGAGAGATGCTCACTATCAGTCACCTTTACACAGAGAGAAACTCACCTATCAAGTATCCTCATTTTGCTAGAGGAATCTCATTATACAGGTCACCCTCCACAGAGGAGAGAAATCACTATCCCGTCACCCTACACAGGAGAGATACTCACTTTGGTCCTCTCACCACAGGAGTGAAATTCACTATCAGTCACCCTCAAACAGGATAGAGAAATTCACAACTACCAGTCACCCTCAACACAGAGGAGGGAGAAACTCACTATCAGTCACCCTCACAAGCAGGAGAGAAACTCACTATCGTTTCACACACACATATAAGGTAAACTTAGCCTCGGAGGGGGAAACTCGCCGTCAGTCACTTTCAAAGCCGAAGATAAACTACAGTTATTCTCATACGGAAAAGACAAGTTTCCAATAACTCTCACACAAATCTATATCTCGCAATAACACTCACACAAAGCGGTTAACTCTCCTTTTTTCTCACAAACGAGTGGAAAATAATCCTCTCCCCTTCCCCTATCACAGGTAGGCCAACTACTCTCATGTCTAACTCGGGCAAAGAATCGCAGTATGATTCCTTCCAAAGGAGAGAAATTCTTCCTCACTCATCCCTCATTCACCCTCACTCATCTCATTTCGCCCTCCTTCACTCACCATCTGACAGCAGGAAATCGCAGGACGTATATGAAACACCCCGCCCCGGCCCATTGAAGAGAAGACATAAAAAAAAATGGAACCAAAAGAATGAGGAACATGGGATGCGAAAAAAGACTTGGAGAGTTGCCTGAGAGAGAGAGAGAGATGGAGAGAGAGAGAGAGAGAGGGAAGGACGAGGCGAGGGGGCGAGGATGGTGGATGGAGACGAGAGAGAGAGTGAGTAGAGAGGTGAAGGAAGGGAGAGGTGAAGGAGAGGAGTGAGATGGTGAGAGAGAGAGAGAGAGAGAGGAGGGTGAGGAGAAGAGAGAGAGATGAGGGAAGGATTGAGATGAGATAGAGAGAGAGAGAGAGAGAGAGAGAGAGAGAGAGAGAGAGAGAGAGAGAGAGAGAGATTGAGAGAGAGAGAATTGAGCTACTACACAACAAGATGGGCAGCAGTGAGGAAATACACTCCGGCGGTACCCATCTCAAGAACATCACTTCATTTGAGATCATTTATTCCCAGGATGACTCGAGTCTGGAACATGTTCGTCCAGCATAATTACATCAACGAAGTAAAGTCAGCTGACCAAATGAAATCGCTAACCACATGACTCCATCCTCACCCTCTTCCATAAATGTCTCTTATCATTAAAAAGGCTTTTAAATGAGCTGATGTGAGTAACATACCATACCACGGGCGAGGTTTGAACCCGCGGTCAGAGAGTCTCAAAACTCTGACTCTCTGACGTCTGAAGTTTTGAGACTCTCTGACGTCTGAAGTTTTGAGACTCTCTGACGTCTGAAGTTTTGAGACTCTCTGACGTCTGAAGTTTTGAGACTCTCTGACTGCGGGTTCAAACCCCGCCCGTGGTATGGTTTGTTTGCAATCGTTGTCATTTGCGATTCGTGATGAGTCTTGAGTAACAGCTCTTAGCTTTGTCAATAAAATAAGGAACCCTTAATAAACATTGAAAAAATCTTGAGTAACTGAGAGAGAGACGAGAGAGATGTGAGAGAGGGTGAGTAGGAGAGTGAGAGGATGGGGGGCGAGGGGAGAGAGAGATGAGAGAGAGAGAGAAATAAGAGTGAGATACAGACAGTCAGAGAGGAGGAAGAAAGTTTATTATGACTTGAACCAAATTAAAATAAGGGCTCCGTATATAATAATGTATGACAAATGTTTTTTTTAACAAAAAAAATAGTTTTAAGAAATTAAATTTCAACACAATGTGGAAAAGAGGCGGAAAGAAAGCTTCAGAAGCCACTGGAATGACTAGAGAGGATGCCTGGCGAAAACGAACGTTGGCATACAAAAGAGAAGGTTTAAATTTTATTCGACATTCGACGGCGTGGTTCACCTCGCCTATATAGGCACGCCCTCCCAGCAAGCGAACCAAACCAGTTTTAATAAGCCAAAAAATCAGGAGGGGCCCCCCCAACTGTTAAGCTAAACTGGCCTGATTCAACTCGCCAATCACGACAAATCCTGCTAAACTTTGACTCAATGTCTGCGATTGTGGAAAACATTGACAGAACTTACCTCAAGTTTGGTCGGTCACAGACTTACCATGTCTCTTGCACACTTGTCATACTGTACATATAGTAAGGAATTTGTTACGTATACCATGCTTATTTGGTGAAGGAAAATAATGTAAGTGTTTACTCACTGCTGTGTTTTGCTCGGTCGTACATTATTCGGTTATCGTACTGACAGTCAAAAAACAGGTATGCACGCCACAAGACTAAACTTGTGTTTAGTAAATACTCTCGAGAATGAAGCCAATGGTATACTAGGGTAAGATGCCAGTGGAACACTATGGAGGATACGTAGAAGGCTCAAGAAAGAAGTCAGACAAAAAATCCAGAAGGAAGCTAGTGAAAGACTTGGAAAAAGAGCCAGTGAAAGACTCACAAAGAAAGCCATTGAAAGACTCGGGAAGAAAGGCAGTGTAAGGCTCCAAAGAGAAGCCACTGGGAAACTCGGGATGGTAGTCATTCGAAGCCTCAAAAGAATCCATTGAAAGACTTGGGAAGGAAGGCAACAAAACACTCCAGAAGGAAGCCAGTGAAAATAATGAGAAGGAAGCCGGTGGAAACATCGATAAGGACACCATTGATTGCGAAAAGGATTTAGGAGTTCTGGTTAACAGTAATCTAAAACCAAGACAACAGTGCATTAGTGTTCGCAATAAAGCTAACAGAATTCTTGGCGTCATATCTAGAAGTATAAATAACAGAAGTCCTCAGGTTGTTCTTCAACTCTATATATCCTTGGTTGGGCCTCATTTAGACTATGCTGCTCAGTTCTGGTCACCGTATTACAGAATGGATATAAATGCTCTGGAAAGCGTACAGAGGAGGATGATAAAGTTGATTCCATGTATCATAAATCTTCCCTATGAGGATAGACTGAGGGCCCTGAAGGCGTAGAATTAGGGGGATATGATCGAGGTGTATAAATGGAAAACAGGAATAAATAAAGGGGATGTAAATAGCGTGCTGAAAATTTCCAGCCAAGACAGGACTCGCAGCAATGGTTTCAAGTTGGAAAAATTCAGATTCAGGAAGGATATGGGAAAGCATTGGTTTGGTAATAGAGTCGTGGATGAGTGGAACAAACTCCCGAGTACAGTTATTCAGGCTAAAACGTTGTGTAGTTTTAAAAACAGGTTAGATAAATACATGAGTGGGTGTGGGTGAGTGTGAGTTGGACCTGACTAGCTTGTGCTGCTTGGTCTGGTGCCGTGCTCCATCCTTGAGTGGAAGTGACCAGACTGGGTGGGTCATTGGGCTAATCCGGGGGATGGGGGAAACATGGAAACATGGGGATGTACGGCTAAGTTCAACATTATTAAGCTGGTAGGTGCTAGGGTTATGAAAATTTCCAAGCTTTAGAATTTTCCATTTATCTACATTGAAATGCATCTGCCACTTTTCTGATCACGAATTGAGTTTGTCTAAATCCTCCTGAAGTTCCGAGACATCAACGTCTGAATAGATTATCCTATCTATATTCGTGTCATCAGCAAATTTGCTTATGTCACTAGTAATTCCCTCGTCAAGTTCATTTATATATTTTTATTATTAATTTTATTAACACGCTGGCCGATTCCCACCAAGGCAGGGTGACCCGAAAAAGAAAAACTTTCACCATAATTCACTCCATCACTGTCTTGCCAGAAGGGTGCTTTACACTACAGTTTTTAAACTGCAACATTAACACCCCTCCTTCAGAGTGCAGCACTGTACTTCCCATCTCCAGGACTATAATTATAAACAACAATGGGCCTAAAACTGATCCCTGCGGAACGCCACTTGTTACAGATCCCCACTCAGATTTAACCCCATTTATGCACACTCTCTGCTTCCTGTTAGTGAGCCATAACTCGATCCATGACAGCACTTTTTCTCCAGTGCCATGAGCAGACACTTTCTTTAACAGTCTTGGTGCGGTACTCTATCAAAACCCTTCTAAAAACTAAAAGAACAATATCGAATTCTTTTTCATGATCAAACGGCCTCAAAAGCTTACGAAATTAGTTTAAAATTATTAAGCGTGTGGG
>NC_069498.1:10542633-10545133 GCF_026875155.1 Cherax quadricarinatus
GGGGCAGGGGTTCTTTTTAAACCGTTAATTTAATTCCACAAACCCCGGGCCCTTCCCCCAAACCCCCCCCAAACCCAAAACCCCACACCAACCCCCGGCATTGCCCAAAAAAATTCCAAAAATTTAAATTTTTAATTAAAATTTTAAGGTTTTGGGCCTTATAATTAAAAAAATCTAGTTAAGATTTTTGGGGTTTTGGAGTCCCGCCCAAAAAAAAGGTTTCCCCCGGGGGGGGTTTTTATTTTTTTGGCCCAACGGAAGCAAAGTGGAAAAGGGGGTTTAAATTTTTTGGGGGTCTTAAAAAAGTCTTCCCGGGGGGGTCTTTTGGCCTTGGTTTTTTTTAGTCTTATTTTTCGTGCCTCTAAGGGGGGTTTAATTCTTCGTTGGCCCCTTCGGCAACATGTATAAATTTTTTTTTTTTCTTTTGGGCCCCCCTTGGGGGTTCCCAGCTTTAAAAAATTTTAAAATTTTAAAAAAGGGGGAAATTACGGGCTCCTTTTGCTTAAAAAAAATGGATTCTTCAGCTTATGCTGGGTTGGGGTTTCCCTCAATTGGATTTTTGGATTTTGCTTTCAATGAGAAAATGGTTTTCGTTTGGAAATTTTCAAACCCAGAAACCTAAGAAATAAAAATTGCCCCCCCCCCCCTTTCGGGGCCCCCCCCCCCGGGGCCCAACCCCCCGTTTCCCCCCATTTCCCCCCAAAAAACCCAGCCCCGGAAAAAATTCACCAACCCCCCCCCCCCTATTTTTTCAAACCTTTTTAAAAACAAAACGTTTACCCGTAATTTACTGGATTTTGTTCCACTCATCCACGACTCTATTAAAAAACCCAAATGTTTTCCCCATACCCTTCCCTGAATCTGAATTTTTTTCCAACTTGAAACCTTGCTGCGAGCCCTGTTTGGGCGGAAATTTCAGCACGCTTTTTACATCCCTTTATTTATTCCTTTTTTTCCATTTATACACCTCGATCATATCCCCCCTAATTCTTTAACGCCTTCAGGGCCCTCGTCTTATCCTCATAGGGAAGATTTATGATACATGAATCAACTTTATCATCCTCCTCTGTACGCTTTCCAGAGCATTTATATCCATTCTGAAATACGGTGACCAGAACTGAGCAGCTTTAGTCTAAATAGGCCCAACCAAGGATATATAGAGTTGAAGAACAACCTGAGGACTTCTGTTATTTATACTTCTAGATATGACCCCAAAGAATTCTGTTGCTTTATTGCGAACACTAATGCACTGTTGTCTTGGTTTTAGATTACTGTTAACCAGAACTCCTAAATCCTTTTCGCAATCAATGGTGTCCTTATCGATGTTTCCACCGGCTTCCTTTTTCATTATTTTCACTGGCTTCCTTCTGGAGTGTTTTGTTGCCTTCCTTCCCAAGTCTTTCAATGGATTCTTTCTTGAGGCTTCGAATGACTACCATCCCGAGTTTCCCAGTGGCTTCCCTTTGGAGCCTTACACTGCCTTTCTTCCCGAGTCTTTCAATGGTTTTCCCTTTGTGAGTCTTTCACTGGCTCTTTTTTCCAAGTCTTTCACTAGCTTCCTTCTGGTTTTTTTTTGTCTGACTTCTTTCTTGACCCTTTTTACCGTATTCCTTCCTTTAGTGTTCCACTGGCATCTTACCCTATATAAACCCTTGGCTTCATTCTCGAGTATTTACTAAACACAAGTTTAGTCTTGTGGCGTGCATACCTGTTTTTTGACTGTCAGTACGATAACCGAATAATGTACGACCGAGCAAAACACAGCAGAGAGTAAATACTTATATTATTTTCCTTCACCAAATAAGCATGATATACGTACAATTCTTACTATATGTACAGTATGACAAGTTTGCAAGAGACATGGTAAGATCTGTGAACGACCAAACTTGAGGTATGTCTGCCAATGTTGTTCCACAAGTCGCAGACATTGAGTCACAAGTTTAGCAGGATTTGTCGTGATTGGCGAGTTGAATCAGGCAGTTTAGCTTAACAGTGGGGGCCCCTCCTGTTTTGCTTTTAAACTGTTGGTTCGCTTGCTGGGAGGGCGTGCCTATATAGGCGAGTGACACGCGTCGAATGTCGAATAAATTAAACCTTCTCTTTGTATGCCACGTTCGTCGACTGGCATCCTTCTCTAGTCTTCCAGTGGCTTCTGAAGTTTTCTTGCCTCTTTCCACATTTGTTGAAATTTAATTTCTTAAACTATTTTTTTTTTTTTGTAAAAAACATTTTTCATACATTTTATACGGAGCCTTATTTTATTTGGGTCATTCATAATAAACTTTCTCTGACTGTCTGTATCTCTCTCTGTATTTCTCTCTCTCTGTATTTCTCTCTCTGTATCCTCTCTCTCTCTCTCTCTCTCTCTCTCTCAGTTACTCAAGATTTTTTCAATGGTTATTAAGGGTTCCTTATTTTATTGACAAGCTAAGAGCTGTTACTCACGACTCACGAAATCGTAATGACACGATTGCAAACAAACCATACCACGGGCGGGGTT
>NC_069498.1:10550133-10560800 GCF_026875155.1 Cherax quadricarinatus
AATTTATGGAAACAATAATTTACGAAGCAATTCGAAAACCCTCTTGTAGGGGACCCGATTGAAATTAAAAAAATCTCAACACGGGTTTTTCAAAGGGGGGGTTTTCCCGTCTTTCGAATTTTTCCCAACTTTTTTTTTTATAAGGGTTTTGAGGGGGTAATTTAAGGTAATGAAAATGGGTATTGTGTATAGGCCCTTTAGTAAAACCTTTTGATTTTTGTTTCCACATTTAGAGGGGTATTGAAAGGGAAAATTAAGGCACACGGAAAGGAGGAAAAATTTTTTTTTTTTTTGGGTAGAAAAACATGGATGACAAATAGGCAGCAGAGAAATTTGGGATAAAAAGGGGGGGGGGGAAATAAGGAATTGGGGGGGGACCTCACAAGCGGTGTTTCCCCAGGGGGCAGGTTGGGCCCCCTTGTTGAAAAACCCCCAGTTTACATAAAAGACATAGATGAGGGGAAAAAAAAACGACATAAGCAAAAATTTGCTGATGACAAAAAAAAAAATAGGCCCTCCAATTTTATTCTAAAAGAGGCCAAAAGCCCTCCAGGATGGAAATTTTAATAGACTGATGCAATGGGCGGGAAGTGGCAAAATGAAGTTTAATATTGACAAATGCAAAGTTTGTAAATTTTTGGACAGTTTAAAAAAAACCTTGGGCCCCAAATAAACCAAAAAATGTTTGATCTTTAAAAATTTCTGGTTGTCAAAAAAGGGTTTTGGAGTTTTGGGTTTAGCGAAATCTAAAAAACCCAAAACAAAAAAGTGCATTAGTGTTCGCCATTAAAAACTAAAGAATTTTTTTGGCTTCAAAACAAGAAGTATAAAAAAATGGGAATTCTCCCGGTTGTTCTTCAAACCTAATTTTCCTTTTTGGGGGAAAGGGGGCCCCCTTTAGATATGCTGCTCAGTTCTGGTCCCCCGGGAATTTCAGAATGGGGGTATAAATGTCGGAAAAAGTACAGAGGAGGATGACAAAGATGGGTCCCCTGGGATCAGAAAAACTTCCCTATGAGGATAGACTGAAGGCCCCGAATCTGCCACTCCCCCCTCGAAAGGGGGAGGAAATTTTTGGGGGGATAAAGGTCGAGGTGTTTTAAATGGAAAAAAGGGAAAAAATAAAGGGGGTGTAAATACGGGCCGGAAAAAATTTTCCTTTCCAAGACAAAAGGGCCCGTGGCAATGGTTTCAAGTTTGGGAAAAATTTAGATCAAAGTTTAAAGGAAAAAAGGAAAACATTTTTTTGGTAATAGAGTTGTGGATGAGTGGAAAAAACTCCCGAGTACAGTTTATTCAAAAGGGTAAAACGTTGTGTAGTTTTTAAAAAAAAGGTTAGATACATACAAGGGGTGGGTGTTGGGGGGGTGTGAGTTTCTGGGGGCTGGGGCCTTTCTCCTTCCCCTTTAGTTGAATTTACCAGACTGGGGGGAGTTTTGGGCTAATCCGTGGGGGGGGGGCATTTTTGGGTTAAACCGGGGGAGGGGCATTGGGCCTGCTCCGCAAGGGGCAGTGGCCCCGTTTGGGGTGTTCCTTTTTTCTTATTTCTTAAAACATCGGTTTTTTTGATAAAACTCCTTTAAATTTTTTGTTTTTTTTTCAATTTATAAATCTAGAGTTTTTAAATCTGTTCATTGTTTAAAAATTTTTTTTTTTTTTTTTTGGATTAAAACCTAAATTCATTTAGAGTTTTTATTTCCACCCAAAGCAAACAAACCCAAAGTTCCACCCCTCCTCTTTTTCCATTACCCATCAAAACCCCCGTTTTGGGGGAACATCCCATTCCCCTACTTTCCTTATAAATCCATCCCTAAGTTTTTTTTTCCCTCCCTTTTTGCATGGTCCTCAGCAAATAGAGAAACTAAAAACCCAAAAAATCCCCGGGGCCTTGGAACTGTTTGCAAAGGGGTGTTAAAGGAATGAAAAAAGGAACTTGGTTTGATTAGACACTTAAAGGGAAAAATTTTTGGCAACCCCCCTTTTTTTCGGAAAAAGGTCGCCTACAAAGTAGGGGTTCTTCAGGGCGAGTATAAATTAGGCAGGAGCAGTAGAGATGTGAAGGCGGGTGGGAACAGTCCATCAAACCCCTTTAAGGGCGAAAATTTGGGGGTTGTTTAGCCTCGCCGGGGAAGTTTTTGTTCCAAAGTCTGGAACTAATAAAGAAAATCTTAATACCCACCGATTGCGAAAAAGGGTTTAGGAGTTTCCCCCCCCCGGGTAAACAGAAACCCAAAACCAAAAAACTTCCCGTGGTTTTGTTTTCGCAATAAAGCTAAAAAGAATACTTGGCTTTTATTTTCTAGAAGTTTTAAATAATAGAAGTCCCAGGGGTTTTTCCTTTCAACTCTATATAACCTTGGTTAAAAGGGCCCCAAATTTTGATTATGCTGCTCAGTTCTTTGGGGCACCGTATTACAGAATGGATATAAAAAGCTCTGGGAAAAAAGAAAAGAGGGAGGATTTACAAAGATGGGTTTTCCCTGTATCGAAAATCTTTTTTCCCATGAGGATTTGACTTTGGGGGTCCGAAACTGCACTCTCCTCGAAAGGGGGGTTTGAATTTTAAAGGGGGTTTTTTCGAGGTGTATAAAAAGGGGAAAAAAGGAATAAAAAAAAGGGGATGTAAATTTGTGGGGCTGAAAATTTCCAGCCAAGAAAAAGGACTCGCAGCAATGGGGTTCAAGTTTGGAAAAAAATTTAGATTTTAGGAAGGATATAGGAAAGCATGGTTTGGAAAAAGAGTCGTGGTGATGGGAAAAAACCCCCCAGTACAGTTTATTCCGGGGTAAAACGTTTTTGTATTTTTTTTAAAAAATTGGTTAAATTAAAAAACTTTGGGGGGTGGGGGGATAGGGGTTTAGGGTTTGGAAAACCCGACTAAATTGTGCCCTGGGTCTGGAAAAGTGCCCAAACCCTCCTTGAGTGGGGAAGAAACCCGATGGGGGGGGGCAATGGGATAATTTCCGGGGGGGGGGGGCAAAGGGCAAAACCCCGGGGGGGGGGAAAGGACATTTTTCCCCTGGGTCAGTTGGCCCCGTTAAAATGTTCCTTTTTTCCCCTTTGGGTTTTGTTTTATTTTTCTACAAAAACATCCATGTGCCAGTGTCACTGCTTTAAGGGTCCTTTAATTTTAATTTTTTTAAATTTCTCTTTAAAACAAAAAAGGTTCTTTTTTTTAAATTCCCCTCCGCCATTAAAATTTATAACAAATCATTTTTGTAATGTATTAAAAAAAATCGGGATTTCATTTCCACCCTTACTCTCCAAAAACTCATTTCCACTAAACTAATTTAAAAAAAAAAGTTTAAGCTAAAAATTACGCGCTTCATGCTAAAAATTTGGCAACAACCCTTGGGCGTGGTTAAAAAGAATTTTTTTTTCTTCCACTCACTTTTTTTCTTTTTAAAAAATTTTTGAAAAATTACGGGAATTCCAATTTAAACCGGGCATTTCCCCTCCCTTATTTGTGAAAAAACCATCCATTTAACTTTTAATTGATTAAAACATTTTCACAAAGCCCTTTTTGTGGAATCATCCCAAAAGGGGGTTCTGTTATTTTACCCCTTCTTTATTTTTGGGTCAAAATTTTACTAAATTTTCTTTTTCCCTTTCACATTTAAATCATTTTTTCATCCATGTAAATATTCGTCCACTTTAGAGTTGGGTTTTAAACGGGCTTTTACACTGTAAAATTCTTTTTTCTCAAAATCCTCATGATCTTCATTTAAATTTTTTATTTTCCCCTTTCTTTTTTTTTTTTTTTTTTTTTTGCTTGACAAGTCTTTTTTTTAGCCTAAACCCCTAAAAATCCCTCTATACCCTTGTTATTTTCCCAGTTCACGAAGATTTCCCCTCACTTTATAGTCATTATCAGATTGAAGAAATTTAAAAACTCCCCATTCCCAAAACCCAAAATTTTTAAAAAAAATTTTTTAAAAAAGACTCTTATTTCACTAATTTCAAAAAACTTCCATACTAAAAAATACAGTTTAATTATTTTACCCCTTGCGAGAAAGTAAAATTTTTACTTTCAATTTTATACTTTTTTAAAATATATATATATATATTATATATTAAAAAATATAAAATTATATATATATATATATATATTAAAATTTTTAAAAATATAATTATATATTTTTTTTTTTTTTTTTTCAAACAAGTCGGCCGTCTCCCCGAGGGGGGGTGACCCCAAAAAAAAAAAAGGAAAAACCCCCCAAAAAGGAAAAAAACCCTTTTTTCTTTATTCAACACTTTCACCCCACTTTGAAAATTTTCAAATGTTTTTTCAGAGGGGGCCCGGAAAAACAAAAAGTCTAGAAGCAAACACATATAAAGGGTACACAACCATATCCCCCAAACTTCCCAAATTTTCCCAAACCCAAAAACCCCCCTTTAAAGTGCAGGGATTTTTTACTTTCCCTTTCCAGGCTTTAAGTCCGGAAAATATGAAAATAAAAACCCGGGTTTTCCCCGAATCCCTTCACTAAAAATAATTTTTCCCTGGGTCAACTCCAAACAGATCGCCCGGTCCCAAAATACCTTTCCCCCTCTCCATTTAAATTCCTAATCCTTTAAAAACCTCACGCACGCTTTCTGGGAAATCCAAGCCCCTTTTACCCCCAAAAACCCCCCTTTTTCCCCCTTCCCCCCCAAAACCCCCTTTCGAGGAAAGACCCCCCACCCCCCCCCTTCCCTTTCCCCCTTTTGATTTTTAAGCTTTCCCTTTTCATTCTACTTTGATCCTTTTTTCTCTAAATGACCAAACCAAACCCCAAAACCCCTCTTTCTGCCCCCCCTGCTAATACTTTTAAAAAACCCCCCCAACCTTTTCCCCTAATTTTTTCCCCACTCCGAAAATTTTTTCACAATATTTACCAACCCCCATTGCCCTTTTAAAAAAGGAAAATCTCCACTGCCCTTTCCCAAAAAGTTCCTCGTGCTGCAAATTTTCCCCCCAAGCTTTACACCCATAAAGAGGTTGGGAAATAATATACTTTCATTTCATTTTCCCCTTTTTTGCCTTTCCCTAGATAACGTTTTTGACTCCCATATACCCCCAACGCACCAAATTTACCTTTTTTTTTTTTTCCCCCATCAAATTTTTAAAGATTTAAAACCCTTTATTCCCTTAAAATTTCCCTCCCCCCCGACACGTCAACTAACCCCCAAGGGATCTGAAAACATTTTACTTTTTTCCATTTTCTTCTTCCAATTTAAAATATATATTATAAAGAAAATAATATAAAATTTTTTTTTTTTTTATCCCCCCACCGGGGGCGATTCCCCCCAAGGCGGGTGGCCCGAAAAAAAAAACTTTCCAAACCCTCATTCACTCCATCACTGTCTTGCCAAAAAGGGTTTCTTTACACTACAAATTTTTTTTAAAACTGAAAATTTAAACCCCTCCTTCAGAGTGCCCGGCACTGTACTTTTTCCCCCTTCCAGGACTCAATCCGGCCCCGCCGGTTTTTCCCCGAATCCCTTTTAAAATGTTACTTTCTCACACTCCAACAAAACACGTCAAGATTAAAAAAACCCTTTGTCTCCATTTCCCCCCCTCCTATCAAAACCAAAGCTCACGCATGCCTGCTGGAAGGTCCAAGCCCCTTTGCACAAAAAACCTCCTTTTTTCCCCCCCTTTTCCCTTCCCAAAACCCTTTTCCCGGGGCCCACCCCTTTTCCCCCCCTTCCTTCCACTACAGGGTGTTTCCTTTTAAATCATTCTGTTTCGCTCCCATTCTCTCTAAAATTTTCCCCAACCACCTCAACAAAACCCTTTTCCCCCAGCCCCCCCGGACAAAAAAGTTTTGGTAATCCCGCATATATATAAAATAAAATATTTTATAATATATAAATATATATTTTATTTTTTATATAAAAATTTTATATTGCCCCAAAATATATGTATAATATATAATATATTTTATATATAAAAATATATATAATAAAATTTTATATATAAAAAAATTTAAAAAAATTAAAAATATATATTATATATAAAATATATATATATATAATATAATATATATATATATATATATATATATATATAATATAAAAAATATATATATTTAGTATATATATTTATATAATTTTTATATATATATATATAATATATATTTATATAAAATATAATGCCATAAAGGACAAGTGAAAATTTGTGTATGCAATAATTTTTTGCCAAAATCATTCTGAAAAATAACGAAAAAAAATATTTGATTGTGTTTTTTTAGGGACTAAATTATTGGGAAAAAGAATTTTAAAAAAAAATTTTTTTATTGGGTTAGGCTAAAATAAAAATTTCTCTTGTTTTAAAAAAGGTTAGGTAAGTTTTCCCCCAAATTTTTTTGGGCAAAATTTTAAAAAATTTTTCTTAACATTAATTTAAAAAAAATATATCTTTAAAAAGTATTTAAAAGAAAAAAAATTTCAGAAAAGGGCTTAAAAAATTTAAAAGAGTTCTTGCTAATTGAACCCCTTTTGTATAATTTGGGGCCCACATATATATATGTTTTTTTTAAAAAAAAAATTAGATATATTATATATTTAATTTATAAAATATATATATATATAATTTTATATATATATAAACTATATTTAAAATTTATATAAAAAATTTTTATTTATTTAAATATATATATTTAAAAAAATTTTTTGCCGAATAGTAAAATGGTCAAATTTTGCAAGAATCATTTAAAAATTAAGTCCCTTTCTAAAATTTTCTCTTATACGTTTACAGATATATTTTTTTTTTATTTAAAGTTAATGTAAAAAAAATTTTTAAATTTTTCACCAAAAAAAATCTTGAAAACTTACCTAAAAACCCTTTTTATAAAAAAGTGCAATTTATTTTAGCCTAACCCAATTAAATATATTTTAGATTTGTTTACAATAATTTAATACTAAAAAAAAACACAGTGAAATATATTTTTTTCGTTAGGTTCAGAATGATTTTGGCGAAATTATTGCATACACAAATTTTCACTGTCCTATATGGAAAGATGAGCGTTGCTATTTAAGCCAAGATCGCAAGTTTGCCTATTCGGCACGACATATATATAATATATATTATATATATATATATTATATTATATATATATATATTTTATATATATTTTAATATATATATATATATATATATATTTATTTTTGTTTGGTCAAGGAAGTCACGGAGGGCCACTCTCTAGTGAGCTCAATATCTGGTTCCCTGGACGACGGTACCTGGCTGGCACAACAGAATCTCTCCTAGAGGACATCAGTAAAATTAAAGAAATGGGAGAAAGCCTGGGCTTTTCTTTGAACCCCACCAAATGTGA
Organism: Cherax quadricarinatus; assembly: GCF_026875155.1. Classification (NCBI taxonomy): domain Eukaryota; kingdom Metazoa; phylum Arthropoda; class Malacostraca; order Decapoda; family Parastacidae; genus Cherax; species Cherax quadricarinatus. The sequence continues at coordinate 10,557,453 of NC_069498.1, forward strand.
AATAGTTTCTACCAATCAAACAGATTATCCAGAATATTAGTTTCCGTTTTTACCAGGAGCACGAGCCAAATTTATCCAGCCAATAGCACTCTCATCGGTGCTCCTCTTGGGTCCAAATGCCATCGATCTGATCCTAGGAAAAAAAGTCTCAGACCTCCGGACGATGGAAAGCAGGATGAAAGACATTGACACACACGATGGCTTCTACCTACTCACCAGGTGCCTGTCAATCCCAAAACTTACCTATTTTCTGAGATGCTCCCCAGCCTTCAGCAGTCCAAAACTCAAGGAATATGACTCTCTCCTGAAGGCCATGCTAGAGAGTGTATTGAATCTTTCCCTTGACGATGGACAGTGGTTGCAAGCCTCACTTCCGGTCAGGCTTTTAGGGCTAGGAGTACGCAGATCCTCCAAGATTGCTCTACCAGCTTTCCTATCCTCTTCCATAAAATCAAACGAGTTGATAAGACAAATTCTTCCTGACACCCTCAGTGACTCAGCAGGAATAGAAGACCCTAGCTATGCCAGTGCCATCACCGAATGGGAGACACTTGCTGCTCCAGCACCAAACCCTAGTGCAGCACTGGCTCACAAACAGTCAAGCTGAGATGGCCCGATTGCTGAAAAGGTGCTTGCCAGCATGCTCAGGGCTGCAACATCAGATAGGGAGATTGCCCGTCTCCAGGCTGTGAGTGCACATCACTCCTGGGACTTCCTCCAAACAGTTCCCATATCGGCAATGGGAACGCGACTCGACCCCAAGACCCTCCGTATTGCAGTAACTCTGCGCCTTGCTGCCCCAATTCACACAGAATATATGTGTATTTGCGGCGAAGTGCAAGCAGACCAATACGGCTAAAAATGGTCTTAACTGTTCCAAAACCAAGGGCTGGCATGCAAGACACAATGAGGTCACGACATCATTAAGAGACCCTGCTACAAACTGGTGCCCTGCTAGAGGGAGCCCATGATCACTAGCAGCCAACAATACCCCCCAACACCCAGCAAACCGCCCCAACGGGATCAGCATCTATCCTTGGAAGAATGGCAAGCTCTTAGCATGGGACTATACCTGTGTGTCCACACTGGCTGACACCTATATCCATCACAATGTGGGGCGACAGGGAGGAGCTGCGACCACAGGGAGGAGTACAAGATCGCAGTACAGGGACATTAGCAACAGTATCAATTTGTCCCAGTGGGATCAGAGACCTTGGGATCATGGGGAAAAAATGCCACACGTTTCCTTAAAGAATTGGGTTCCAGACTCATCGACACCACCAGGGACCCAAGGGCAGCCACTTTCATGTTCCAGCGCCTCAGCGTCGCCATCCAGAGGGGAAATTCTTGCTGCATACTTGGCTCGCGTCCAGCCTCGGAGGAGCTGGAGGAAATTTATGATCTTTGATACATTGTGCCATTGTATTCATGTTTGTTTTTTCTGTAAATGTATTCTGTAAATGTATTCTGTTTATTAATAAATGTTCACATAGAATATAAAATATATAGGGGGTGGTAGGAGAAGAAAATATTCAAACAGCTCCGGGGAGAACCTTGAGTTTTCCCTGAGGTACGTTTATTGTCTTCTCTGAGGATGAGGGTCCCCATTCCAGCTATAGAGGTGGTACGTCCCTATATATATATAGTATTGTAACTACGAACACTGCGACTAACTAGATGATCGATACAAAAATAACCCGCACATAAAAGAGAGAAGCTTACGACGACGTTTCGGTCCGAATTGGACCATTTACAAAGTCACACTAACCAGAAGTGGAGCAGGACGGCTCGAAACGTCGTCGTAAGCTTCTCTCTTTTATGTGTGGGTTATTTGTGTATCGTTCCAGTCACGGTATTGTGCCTTTTTTTTGTTATTTACAGATGATCGAGCCCGTGTTGTTTTAGCCCGCCTCCTGGTGAGCAAAAATTCCACGACTCTGTAACGCACGGGACCATATAATCCTACAAGAATCATGCACTCACCAGAGCTAGGTGTTGCACCGTGATCCAAGAACATAAAATGGCGTGGGTGCCTAAGAGCTAATCTCATTCTACTCCCCGTTTGGTGCACTTGCCTCCACTTGTGATTTTGGCTTAAACAGCAACGCTCTTGTTGCCGAATAGGCCAAGCTAAAATTTGTGTATACAGAAATTTTACATAAATCTTCCTGAACCTATCGAAAATAAAATAAGTTTCTTTATGTTTGTTTATTAATAAATTATTATAAACTTGTATAAAATATATTTAGTTGTATTAGGCTAAATTAAATTGCGCTTGCTACAATAAGGTTAGGTAAGTTTCCTAAGGTTCTTTTGGTACAAAATCATAAATTTTTATACTAACATAAATGAAAAAAATATCTTTAAATGTATAAGAGACAATTTTAGAAAAGAATTAATTTTAAATGAGTTCTTTCTAATTCACCAGTTTTACCTATTCGGCACGACATATATATATTATATATATTTATATATATATATATATATATATATATATATATATATATATATATATATAATATATATATATATATATTTAAATATTTATATATATATATATATATATATACATATGAAAAATATGTTACTTCGATCGTCTATGATATACTAGTGTTTATATGAGCGTCTCTGAGGGGACAAATGTTGTACACGGAATAATGGAGGTGTATAAATGAAGTAGGTTTGACTGGCTCGGTATAATTATATGCTGTGCGTTTAAATCAAACGTGAATGTAAACGAACTGTGTGGACTTCTTGGTCAGGCGATGTATCATCTGGAGTGTCCAATGCTGGAGGCCAGCTAGGCTCTGGCGACTGGTCCCTTGAAGAGACCAACGCTGGAGGCCAGACCAACTTACGCAACTGGTCTCTTACAGAAACCAACACTGGAGGCAGCCAGGCTCAGGTACTGGTCTCTTGGGAAAACTATCACCGGAGGCGAGCCAGGCTCAGAGGGCTTGGTCAACTGGGGGAGATCAACGCTGGAGATCAGTCAGGCTAAGTTGACGCGTCCCTCGAGGAGACCTACACTGGAGGCCAGCCCAGTACAGGCGATGGATTCCTAGGCGAGACAAAAGCTGAAGGCCAACCATTCTCAATTGACTGCACCCTCGAGGAAACCATTGCTGGAGACCATCCCAGCTCAGTAGGTAAGTCCCTGGGCAGGTCAGCTCACCTCTAGTGAGTGGTTTTCTGGATAGACCAACGCTGTAGAATTGCGACGCCTTGTTGTCAGGGTTGCAGTGCGATAGTGAGTCACGAGGATGCCACAGTGCTGAAACCAACACAGGCTGTAAGCAGCTGCCATGCAGCACGGGCATACAATAATAACATAAAAATCCACGAAAA
>NC_069498.1:10561300-10571300 GCF_026875155.1 Cherax quadricarinatus
AAAAAATAGGGAGAAATTTCCGGAAACAATTCAAAAAACGGGGAAGGGCATAAAGGGGGGAATTCAATGGGGAAACGTCACAACGGTTTTCTCAGGGGGTTTGGGGGACCGTTGTTGTTCACAGTTTACATAAACGACTTAGAAATGAGGGAAAAAAATTCGACTAGAAAATTTGCTGTGACACCAAGTAGACCCTCCAATTCATTCTAAGAGGAACTAAAGCTCTCCAGGAGATTTGAATAGACTGATCCCATGGTAGGAGAAGTGGCGTGAAGTTTAATATTGACAATGCAAAAGTTTTTTTGTTGGAAAAGGGTAAATAACCATGCCACAAATAAACCAATATGTAGATCTTAATATAGGTTGTCAAAAGGATTTAGGAGTTTTGGTTAGCAGTACTCTAAAACCAAGACAACAGTGCATTAGTGTTCGCAATAAAGCTAACAGAATTCTTGGCTTCATATCAAGAAGTATAAATAATAGAAGTTCTCAGTTGTTCTTCAACTCTATATATCCTTGTTAGGCCCCATTTTAGACTATGCTGCTCAGTTCTGGTCACGTATTACAGAATGGATATAAATGCTCTGGAAAACGTACAGAGGAGGATGACAAAGATGATCCCATGCATCAGAAATCTTCCCTATGAGGATAGACTGAGGGCCCTGAATCTGCACTCTCTCGAAAGGGGTAGAATTAGGGAGGATATGGTCGAGGTGTATAAATGGAAAACAGGAATAAATAAAGGGGATGTAAATAGCGTGCTGAAAATTTCCTGCCAAGACAGGCCTCGTGGCAATGGTTTCAAGTTGGAAAAATTCAGATCAAAGTAAGGATATAGGAAAGCACTGGTTTGGTAATAGAGTTGTGGATGAGTGGAACAAACTCCCGAGTACAGTTATTCAGGCTAAAACGTTGTGTAGTTTTAAAAATAGGTTAGATACATACATGAGTGGGTGTGGGTGGGTGTGAGTTGGACCTGACTATCTTGTATTGCTGGGTCTGGTGCCGTGCTCCTTCCTTGAGTTGAGGTGACCAGACTGGGTGAGTTATTGGGCTAATCCGGGGGGAGGGGTCATTGGGCTAATCCGGTGGAGGGGACATGGACCTGCTCCGCATGGGTCAGTAGGCCTGTTGCAGTGTTCCTTCTTTCTTATGTTCTTATGCTCTTAAAACATCGATGTTTTTTGATAAACTCCTAAGATTTTGTGTTATTCAATTTATAAATCTAGAGTTTTTAAATCTGTTCATTGTTTAATTCATTTTTTTGGATTAAAACCTAAATTCATTGACAGTTTTGATTCCACAATGCAATCAAACAACTGTTCCACCATCTCTTTTTCCATTACTATCAACCTGTTTTGCCATCACCCATCTCAATACTTTCTCATAATTCTCATCCCTAAGTTTTCTCCTCATTTTCGCATGGTCCTCAGACAAATAGAGAAACTAAAACCTAACAAATCCCCAGGTCCTGATGAACTGTTTGCAAGGGTGTTAAAGGAATGTAAAGAGGAACTTGGTCGATAAGACACATAGGCAACATTTAGGCAACTTTATTTCGAAACGTGTCGCCTACACAGTAGGCTTCTTCAGTCGAGTACAGAAATTAGGCATGAGCAGTAGAGATGTGAAGACGATGTAATCAGTCCATCACCCTTGAAGTCGTAGATTTGAGGTTGTCAGTCCCTCAGCCTGGAGAAGTTCTGTTCCAAAGTCTGGAACTAAATAATGTAGATCTTAATACTACCGATTGCGAAAAGGATTTAGGAGTTCTGGGTAGCAGTAACCTAAAACCAAGACTACAGTGCATTAGTGTTCGCAATAAAGCTAATAGAATTCTTGGCTTCATATCTAGAAGTATAAATAATAGAAGTCCTCAGGTTGTTCTTCAACTCTATATATCCTTGGTTAGGCTTCATTTAGACTATGCTGCTCAGTTCTGGTCACCGTATTACAGAATGGATATAAATGCTCTGGAAAACGTACAGAGAAGGATGACAAAGATGATCCCATGTATCAGAACTCTTCTCTATGAGGATAGACTGAGGGCCCTAAATCTGCACTCTCTCGAAAGGCGTAGAATTACGGGGGATATGATCGAGGTGTATAAATGGAAAACAGGAATAAATAGAGGGGATGTAAATAGTGTGCTGAAAATTTCCAGCCAAGACAGGACTCGCAGCAATGGTTTCAAGTTGGAAAAATTCAGATTCAGGAAGGATATAGGAAAGCACTGGTTTGGTAATAGAGTTGTGGATGAGTGGAACAAACTCCCGAGTACAGTTATTGAGGCTCATAAACGTTGTTTGTTTTAAAATAGGTTGATAAATACATGAGTGGGTGTGGGTGAGTGTGAGTTGGACCTGACTAGCTTGTGATGCTGGGTCTGGTGCCGTGCTTCATCCTTGAGTGGAAGTGACCAGACTGGGTGGGTCATTGGTCTAATCCGGGGGGGAAGATGGACCTACTCCTGCAAGGGTCAATAGGCCTGATATCCTGTTTCCTTCATTTTCTTATGTTATGTTCTTACTTTTCAACACACCTCCATGGCTCAGTGTCACTGCTTAAGATCCCACTAATTTAATTTTAAGTTTCTTCTTGTATACAAACAGGATTTTGCCATTGTACCGATCACTCCTGTCCGCCATTAAAATTTATAACCCTCATTTCCGTATGACTTTAAAAAAAAATTCGTATTTCATTCCCACATTAATCTCTCCATCTATATCCGGACTAAACTAAGTTTAAAAGCGTTTAAACAAAACATATACGCGCTTCATGCTAAACATGTAGGCAACATTGTCGTGTTAAACAAGATTATTTTTCATCCACTCGCTTTTCATTATCTAAAAATATATGAAAAACTTACCAATTTCCAAATAACACTGACATTTACTCTCCATATATTGATGAAACTCCATCACATTATCATAGTATTGATATTCATTTACACTAATGCATCTAGTGGAATCATCAACCTGGAGTTCTGTTAATCACTCTTTCTTTTTATATTTTGACTCAGTATTTCACTAGTTTCTTCATTTCACTGAATCATTTTTCATCCTTAAATATACATCCATCTTCATGAGTTGTTTCATCAGACTTGACACTGAAAGTACTTTTTTCCTCAAAATTCCTCATGATCTTCATATAATTTCAAAAAATTATTTTCGGCTCTCTTCTTATTTTTTTTTATTGCATTGGCATTATCTTTTTTTCACCTAAACCATATCACTCTCTCTATACCTCTGTTATTCCAGGTACTGATAGATTTCCACTCACTTTATAGTCATTATCAGATGTGAAGAACATTTAAAACTCTCCATTCAAAACCAATTTTTTTATATATTTTTTAAAATGACTTCTTATACACAGATTTCAAATACATCATACTAAACATACACGTTGAATGATGAGCACTTGCGAGTAAAGTAATTGTTTACTTTTTATATATACATATATACATATATATTATATATATATATATATATACATATATATATATACACAATGATATATATATGTATATATAATATATATATAGATATAATATATATATATATATATTATATATAGAATATATTTATATATATATATATATATTTATATATATATAAATATAATATAATAATATAAAAATATAATATAATAAATATAATATATATAAATATTTATATATTATATATATAAATATACTATATCAGAAATATATATATTAAAATATAAAATATATATATATATATAACAAAATATATATATACATATATATGCAAACAACCACTCTGAAAGAAAGAGAAATTCCAAGCGCTTTCAGTGACTGACTCCACATTATCAGAGGAACAATCATAGTTCCTTGATAATGTGAGTATCACGGAAAGCGCTTGGAATTTCTCTATTCTTTCATAGTGGTGTTTTGCATATATTTGAAATCACCTGTTTACTGTGACTTATTGCATACATATATTATATATAATAATATATATATATATATTTATATATAAAAATATATAAAAATATATATATATAAATATATATATATATAATATATATATATAAATATACATATAAATACAATATATATATAAATATATATATATATATATATATATCTAATATATCTATATAAATATATAATATATATATATATATATATTATTATATATAAATTATATATATATATATATAATATATATAATATATATATAAATATATATATATATATATAATAGTTATATATAAAATATATATATATGTCGTGCCGAATAATGTAAAACTGGTCCAATAGCAAGAACTCATATTAAAAATTAAGTCCTTTTCGAAATTTTTTTCTTATACGTTTAAAGATATGTTTTTTTTCATAATGTTAATGTAAAAAATTTTCAAATTTGCAACCAGAAGGGATAATCTTAAAAAACTTACCTAAACCTTGTTATAACAAGAGTAATTTATTTAGCCCTAATAACCCAACTAAATATATTTTTAGATTTTGTTTACAATAATTTTATATAAACAAACCACATGAAATATATTTTTTTCGTTAGGTTCCATAATGATTTTGCGAAATTATTGCATACACAAATTTTCACTTGTCCTATATGGCAAGATGAGCGTTGTTATTTAAGCCAAGATCGCAAGTTCTGCCTATTCGGCACGATATATATATTATATATATATATATATTATTATATATATATATTTATATATTATAATATATTTATATATATATATATATATATATATATATTTATATATTTAATCTATTTTGTTTGGTCATCAAGGAAGTCACGGAGGCACTCTCTAGCGAGCTCAATATCTGGTTCCTGGACGACGGTACCCTAGCTGGCACAGCAGAATCTCTCCTAGAGGACATCAGTAAAATTAAAGAAATGGGAGAAAACCTGAGCTTTTCTTTGAACCCCAGCAAATGTGAAATAGTTTCTATCAATCAACAGATTATCCAGATTATTAGTGCCGTTTTACCAGGAGCACGAGCCATTGATCCAGCCAATAGCACTCTCCTCGGTGCTCCTCTTGGGTCCAATGCCATCGATCTGATCCTAGGAAAAAAAGTCTCAGACCTCCGGACGATGGAAAGCAGGATGAAAGACATTGACACACACGATGGCTTCTACCTACTCACCAGGTGCCTGTCAATCCCAAAACTTAACTATTTCCTGAGATGCTCCCCAGCCTTCAGCAGTCCAAAACTCAAGGAATATGACTCTCTCCTGAAGGCCATGCTAGAGAGTGTATTGAATCTTTCCCTTGACGATGGACAGTGGTTGCAAGCCTCACTTACGGTCAGGCTTTTAGGGCTAGGAGTACGCAGATCCTCCAAGATTGCTCTACCAGCTTTCCTATCCTCTTCCATAAAATCAAACGAGTTGATAAGACAAATTCTTCCTGACACCCTCAGTGACTCAGCAGGAATAGAAGACCCTAGCTATGCCAGTGCCATCATTTGGTGCCAGCACCAAACCCTAGCGCAGCACTGGCTCACGAAAAGTCAAGCTGAGATGGCCCGATTGCTGAAAAGGTGCTTGCCAGCATGCTCAGGGCTGCAACATCAGATAGGGAGATTGCCCGTCTCCAGGCTGTGAGTGCACATCACTCCTGGGACTTCCTCCAAACAGTTCTCATATCGGCAATGGGAACGCGACTCGACCCCAAGACCCTCCGTATTGCAGTAACTCTGCGCCTTGCTGCCCCAATTCACACAGAATATATGTGTATTTGCGGCGAAGTGCAAGCAGACCAATACGGTCTACATGGTCTTAACTGTTCCAAAACCAAGGGCTGGCGTGCAAGACACAATGAGGTCAACGACATCATTAAGAGAACCCTGGCTACAGCTGGATGCCCTGCCGAGAGGGAACCCCGATCACTAGCAACCAACAATACCCACAACCCAGCAAACCGCCCCAACGGGATCACCATCTATCCTTGGAAGAATGGCAAGCTCTTAGCCAAGCTAAAATTTGTGTATACAGAAATTTTACATAAATCTTCCTGAACCTATCGAAAATAAAATAAGTTTCTTTATGTTTGTTTAATAATAAATTATTATAAACTTGTATAAAATATATTTAGCTGTATTAGGCTAAATTAAATTGCGCTTGCTACAATAAGGTTAGGTAAGTTTCCTAAGGTTCTTTTGGTACAAAATCATAAATTTTTATACTAACATAAATGAAAAAAATATCTTTAAATGTATAAGAGACAATTTTAGAAAAGAATTAATTTTAAATGAGTTCTTTCTAATTCACCAGTTTTACCTATTCGGCACGATATATATATATATGATATATATATATATATATATATATATATATATATATATATATATATATATATATATATATATATTATATTATAATATTATATATTAATATATATATATATATATTATTATATATATATATATATGTATATATATATATACTATATTTATATATATATATATATATACTATGTATATGAAATATGTTACTTGGATCGTCTATATATACTAGTGTTTATATGAGCGTCTCTGAGGGGACAAATGTTGTACACGGAATAATGGAGGTGATAAATGAAGTAGGTTTGACTGGCTCGGTATAATTATATGCTGTGCGTTTAAATCAAACGTGAATGTAAACGAACTGTGTGGACTTCTTGGTCAGGCGATGTATCATCTGGAGTGTCCAATGCTGGAGGCCAGCTAGGCTCTGGCGACTGGTCCCTTGAAGAGACCAACGCTGGAGGCCAGACCAACTTACGCAACTGGTCTCTTACAGAAACCAACACTGGAGGTCAGCCAGGCTCAGGTAACTGGTCTCTTGGGAAAACTATCACCGGAGGCGAGCCAGGCTCAGAGGGCTTGGTCAACTGGGGGAGATCAACGCTGGAGATCAGTCAGGCTAAGTTGACGCGTCCCTCGAGGAGACCTACACTGGAGGCCAGCCCAGTACAGGCGATGGATTCCTAGGCGAGACAAAAGCTGAAGGCCAACCATTCTCAGTTGACTGCACCCTCGAGGAAACCATTGCTAGAGGCCATCCCAGCTCAGTAGGTAAGTCCCTGGGCAGGTCAGCTCACCTCTAGTGAGTGGTTTTCTGGATAGACCAACGCTGTAGGATTGCGACGCCTTGTTGTCAGGGTTGCAGTGCGAATAGTGAGTCACGAGGATGCCACAGTGCTGAAACCAACACAGGGCTGTAAAGCAGCTGCCCATGCAGCACGGGCATACAATAATAACATAAAATCCACGATACAGGTTGGATTTGAACCCACTGCGAATGAGTCATAAAACTCCAAGCTAATGTATAAGCCACTCAGCCAGCTGGCTACAAAAAGATTCATCCAATTTGGTTTATTTATACACCATCGGGAGGTCAGCATGCGCCTCACTGTGACCACAGATGCAAGTTTTAACACATGAATCTTCCGCCAGCGTGGCTGTGGAGAACTCTAGCTCAAGTCCCCTGGAAGCCACCTTCACCACCCACGTAATCGTAATAATACGTCTGCAAACAAATCTTACCCGTACCGTGCTTTGTTTACAATCGTGTAATTACGATTTCATGAATCTAACATGTCAGATCAAAAAGCTCTGTTTAAAGTGGACTTTGTCAACAAGTTTAACTTAGTCAGATGAGATGCTGCTTTCAACGAAGTTTCTAGACATTTCACTTCCGTCTATCATTTCATCCAGCCGAATTATGGTAGTACTTCTAAAGTCCTGTTTGGGGAACATAAAATCGACTCATGCGAAAGTGTGCAACAAGGGACACCTCTCTCTCCTCTTCATTTATCTCTAGTCATCAAGGAAGTCACAGGAACACTGTCCAATTAACTAATATTTGGTTCTTAGAGCGTGATACCTGGCTGGCACTTCAACAATTTCTCCTAGGCGACATCGCAAAACTAAAGACATTGTTGAGAGCCTGTGCCTGTCTTTACACTCCACCAAATGCGCAATAGTTTCTACGAACCCACATATCATGGAGGATATTAGTGCTGTATTGCCAGGAACACGAATATCATTAATCTGATTATAGAAAATAAATCTAAGGCCTAGGATAATGGAAGGCAGGATGAAAGACATTGATACTTATGATGTCTTCTACCTACTCACCAGATGCCTGTGTTCCTTCCAAAACTTACCTACTTCATCAGATGATCCCAGCTTTCTACAGTCTCCAAACTCGAGGAATATTACTCCCCTCTAAAATCCATGCTAGAGAGAGTGCTGAATCTATCCCTTGTTGATGGACATTGGATGCAAACCTCACTCCCATTCAGGCTTGGGGAGTTGACTCCTCTATAGCCTCGGACGAACTAATAAAACAAATTCTTAAGGGTGACTTTGGGGACGTAGCAGGAATACGGGATCCAAGTTGCACCAGTGCCATAACGGAGTGGGAGACGCGCTGCTCAGCAGCACAACCTAGTTATGTTGCAAAAGTAACTATAGAAGTATACTCACATAGCATTAAGTCTAAGTTACGTCAGTATATTTATAGTATGAATTTATACAATATTTCGGATTTAAATTTTAATTAACATTTTAAATGGATTTAAATTGTAAATTACTCTTGTAATTTTAGACTCTGAGGGACTGAACAGCATCGAAATTGCTTTCGTCTCTCTCCAGTATATTAATCAAATTTTTATTTGACTGAAGAAGCCTGGTGTGCAAGCGAAACTTTTCAACATTCGAGATATTTAAGTTTGCACATGTGCCTATTATTTACTTGTTGGTATTCGAAAATTTCCTTAACATAATGAAATAATAATTTACTACAATATCTTGGATTTACAGCTGTATTTTTTAATATTGCATGCATACTAATTATTAAGTTACCTGATAGTTAAGTAACCTAAAAGTTAAGTTAGATTAAATAAGATAAATAAAGGCATTACTAATTAAATATAAAGAAACAGAAAAAAACTGGTGAGGACACGTGGCGGAGCAAAAAAAAAAAAAAAAAAGAAGAAGAAAATTGTTAATATTCAGGCAGGACGTCATGCACAAACCCTTCAGTGGGGGGTGTGAGAAAAACCGGAAAATTGACTCGTTATATTTAACTTTTAAAATTTTTAGACGACCCAATTTTTTCAGAAACCCGAGTCCACAATGCACTTTTCCCAATCCCAAAGGTTGCCAGGCTTTACTACTGGCTATACATTTTTTATTTTATTTTAACACTGGCCGATTCCCCCCCAAGGCAGGGTTGGGGGCCCCAAAAAAGAAAAACTTTTAAACCATCATTTACCCCATCACTGCCCTTGCCAGAAGGGGTCTTACACACAGTTTTTAAACTCCCAAACCTTTAACACCCCCCTTCAGGGGGTGCAGGCACTGTACTTCCCATCTCCAGGACTCAATTTCCCGCCTCCCGGGTTTCCCTGACCCCCTTTCCCTTTAAATGTTTTTTTGGGCTCACACTCCAACAGCCGTAAAGGAAATTAAAAACCATTTGTTCCATTCACTCCTATCAAACACGCTCAAGCTTTCCCGCCGGAAGTCCAAGCCCCTCGCACACCAAAAAACCCCCTTTAACCCCCCCCCTCCAAAACCCTTTCCCAGGCCCCAAACCCCCCCCCCCCTTCCCTTTCCCCTACAGACTTGGTACACTCTTGAAGTTATTCTGTTTCGCTCCATTCTCTTTTTACATGTCCGAACCACCTCACAACCCCTTTCCCCAACCCTCTGGACACATTTTTTTTTAAACCCCCACCCCCTCCTAAATTCCAAAAATAAAGAATTTTTCTGCAAATTTTATTTACACCACACATTGACCCCCAAAATACATTCCCCTGCCTCCCGCCTTCTTTCCCCGCTTTCAACATTCACACCCATGCTTTCACACCCCTTAAGAGCGTTGGTAAAAAATATACTCCCCATACAATTTCCCCCTTTGCCTCCAAGGACAAAGTTCTTTGTCCCACAGACCCCCTAATGCAAACCCCTAAATTTTTTCCCCATCAAATTTTATGATTTCCCCCCTCTTTTTAA
>NC_069498.1:10577151-10594814 GCF_026875155.1 Cherax quadricarinatus
CATCCGAGACTACATGTTTTACTTTATCCGAGACATACGGTGATGTGGGTGCCTCTGAGCTAATTTCATTCTAGTCCCCGTTTGTTGTACTAGCCTCCACGAGCAGTATTTTATATTATTGTAACCACGAACGAGTGGTACTGAATCAATAACAACACTGCAACTACCCAAGGAGTAGAACCCATATTTTGTGGTCACAGTGGTGCCTATGCTAATCTTCCTATGGTATATAAATATACCTAGTTGCAAGATTCTTATAGTAGCCAGCTGGCCTAGTGGCTAATGCGTCAGTCTGGAGTTTTACAACTCTCTGACCACGGGTTCAAGCCCCGCCCGTGGTATCGTTTGTTTGCAATCGTGTTATTATTATTTCGTGAGTCAAGCCTAGTTCACTAGGCTCAAGTTGTTTGTAGGATTATATGGTACAGTGTGTTAAGAGCGTTTTCGCTCACCACGGATTCGTTCTTCCGGGTAGTCACAGTGTTTTTTCGGTTAAATACCACTTTATATATATATATATTATATATTATAATATAAAATATATATATATATATATATATATATATATATATATATATATAATATAATATATATATATATATATATATATATATATATATATATCCCACCGTATCCCACCGAGGCAGGGTGGCCCAAAAGGAAAAACGAAAGTTTCTCCTTTTACATTTAGTAATATATACGGGAGAAGGGGTTACCAGCCCCTTGCTCCTGGCATTTTAGTCGCCTCTTATAACACGCATAGCTTACGGAGGAAGAATTCTGTTCCACTTTCCCATGGAGGTAAGAGGAAATAAACAAGGACAAGAACTAGAAAGGAAATAGAGAAAAACCCAGAGGGGTGCACACACACACACACACACACACACAACACACACACACACACACACACACACACACACACACACACACACACACAACACACACACACACACACCCCATATATATATATATATATATATATATATATATATATATATATATATAATATATATTTTATATATATATATTTATATAATTTTAAACGCACCGCCTCTCCTACCCTCACAGTAATCACATATTGTTAACACCTAAGGGTGCTTACAGTATGATCTTTATGTAGAGTTCTACGCGTTTAATGTTGCTCATACCCAGCCAACTCAAACCCCAGAACTCCAATACCACACCACTGTTGAGTGACGAACATATTCCATTTTATCTAAACCCAACTTAGCACTAATACCACCTACTAACATAAAGCAAATACTCTGAAAAATTCATACCGTTGTCTCAACACCACGATAAGACTTCCACAAAGATATGAGACATCTGAAAGTCCTACGAGACATCACTCTTCCTTACTTCTTGTTTTGAAGAATTCCACACACACACACACACACACACACACACACACACACACACACACACACACACACACACACACACACACACACACACACACGCACACACAGAGCAAGAATTCAGACTTAATATTCCATGACTGTATATAGACTATATATGTACATTTAGCGTGCATATAGAAAATAAATTATATGTAATTTTGAGTGGCAAAATATGAGTACTAAAATAAATAATAACACAAGCAGGGTGAAGAGAAAATCCTGATCAGTGTTAATAGCTGAAAAATTTAGAAATAAGAAAGAGGAAACAACGGTGTCTTTCTGAAACAATTGTAAGCAGTGATCGTGGATACGTAATTTTTCCCTTTTTACTGTACTGATTTTATTCAGTTTGATCTTATTACCCAAAGAAAATTATACTCTTCTCTTTCAGGACACTTTTTTTAAAATTAAGACACAGATGTAACATTTAATTTCGGGACATTCGACAATTTAAGGGATCCGCTGAGAAGGCAGATCAGAGATAATCAAACATTGCTGCCATTGAGTCTACATGCCCTCTCATACTCGACCACAACAACCTGCCCTCTCATACTCGACCACAACAACCTGCCCTCTCATACTCGACCACAACAACCTGTCATCTCATACTCGACCACAACAACCTGTCATCTCATACTCGACCACAACAACCTGTCATCTCATACTCGACCACAACAACCTGCCATCTCATACTCGACCACAACAACCTGCCATCTCATACTCGACCACAACAACCTGTCATCTCATACTCGACCACAGCAACCTTTCATTTCATACTCGACCACAACAACCTGTCATCTCATACTCGACCACAACAACGTGCCATCTCATACTCGACCACAACAACCTGCCATCTCATACTCGACCACAACAACCTGTCATCTCATACTCGACCACAACAACCTGCCATCTCATACTCGACCACAGCAACCTTTCATCTCATACTCGACCACAACAACCTGTCATGTCATACTCGACCACAACAACCTGCCATCTCATACTCGACCACAACAACCTGCCCTCTCATACTCGACCACAACAACCTGCCATCTCATACTCGACCACAACAACCTGCCATGTCATACTCGACCACAACAACCTGCCATCTCATACTCGATCACAACAACCTGCCATCTCATACTCGACCACAGCAACCTGCCATCTCATACTCGACCACAGCAACCTGTCATCTCATACTCGACCACAACAACCTTCCACTAATACTCGACCACAACAACCTGCCCTCAATACTCGGCCACAGCAACCTGCCATCTCATACTCGACCACAACAACCTGTCATCTCATACTCGACCACAACAACCTGCCATCTCATACTCGACCACAACAACCTGCCATCTCATACTCGACCACAACAACCTGCCATCTCATACTCGGCCACAACAACCTGCCATCTCATACTCGACCACAACAACCTGTCATCTCATACTCGACCACAACAACCTGCCATCTCATACTCGACCACAACAACCTGCCATCTCATACTCGACCACAGCAACCTGCCCTCATCATACTCCGACCACAGCAACCTTCCTCACATACTCGACCACATCAACCATTCATCGTCATTCTCGACCACAGCAATCTTCCCTCTTATAACTCGACCACAGCAACCCTGCCCTCTCAAACTCGACCACGAGCACCTGCCTTCTCATGCTCGACCACAGCAAAACTTCTTCCCTCTTATACTCGACCACAGCACCTGCCCTCTCATAACTCGACCACAGCTACCTGACCTGCCCTTCATACTCACCACAGCAACCTTCGCTCTCATACTGCGACCACAGCAACCTGCCCTCTCATAATCGACCACGAGCAACCTTCCTTCGTCATGCTCGACCACAGCAACGCTTCCCTCTTATACTCGAACCACATCAACCTGCCCTCTCATACTCGAGCCACAGCAACCTGCCCACTCATACTCGACCACAGCAACCTTCGCTTCTCATACTCGAACCACAGCAACCTGGCCCTCCTCATAATCGACCACAGCACCTGTCCCTTCTCATTCTCGACCACAGCATACCCTGCCCACTCATAATTTTTTCCCCCCGACCACAGCATCCTGTCCTCTCATACTCGACCACAGCAACCTTCCCTCTCATAATCGACCACGAGCAACCTGCCCTCTCATACTCGACCACAACAACCTGTCCTCTCATACTCGACCACAGCAACTGCCCGTCTCATAATCGACCAAGCGAACCTGCTCCCTCATACTCGGACCACGAACAACTTGCCTCTCTTACTCGACCACAAATAACCTCCCTCTCATCTCGACCACATACCACCTGTCATCATCATATACGACCACTAGGCAACCTGCCCTCTTCATACTCTACACACTAGCACCTGTCATCTCACGATACTCGATCTACAACAACCGCCATTCTCATACTCGACCCCAGCAACCTTCCTCTCTTAAACTCAGACCAGACCACAGCAACTCTCCCTCTCATACTCGCCCACATCAACGCTGATGCGCTCTCTACTCGTACCACATCAACCTGTCATCTCATCCTCGACCACTATGCAATCTTCCCTCTTAACTCGACCACAGCAACCTGCCCTCATACTCGACCACAGCAACCGCCTTCTCATGCTCGACCACAGCAACCTTCCCCTCTTATACCCTCGACCACAGCAACCTGCCGCTCTCATACTCGACCACAGCAACCTGTCATCTCATACTCGACCACAACAACCTGTAATCTCATACTCGTTGCCACAGCAACCTCCCTCTCATACTCGACCACAGCAACACTGTCATCTCATACTCGACCCAGAGCAACCAGCCCTTTCATACTCGACCACAAGCAATCTGCCCTCTCATGACTCGACCACAGGAACCTGTCATCTATACTCGACCACAACAACCGCCCCTCTCATACCGACCACAGCAACCTGTCATCTCATTCTCGACCCAGAAACAACATCCTGGGCCCTCACATACTCGACCAACAACAACCGTGCCATCTCATACTCGGACCACAACAACCTCCATCGCATACTCGACCACACAACCTCCATCTCATACTCACAGAAAACAACAACCTGCCATCTCAACTCGACCACAACAACCTGCCATCTCATACTCGAACCACAAACAACCCTGCCATCTCATACTCGACCACAGGCAACCTGCCCTCTCATACTCACCCAGCAACCTGTCCACTCTCAGACTCCACCACACAACCTGTCATATCATACTCGAACATCAGCAACCTGCCCTCTCATACTCGACCACAGCAACTCAGTCATCTCAACTCGACCACAAACAACCTTCATCTCATACTCGACCACAGCAACCTGCCCTCTCATACTCAGACCCACAGTAAAACCTGTCATCCTCATACTCGACCAGAGCAACCTGGCCCGCTCATAACATCCGACCACAGCAACATGCCCTCTCATACTCGACCACAGAAACCTGTCATTTCATACTCCCACACAACAACCTGCCCTCTCATACTCGTTCCACATCAACACTGTCATCTCAACTCGACCACAGCAACCTGCCCTCTCATGACTCGACCACAACAATCCTGCGCCTGCTCATACCTCGACCACAGCAACCTGCCCTCGTCATAAAATTGTCGACCACAAGCAACCTGTCCTCGTCATACTCTGACCACAACAACTGCCCTCTGACTTACCTCGACCACAAATAACCTGCCCTCTCTGCTCGACCACACCAACCTGTCACTCTATTCCGACCACAGCAACCTGGCACTCTCATACTCAGCTCCACACAACCGACATCTCATACTCGACTACAACAAACCTGCCATCTCATACTCGACCCAAGCAACCTTCCCCTCTTATACCGAACCACAGCAACCTGCCCTCGTCATAACTCGACCCACGAGCAACCTGCCTCTCATACTCGACCGACATCAACCGGTCTTCTCATTCTCCGACCACAGCAATCTTCCCTCTTATACTCGACCGACAGCAACCTGCCCCTCTCATAACTCGACCACAGCAACCTGCCTTCTCATGCTCGACCTACAAGCAAACTTCCCCTCATATTACTCGACCACTAGCAACCTGCTCCCTCGCATACCCGAACCACCGCAACCTGCCCTCTCATACCGACCACAGCAACCTTCGCTCTCAAACTAACGCACAGCAAACCTGCCCTTCCGCTCTCATAATCGACCACAGCAACCTTTCTCTCATTCTCGACCACAACAACTTTGCCCGTCATACTCGACCAACAATAACCTGCCCCTCTCATAATCGACCACAGCAACCTAGTCCTCCTCATACTCGACCACAGGAAACGACCCTCTCAAAATCGCCTCGCAACCTGTCCTTCGCATAATTCGACCACAGCCAACCTGTCCACTTCATACTCGACCACAGCAACCTCATCATCATACTCGACCACAGCAACCTGCCCTCATCATACATTCGACCACAGCAAACCTTCCTGTCATACTCGACACACAGCAACGCTGCCCCTCAATAAATCGACCCAGCAACCTTCCTCTCAGACTTCGAACCACACAGCATCCTGCCCTGCTCATAATCGACCACAGCAACCTTCCTCTCATACTCGACCACAACAACTTGCCCTCTCATACTCCCCCCGACACAATAGACCTGCCCCCCCCCCCCCCCTACCACATAATCGAACCACAGCAACCTGTCCTCTCATACTCGACCACAGAACCTGCCCTCTCATAATCGACCACAGCAACCTGTCCTCTCATATTCGACCACAGCAACCTGCCCTCTCATAATCGACCACAGCAACCTGTCCTCTCATACTCAACCACAGCAACCTACCCTCCTATACTCGACCACAACAACCTTCCGCCTTATACTCGATCACAGCAACCTGTGCTCTCATACTCGACCACAACAACCTTCCTTCTTATACTCGACCACAGCAACCTGCCCTCTCATACTCGACCACAGCAACCTGCCCTCTCATACTCGATCACAGCAACCTGCCCTCCTATACTCGACCACAGCAACCTGCCCTCATATACTCGACCACAGCAACCTGCCCTCCTATACTCGACCACAGCCAACCTGCTCCCTCATAACACGACCACACTACCTGCCCTCATATACTCCACCACAGCAACTCTGCCCTCATTATACACTACCACAGCAAACCTGGCCCCGTCTTATAATCTACCAAGAAACCTGCCCTCTTATACTCGACCACAGCAACCTGCCCTCATATACTCGACCACAGCAACCTGCCCTCTTATACTCGACCACAGCAACCTGCCCTCATATACTCGAACACAGCAACCTAGGCCCTCTTATGCTCGACCACAGCAACCTGCACTCTATACTGCGAGCCAGCTAGCAACCTGCCCTCTTATATCTCGACCACAGAAACCTGCCTCTATGCCGACCACAGAAACCTCCCTCTTATACTCGACCACAGCATTCCCGCCCCTTATACTCCGACCACAGCAACCTCCCTCATATACTCGACCACAGCAACCTGCCCTCTTAACTCGACCACAGCCAACCAGCCTCTTATTCTCGACCACATCACCTGCCTCTTATACTCGACCACAGCATACTGCCCTCTTATACTCGACCACAGCAACCCTTCCTCTTATACTCGACCACAGAAACCTCCCCTTTATACTCCGAACCACAGCAACCTGCCCGTCATATACTCGACCTACAGCAACCTGCCCTCTTTTATACACACCACAGCAACTGCCCTCTTATACTCGACCACAGCAACCTCCCTCATATACTCGACCACACAACCTGCCCTCTTATACTCGACCACATCAACCTGCCCTCTTATTACTCGACCACAGCCAACCTGCCCTCTTATACTGCGACCCACGCAACCATGGCCCTCTTATCTCTACCACAGAAACCGCCCTCTATGAATACTCGACCACAGAACCTGCCCCTCAAAAACTCGACCACCTAGCAACCTGCCGCTCTTATACTCAACCACAGCAACTGCCCTCATATACTCGTACCACAGCAACTGCCCTCATATACTCGTACCAACAGCAAACCTGCCCTCTTATAACTCGACACAGCAACCTGCCCTCTTTACTCGACCACAGCAAACCGCCCTCTTATATCTCGACCATAGACAGAAACCTGCCCCTCTGTATACTCGACCACTTAGCAAACCTCCCTCATATACTCGACCACATCAAACCTCCCTCTTATACTCGACCACAGCAACCTGCCCTCTTAGACTCGCCACAAGCAACCTGCGCCCCATATACTCGACCTCAGCAACCTGCCCTCTTTATACTCGACCCAGGCAAAGCAACCTGCCCTCTTATACTCGACCACAGCAACCTGCCCTCTTATACTCGACCACAGCAACCTGCCCCTCTTATACTCCGACCACAGAAACTGCCCTCTATAAACTCGACCACACAACCTGCCCTCATATACACGACCACAGCAACCTGCCCACTTAAACTCGACCACAGCAACCAGCCCGTCTTATACTCGAACCACAGCAACCTGATCCTGCCCTCTTATACTCGACCTAACAGTCAACTACCCTGCCCTCATATACTCGACCACGAGCAGACCTGCCCTCTTATAACTCGAGCCACAGCAACCTGCCCTCTTATACCGACCACAGCAACCAGCCCTCTTATACACGGACCACACAACCTGCCCTCTATACTCGACCACAAGAAACCTCCCCTCTTATACTCGAACCACATCAACTCTGCCCTCATTAACTCGACCACAGCAACCTGCCCGCTCTAATACTCGACCACAGCTAACTCTGCCCTCTTAACCGACCACAGAACCTGCCCTATTATACTCACCACAGAAACCTTCCTCTTATACTCGACCACAGTAACCTTGCCCTCTATACTCACCACAGCAACCTGCCCTCTATAACTCGACCACAGCAACCAGCCCTCATATACTCGACGCACCAGGCAACCGCCCTCATATAATCGACCACAGCAACCTTCGCCTCATATACTCGAACCCAGGCAAACCCTGCCCTCGTTTATACTCGAACCACGCAACCTGCCCCTCATTATACTCGACCACAGCAACCTGCCTCATACTACTCGACCACAGCAACCTCCCTCTTATACTCGACCACAGCAACCTGCCTTTATACACGAACCACAGCAACCTGCCCTCCTTAATACGACCACAAGCAAACCTGCCCTCTTATACTCGACCACAGAAAACCTGCCCCTTATACACGACAACAGCAACCTTCGCCTCATATTCTCGACCACACAAACCTGTCCCTCTTATGACTACTACCACACAACCTGCCCTCTTATACTCGACCACAGCAACCTTGCCCTCATATACCTCGACCCACAAGCAACCTGCCTCATAACTCGACCCACAAGCCACCTGCCTCTTATACTACCGACCACACAACCTGCCCTCTATACTCGACCCACAGCAACCTGCCACTTATACTCGACCACAGCAACCTGCCCTCTTATACTCGACCACAGCATATTCAAGTGTGCCTCCCGCTCCCGAATCAATCAAACATCACTACATGAAATTCGACTGACTTTCTTAAATACTTGACACAAAGTCTAAAAAAGAAAGGGGTAGACCCGAAGCACTCGTACATTATTACTACAGAGTGAGCCTGACCATCGTCACATATCTCAACCACAGCACATGTGGAAGCAGAGATGAGATTTTTATATATTTTAAAGTAAAGAATATGAAGTGATCGTATAAGTCGTGAGGAAGTTATGCATGTTGTTGTAAGTTTTACTGGTGTATGAAAGATGAGCATTCTGCAGCCTATATGGCTTATGCATGCCAATGCTAGTATCACTCTGTGTGATAGGGTCACATACAAATATGTGTCAAACATATATGCCCATGTGGTAATGTATTCAAGTTGCAAATTCATTACACTAGAATACCATACATACATATATACAATCGCACATCGCACAAGTTATTTATTATGAAAGTACCAATACCGCCATGTACACCTGATGAAAAAATTCTGAGAACAGATACACCCAGAACATTTTATCACATAACCTGTCTGATACCGTCCAGACAATGTAACCCTCCCTCAATACTCCACACTTTGAACACTAACTCTGAACACCTTTTTCGATATTATGTACACATATCCTAAAGGGTCCCTCCTGAGAACACTTTACATTATGTGTTCCCTCTCTGAATAGACTCCACCACCATTAAAGTTGCACGTTAACAGCCCCCACAACCTGTACAATACATCTCCACAATAAATATCCTACAATCATGTACATCCGCGCTGAAAATTCTCCTCTCCACTGTACACCTACGATGAACGCCTCCACCATGCACAACTTCCCCGTAACTCACCTACCTATGCGATACACATACCCACGATAGTCTCCACACTTATACGTCCACTCTTTATACCTTCAAATATTATGCATTACCACCTCTAAAATCATTCACACTATGTACACTCACCTTGAACATTGTGTAACACCGTGTTCTTTTTTCTCCCCCCATATACACCTACACAGAACAACTTCCAAACATATACATTCTTCCTGAACAGCCTGCACGATAAAATACACTTACCATGA
Source organism: Cherax quadricarinatus (assembly GCF_026875155.1). NCBI lineage: Eukaryota > Metazoa > Arthropoda > Malacostraca > Decapoda > Parastacidae > Cherax > Cherax quadricarinatus. The sequence continues at coordinate 10,587,125 of NC_069498.1, forward strand.
ACCTTTCCACACATGCTAAATCAACCCTGAACACCATCCACACCATCTACTCACACAGTGACTGCCAATCCGACAATATTCCATCCCCATGTATCCAATACTGACACCCTTTAAACCATATACACTCACGCTGAGCATCCGTCCCATACAATGTCCAATTTGCCTTGGAATGTCTGCTCATTAATACCCACGTCCTGAGCACCGGTCTCTAAACCATACTAGAGCAGCCCTGTAACCATACCGAAGATAAAGCCACACAGTGCCAACACACTGCCCCCCCCCCCCGGACCAACCCTGCATATTATGTACACACCCTGAACTCCCTCCACGGCCATGTCCTACCCTCCCTGACCCTTTCACACCTTGTAAATCCCAAGAGATGACGCGTTATGTAGCGGCCTTTAATTGGGTGCTGATGACTCGAGTGAGAACGAGAATGCAACAATACTAATATAAATACACCTTAACCCCTCTCGTCCTGCATCCATTATCCCCCTCATCCTTGCGTCTGTATTTTTCCCTCCTACCCACCTCTGCATCCGCTATCTCAAGCATCGCAGCATCTCCCTTTCCTCCTCTACCCCATCACCAGCTTCTAGTCTTCCTTCCCCTCTCTCCTGCATCCTCTTCCCGCTCCTGTCATTCTATCCCCCCACTTCATCTCTTCAATCCCCTCCTGCATCCCCTCTCACGTCTTACACCCCTTCCTTCCCTCTGCATCCCTTCCCACAACCCTACATCCCTTCATTCCCATCCTCTTCATCCATCGCATGCCTTCCCTTCTTCTGCATTCCTGCCCACTTCTCCTCTCCCGTCCCATCTGTCAGTGAAGTTGCACTTCTCTTCCCTTCGTCCTCTTCACCTTGTGCAAATCTTTTCTCTCTATCTCTAATTCAGATTCCCTTTAATTTCCCCTTCCTTTCCATGTGCCTTCCTACTTCTTTTCTTCTCCTCCCTGTAAAGCTTTCCCTCCCATGTAATATTTTCCATCCCATGAAATGTTTTCCCTCTCATGTAATGTTTTCCATCCCATGTAACGTTTTCCTTCCCATGTAACATTTCCCCTCCCATGTAAACGTTTTCCCTCCCATGTAACGTTTACCCTCGAACGTAAAGAATTTCTTACCTCACTTTCGCCTACTTCCTGTATTCCTTGTCTCTTGCAACTTTTCTCTCTCCTCTGCAACTCTTTCCTCCTTGCCTCCTCCCTTGTCCCTGCATCCTCTTCCTTCTCCCTCATCTTTTCACTTCCCCTACATCAGTTCTCTCCCCTCTGCATATCTTCTCTCTCCCCATGTTTCCCATTACCTCGAGCGGGATGTTACGGCTGGGTGAGAAGGAGTTTTAACTCACCATTAAGCTTGAAGAGACATGAATGATGGTTGAAGGTGTATGGTATGGAAGAGGATAGTGAAGAGATGGATGGAGAGGTGATGGGTGGAGAATAGCATAAGGTGGAGGAAGGGTGTAACCTACAGTTCTATGGAGATCTTTTTTAGGGAATGGTGGATAGTTGGAAGCATGGGGATGGGTGAAGGACTGGATTGATGGATAAAGAAGGGGTGTAGAATTGGAAGAAGGAAGGGGCTGCCCTTCTGTAAATAATTGTGACTAATAAGTGATGAAAATTTCATACATCCATAGCTAGGACCAACTGGGAGAAAGAAATTAATCAGATAAAAGTGAAAGGAAACAAGAGAGAGAGAGAGAGAGATGAGAGAGAGAGGCAGAGAGAGAGAGAGATAGAGAGAGAGAGAGAGAGAGAGAGAGAGAGAGAGAGATTGTGAGGACGATTAGAGAGAGAAGAGGAGAATGAAAAGAGCGGGGAAAAAGTCAGAGAAATCGTGTGAGAAAACACATAAAGAGCGAGAAACATAAAGGTATATACAATAAAAGGACATAGTCTACTGAAAACCAAACATAGATAAACTGAAAAGATAATTGATATTTGAATGTATAGAGACCAAGAGACCGGCGAAGAACAAGAGAACACAGAGAGGTAGCAAGAGAACACAGAACGGAATAGCAAGAGTACACAAAGAGGTACAAGAGCAAACTGACAGATAGCAAGATCTATGAAGAGGTTGTCCAGTGATGATAATAAGGTAGGATGAGTGTATCTGTCCTTTAAAGTCACTAGATCAAGAAATGGCTCTGGCCCAAATAAGGTGAGCCCAGATATGCAGACCAGCCTAACAATCTCTCACTGTGCATCTGCAAGTATAGCCTAGCACAAGAAAAGACACAAGTACAAACCTTTTCACAAGAATAAGAGCAGAGCGCAGAATCAGCAACTACAGACCAGCATCAACTGCCATCAATCACTGGCAAGGTTGATGAGACAATAATCTTCACGGCAGATGACAGCGTTTTTCGACTAACACTCTCTTCTTGTGTCCACAACTGGCTTCAGAAAAGCTAATCTGCTTTGACCTCATGCTGTTCAACCTCTCCACCGAATTGGGCATTAGTCCACTTCGATGAATTCAAGGTCAGCTGTCATAGTACATAACATTGCTGTGTGTGTATGCGGCATGGTGGATGTGCTGGTATTGTGTACGTTAGCATGATGGATGGTCCTTGTGGTTTGTGTGTGTGTGTGTGTGTGTGAGTGGTGTGTGTGTGTGTGTGTTGTTGTGTTTGATGTGTTTGTGTGAGTGTTTACTTGACATAGTGGATATTCATTTGGCCGATTTGGTACCAGGGCTTCTTGGAAAAACTGAGGTACCAAGGAGTCCGCAGCTCTGCACAAAGCTCTATTGAATATGCCTTTGAAGGTATATCTGTACACTGTGGTTCTCAACGGTCAGTTAACAAAACACTCTGAGTGCGAGTGTTTCCACAGTGAAGTGATTATGGAATATCATATATTCGATGATCTTCACCTCACCCAGAATCCGCATTCCAATGGAGAAATTGCGCAGCTGCTCTCAGTTTTCATCAACACGTACAACTCCAATAGCCTTTTGGAAATGAAGCAGAAACATATACATCCTGAGGAAATTCTAATGATGATGGTTCCTATGCTTCTTGAGGTTATAGCCTGGAGAGCAGGTGTCAGATTGAAATGAGTGTTGAACCCAGGGATTAGGTCGATATCCTTCCGGGATATCCGATTTCAAACCTATGAAGAACCGCCTAGTAAATCTTGCAAACAACGCGACGCAGGAAGCTACAAACAATTAACTATCTTTTCATCTGCTCGATCAATAAAGGATGCAAGACTCTGTATGCGGTGCAGTACGCTCACACCCTGAGTATGCTCTACTTTATTGCATTTCTGTCCCCCAGTCTCATCTACGACTTTCTTGACAAGCATCAGGAAGAGAGCTGGACGATTCAACTGGATCCGACCTAGACAGATCCGTCATCAACCTCGTCTTCAACACCGAAAAAAGCATGTGGGCGGCCTTGCTGTTTGTACGAAGGTTAATGTTGCAAGGTACCCAAACTTGGCTCCAACTCTGAGGACAGCGAGAAGTGAGCTTCTATAACAACATGGGGTAGCAAACAGCAACTACAAGTCGGCTGTACCCTTATCAAGCACCTCACTTCTAGATAATCATTCCCTAAGATGACCTCGAGTCTGGAAGATAGTTCCTACAACTAACGATATCGATGAAATAAAATTAATTTTGACCAAATAAATCACTAACCCACAGATGGCTTCTAAACTATCCTTCCCATCCATATTTTGTATATCTCATCACAATTAAAAGGCTTTCAAATGTGTCTCATGAAGGTTACAGCTCTTACCGTTGAAAAGAGAGGTTAGAACCCTTAACCGGACACTATAAAACCCTGGTATGAAAATGTGAGAACACAGACTGGTAACAAGAGAGACACTAACACACACAGAATAACCAGGCAGGTGCCGCAAACTGACAAGATAAACTTCATTTATTACGGATCTGATGAAAGCTACCTTGCCCCATCGCCCTCCCTCTACCTTTCTATCTCTCAATTCCTTTGTAATCTCTGTTTCTCTTATCTCTCTCTCTGTCTCTCTCTCGTCTCTCCCTCGTCTTCTCTCTCTCTCTCAGCTCCTCTCTCTCTCTCTCCACCATATATATGATACAGTAATTACCTTAATTTTTCTGCTAAATAATATTTATAATTTTTGTAGTTTTGTAGATCTCAACAAAAAGGGCGATTACATCACATTAGTCCTGAAAAGTGCTTCTCCAAGAGTAATCAAACTTTTCCTGGGTTTAAATCTTTTTTTAAATCTAATATATTTAAATCTTGTCATCATTATTGTAATATAATAATCACGGGACACTTGAACTTCCCACTTGTTCAAAGATTTCTCCTCGTGTCCGTACACAGGTCTGGAGAACTGAAGTCGTTGCTAGAGTTATGAATCATATAAAATGGGAAGAAAAACAAAATCTGGAGACATAAGAGGATGATCCAAGGAAAAAAAAAAAATCAGGCAACCTCTATAAGAGTACAACTATGATGGGTATACCTATTAAGACATTATAAAAGGTTAATTTAAAGAGTAGGTAATCATGTCCTCCATCCTAAAAGGAAACTTATTCCCTGCACGTATTACTGTGATTTTGATTCTTGTAAAATTTGCCAATAAGTCTTTAAAAGATAAAAAATGCAAATTTATTGATAAGACAAGAAAAAAGAGGTTCGATTATATAGTGAAGATAAATTTTAAAATGTAAAGAGCGATCAAGGAATGGAAATTATTTTAACAGCAACTCGTTTCGATATGGATGAAATTCTTATCAAAATTGTCAAAACATACAGTGAAATGTCCATGGTTATACCTCGTACTTTTTTCTCGTATAAAAGTAACAATCAAAATATCTGTTATCCTCAGCGTGCACATTAAACTACGCTTATGACTTCCACTATTACAAACAATGAAATTAACTACGAGGAAAGAATTTCACTTCTAAGGACATGAAAACTGATTCTGGGAAAGAATAATCACATTCTAAAGACGTGAAAACTGATTCTCTGGGAAAGAATGTAACTGTTCAAAGACATAAAATTGATGCTGGAAAGATACACTCTCATTACATGAAAACTGATTCTTTGAAAGAATTTCACTACCAAAGACATGAAAACTGATTCTGGGAAATAATTTATTGGGTTATGCTAGGCTAGCAATTAATAATTTTTTTGTTACGTGATATTCCAGTACACAGCCTCCCAATATATGCATCTTGTTGGACTTGGCAGAGATGAACTGATATTTCAGCAAGAAGTTAACTGTAGGTCGACTGAGCGATCCAATAAGGGCATCCTCGTATTTCATTATCCCGCATTTCCTCAATTTCGGTGCTTGCAAATGGAATAATGGAGGCTGGTCATAATATTCCAGTGGAGCAAAATATAGAAATATGCATATACGTGTGTATGTTTGTGCATATGAATTTCTGTATATCTGCGTACTCTTCAATGAATACATGTATGTGTATATATGTATTTGTTTGCGTATTTATGCAAATGAGTATTTGTGTATTTACATATGTAATTTTGTAAAAGAATACTTGTGAAGACGTTTACTTATACATATGCATTTGTGTATAAGTATGTGTATATATGTATGTGTGTAAAATTTGTGTATTTTTTTTTTTATTATCACACTGGCCGATTCCCACCAAGGCAGGGTGGCCCGAAAAAGAAAAACTTTCACCATCATTCACTCCATCACTGTCTTGCCAGAAGGGTGCTTTACACTACAGTTTTTAAACTGCAACATTAACACCCCTCCTTCAGAGTGCAGGCACTGTACTTCCCATCTCCAGGACTCAAGTCCGGCCTGCCGGTTTCCCTGAATCCCTTCATAAATGTTACTTTGCTCACACTCCAACAGCACGTCAAGTATTAAAAACCATTTGTCTCCATTCACTCCTATAAAAACCACGCTCATGCATGCCTGCTGGAAGTCAAAGCCCCTCGCACAAAAAACCCTCCTTTACCAAATCCCTCAACCTTTCCTAGGCCGCCCCCTACCCCCCCTTCCTTCCACTACAGACTGATACACTCTTGAAGTCATTCTGTTCCGCTCCATTCTCTCCACATGTCCGAACCACCTCAACAACCTTTCCTCAGCCCTCTGGACAACAGTTTTGGTAATCCCGCACCTCCTCCTAATTTCCCAAATTTACGATTCTTTGCATTATATTCACACCACACATTGCCCTCAGACATGACATCTCCACTGCCTCCAGCCTTCTCCTCGCTGCAACATTCATCACCCATGCTTCACACCCATTAAGAGCGTTGGATAAACTATACTCTCATACATTCTCCTCTTTTCCTCCAAGGACAAAGTTCTTTGTCTCCACAGACTCCTAAGTGCACCACTCACCCTTTTTCCCTCATCAATTCTTGATTCACCTCATCTTTCATAGACCCATCGCTGACACGTCCACTCCCAAATATCTGAATACATTCACCTCCTCCATACTCTCTCCCTCCAATCTGATATCAATCTTTCATCACCTAATCTTTTTGTTATCCTCATAACCTTACTCTTTTCCTGTTTCACTTTTAATTTTCTTCTTTTTTCACACCCTACCAAATTCATCCACCAATCTCTGCAACTTCTCTTCAGAATCTCCCAAGAGACAGAGTCATCAGCAAAGAGCAACTGTGACAACTCCCACTTTATGTGTGATTCTTTATCTTTTTAAATCCACGCCTCTTGCCAAGACCCTCGCATTTACTTCTCTTACAACCCATCTATAAATATATTAAACAACCACGGTGACATCACACTCCTTCTTAAGGCCTACTTTTACTGGGGAAATTAATTTCCCTCTTTTCCCACATACTCTAACTTTAGCCTCACTATCCTCGTAAAAAAATCTTCACTGCTTTCAGTAACCTACCTCCTACACCATACACCCGCAACATCTGCCACATTGCCCCCCTATCCACCCTACATACGCCTTTTCCCAAATCCATAAATGCCACAAAGACTCTTTAGCCTTATCTAAATACTGTTCACTTATATGTTTCACTGTAAACACCCGGTCCACACACCCCTACCTTTCCTAAAGCCTCCTTGTTCATCTGCTATCCTATTCTCCGTCTTACTCTTAATTTTTTTCGATAATAACTCTAGATACACTTTGCCAGGTTTACTCAACAGACTTATCCCCTATAATTTTTGCACTCTCTTTTATCCCCCTTTTCTTTATACAAAGGAACTATGCATGCTCTCTGCCCCAAACCCTAGGTACCTTACCCTCTTCCATTTCATTTATTAAAATTGCACCAACCACTCCAAAACTATATCCCCACCTGCTTTTAACATTTCTATCTTTATCCCATCAATCCCGGCTGCCTTACCCCCTTTCATTTTACCTACTGCCCCTTTCTCCTACTTTAGCATTCAGGTCCCCTACCACAATTACTCTCTCACTTGGTTCAAAGGCTCCTTACATTCACTTAACATCTCCCAAAAAACTCTCTCTCTCCTCTGCATTCCTCTCTTCTCCAGGTGCATACACGCTTATTATGACCCACTTCTCGCATCCAACCTTTACTTTAATCTACATAATTCTTGAATTTACACATTCATATTCTCTTTTCTCTTCCATAATTGATCATTCAACATTACTGCTACCCTTCCTTTGCTCTAACTCTCTCAGATACTCCAGATTTAATCCCATTTATTTCCCCCACCGAAATCCCCTACCCCCCCCGTTTGTTTCGC
>NC_069498.1:10595314-10597814 GCF_026875155.1 Cherax quadricarinatus
AAAGCCCCTTTTTAAACAGGTTTTTTTGATCTGACATGTTAGATTCTGAAATGTAATTACCGATTGTAAACAAAGCACGGTACGGGTAAGATTTGTTTGCAGACGTATTATTACGATTACGTGGGTGGTGAAGGTGGCTTCCAGGGGACTTGAGCTAGAGTTCTCCACAGCCACGCTGGCGGAAGATTCATGTGTTAAAACTTGCATCTGTGGTCACAGTGAGGCGCATGCTGACCTCCCGATGGTGTATAAATAAACCAAATTGGATGAATCTTTTTGTAGCCAGCTGGCTGAGTGGCTTATACATTAGCTTGGAGTTTTATGACTCATTCGCAGTGGGTTCAAATCCCACCTGTATCGTGGATTTTTATGTTATTATTGTATGCCCTTGCTGCATGGGCAGCTGCTTCACAGCCCTGTGTTGGTTTCAGCACTGCGGCATCCTCGTGACTCACTATTTGCACTGCAACCCTGACAACAAGGCGTCGCAATCCTACAGCGTTGGTCTGTCCAGAAAACCACTCACTAGAGGTGAGCTGATCTGCCCAGGGACTTACCTACTGAGCTGGGATGGCCTCCAGCAATGGTTTCCTCGAGGGTGCAGTCAACTGAGAATGGTTGGCCTTCAGCTTCCGTCTCGCCTAGAAATCCATCGCCTGTACTGGGCTGGCCTCCAGTGTAGGTCTCCTCGAGGGACGCGTCAACTTAGCCTGACTGACCTCCAGCGTTGATCTCCCCCAGTTGACCAAGCCCTCTGAGCCTGGCTCGCCTCCGGTGATAGTTTTCCCAAGAGACCAGTTACCTGAGCCTGGCTGACCTCCAGTGTTCGTTTCTGTAAGAGACCAGATGCGTAAGTTGGTCTGGCCTCCAGCGTTGGTCTCTTCAAGGGACCAGTCGCCAGAGCCTAGCTGGCCTCCAGCGTTGGACACTCCAGATGATACATCGCCTGACCAAGAAGTCCACACAGTTCGTTTACATTCACGTTTGATTTAAACGCACAGCATATAATTATACCGAGCCAGTCAAACCTACTTCATTTATACACCTCCATTATTCCGTGTACAACATTTGTCCCCTCAGAGACGCTCATATAAACACTAGTATATCATAGACGATCCAAGTAACATATTTTTCATATATATATATATATAATATATATATATATATTATAATATATATATTATATATATATATATATATATATATATATATATATTATATATTTATATATATATATATATATATATATATATATATGTCGTGCCGAATAGGTAAAACTGGTGAATTAGAAAGAACTCATTTGAAATTAATTCTTTTCTAAAATTGTCTCTTATACATTTAAAGATATTTTTTTCATTCATGTTAATATAAAAATTTATGATTTTGTACCAAAAGAACCTTAGGAAACTTACCTAACCTTAGTTTAGCCTAATACAACTAAATATATTTTATACAAGTTTATAATAATTTATTAATAAACAAACATAAAGAAACTTATTTTATATTCGATAGGTTCAGGAAGATTTATGTAAAATTTCTGTATACACAAATTTTCGCTTGGCCTATTCGGTAACAAAAGCTTTGCTATTTAAGCCAAAATCGCAAGTCGAGGCAAGTGCACCAAACGGGGAGTAGAATGAGATTAGCACTTAGGCACCCACACCATTTTATGTTCTTGGATCACGGTGAAGCACCTAGCTCTGGTGAGTGCATCATTCTTGTAGGATTATATGGTCCCGTGCGTTAGAGCGTCGTGGAATTTTTGCTCACCAGGAGGCGGGCTAAAACAACACGGGCTCGATCATTGGTTAGGTCGCAGTGTTCGTAGTTAAAATTTACTATTTTATATATATATATATATATATATTTTATATATATATATATATATATATATATATATATATATATATATATTTTAAATTTTATATATATAATATAGATGAACAAGGAGGCTTTATGAAAGGTTAGGGGGTGTGTGGACCGGGTGTTTACAGTGAAACTATAAGTGAACAGTATTTAGAAAAGGGCCCTAAAGAGGTCTTTGTGGCATTTATGGATTTGGAAAAGGCTATGACAGAGTGGATAGGGGGGCAATGTGGCAGATGTTGCAGGTGTAGGGGTGTAGGAGGTAGGTTACTGAAAGCAGTGAAGAGTTTTTACGAGGATAGTTGGGGCTCAAGTTAGAGTATGTAGAAAAAGAGGGAAATTTTTTCCGTTAAAAAGTAGGCCTTAGACAAGGATGTGTGATGTCACCGTGGTTGTTTAATATATTTATAGATGGGGTTGTAAGAGAAGTAAATGCGAGGGTCTTGGAAAGAGGCGTGGAGTTAAAAGAAAAAGAATCACACACAGGGTGGGAGTTGTCACAGCTGCTTTTTGCTGATGACACTGTGCTCTTGGGAGATTCTGAAGAGAAGCTGCAGAGATTGGGGGAAATGAATTTGGTAGGGTGTGCAAAAGAAGAAAATTAAAGGTGAATACAGGAAAGAGTAAGGTTTAT
>NC_069498.1:10602814-10620047 GCF_026875155.1 Cherax quadricarinatus
AAGTCCTCTTAAACATTCTTTAACACCCCTTGCAAACAGTTCATCAGGACCGGGGGATTTGTTAGGTTTTGGGTTCTTATTTGGCTGAGGAACCAGCGAAATGAGGAGGAAAACTGGGGATGAGAATTAAATAGAAAGTATTGAGATGGGTGAGGCAAAAGGTTGATAGTAATGAAAAGAGATGGGGGAACAGTTGTTTGATTGCATGTGGAATCAAAAACTGTCAATGAATTAGGTTTTAACCCAAAAAAAGAATTAAAACAATGAACAGATTTAAAAATCTAAATTATAAATTGAATAACACAAAATCTAGGAGTTACCCAAAAACTATGGGATTTTTAAAAAAGAGCTTAAAAACATAAAAGAAGGAACACTGAAACAGGCCACTGGACCCATGCGGAGCAGGGTAGACAGCCTGTAGGCAGAGCACACAGCCAGCCGTCGGCTCTGACTAGTTCATATTCGCGGCATCAGTGCGCCCTCGTAGGCCTACTAGGTGGTGGGACACACAGTCCACCTCTCACATCCGCCTGACGACTTGGCCGTACAAAGTTCCCCCCCCAAAGGGACTGGCTTGCGGTCACTTCCCACACTGCCGTTGTGAAACTCACTCTACCGATTAAAAAGCCAATTAGTAAAGTCACGGCCGTAACATTGCTACCTACGAAAAACCTCACGGCACTAAACCCTGTTCAACAGAAAAGAACAAATAACAGTGGTGACAGCGGAGTCAAGCGGCATGTGAGCCTTTCAGGGTGGAGGGGATCGGTCGAAAAACCAGCAACAATCGTCGTCATCCAACGCACTGCTAGCCTAAAGAGTTATCTGCAACTCCCAGCGTCTAAACGGACCCGAGATAGATCTTCGTCCTAGATTTTTCCCAAAAATCTGGAATGGGGCACAGGGCGTCACTCCAGCCGTACATCACGTGGTTCACTCATCACCCTCTCTAAAAGCCCTTCAACAACTTCCAGAACCATTCTCCTGCCCCTAACAGCGTCCCTACGCCCTTCTCGCCGTATGGTGTGTTGTGTTCTTCCCAGTTTCCCAAGAAGTTCAACCTGGCTTAGCCACGTGGGAAACCCAGTGGCTTAGCCCCAGCCAGCAAAGTCAGCGTCTACAAGCAGCTCTGACTCATCAAGTGTCTACTACACCAGCGCCTAGTATCCCAGCCAGTGCAGTTTTTTTTTGTGGTGCCCAGTTTAAAAAATTTTTTTTTCCTTTCCCTGTTGTTTAAACCCCAGTTCATCACCAGTTCTGTTTCCCCAGTAAATTGTTACAGAAAAAACTTACTCGTCCCAGTCAAAGGTTTAAATTAAAAGCTTTTTTTTTTTTAAAGCACGTTCGAGTAGTGCAGTAAATGTTTTGTTCTCCGTGTGCTAAGCCGCAGTCAGTCAGCGCGCCCGGGACACGCTTGCCAGTGTAAACAACCATACACCAGTGTGGTTCACGCCGGGTACCCACGTCTAAATTTTATACCCCCAAACAAGTTACTCCGGTCTTTCTGTTCTTCCAAGTCCTTCTGATATTTTTTTCACGACATTAAAAGCCCCAAGTATACAAATGTACGAGGCGTGTAGTCACTAGAAAAAATCACTGAAAGTTCCAGCCCGGCCGAAACCTTCGTCCCCCTGCATCAAAGTTAAGTAAACAGTGACTACCTAGAAATTCCAATATTTGTGACATTATTAACTGTCCTGCACCAATACGGGTTATACTGAACCCTTCTTCAGTAAATTTGTTCAGTGCATCAGTGCACATTTTGCATTTACCTACAGTTTAAATTTGGGAAATTATTTTTGCATCCACATTTTAAATTCCAGTTTTTTTTTTCTGCTTCTGCACCCTCAGTTATTGATTTAAATTGTTCAGTTTTAACCATTTATACAATTTACCTCTACACACAGTTTTCATAATTCCTGTGTGCTGTTATTTTTTTTTAGTTGCACCTGCAAGTTAGCCACAGATTGTTGACACCCTGCACTGTTTTGTTTGTTAGTTTTTTTTTTTTATAAGTTGTAATCTTCAAGTACTTAGTATTAGTATTTCCTACCTGCAGTCATACAACCCTGTGCCTAGCCCTTAATTTTTTTTTCTGTTCCCTCCTTTATTTGCTCTACTATATTCTATGTTTTATCAGTGAAATTCACCTTTTGTGCATTGCTTTTTGCCTATTTTATATACCCAAGTCATTGAGTGTTTTTTTTGGGGAACCTGCTTTTTCCATTAATTACCAAAATTCCTTGTGAAGTTAATTAATTTTGACCTTGAGATTGTGCAAATTTTTTTTTTCTTTTGCCAGTGTACACCCTGCTAACACCAGTTAACCTTTGCCATATTCTTGAATTTAATAATTTGCATTTTTATTAATTTTATTTTGTGTGCAATATAGCAATTCTGGTCAGTGTATTTTTTTTTTTGTGTGATTTTTGGCACTATTCCATACTCTGATATCTTTTTTGTGCCAACTTCCCTTGTGCAAGTGAATTACCCCTTTTTTTTTTTTTTTTTTTTGCATTTCAATTTGTAACTGTTAGCACCCGCAATCCTTTTTAAACTGTGCTTGCAGCACAGTTTAGTGTTGTGTAGTACCTGATTTATTTTAATTTTGTGCAATTTTTGCTACCAGTGTTTACAGTTCAACTCCTTTTCATAAATTTTGTTGCCAGATTCCTGGTGAAATTATTGACTAACCTTAGCTTCATTTTGTGCACTTCCCTGTAGTACATTCACTTGCATACATCTCTTATTTTGTGTTCAGAGTGTATCACTATTCCCCTTTTATTGTTGTTTGCTCAAATTATTTCTATCACTAAAGCAGTTTACCTAGTACTGTGGTGCTGAGTTCTCTTTGACTCTGTTTTGGAAATTGTAGCCAGTGCATACCATTTCTTGCTCTGACCTGTTTTACCATCTTCGTGACCTACTTGCATTTCAACAATTGACGTCATGACTAAGACACGCAGTGGCCATGCCGTTACCCCAGATTCTGCTGGTGCAGCAATGGTGCCTCAGCCAGCGTGAGCACGCGGCAGGGCATCGAAGGCCCCAGCGACAGTTGGTCAACTTGTGGCTCACGCCTCGAACACCAGTGGGCCGGCTCGTCGTCCAAAACTGACCCTTATTTTCGACGGTCGTGCAAATAGTTTAAGAGCCATGGCTGCAGTCAGTCGAGGCGACTGTTCAGGCTCTATTTGATAGCCCAACAGATACACAGTACATTCGTGCTGCTGTTGCAGCAGTGGATCTCACCCAGGGTGATATAGGTGCCTTTGTGCAGCTCAACCCGCGTCTGTAAGTTTCAGTCTTGGGGTGAACTTAAGGAGGAATTTAGGGTTATTTTCGGCGTAGTCGCCAACGCCATTACATTGACATCGTTACCAGCGTCTTGGCCGAATGTCAAAAACCGGCACGAAAGCCCCCTGGCTTGCATTTGCCGTTTCGAGCAAGCCGCCACGGACTTTATGATGCCGTCAACTCCACTAAGTGGGCGGATGGTGATGGCCGTATTTGCTATTAAAGACATCATCCCCATGCTGGCTGTCGGCATCATGCGGAGGGATCCCGCCCCTAACCTCTGGGCTGCCATTGATGCGCTAGGACCGGCCCTCAGCACGACGTCCTGGGTGCATATGACGCCCATCGACTCGCTCAAGCCCCCTTTCCGAGCAAGGCAAGGTTTGCCGCTTTGCGGATGACCCCCTACCCATCCTTGCAGCCGCCGTCCGCAGTGACCCCGCGGTCGCAGCCGGAAAGTCACTTTTGCTGCTGCTGTCAGACAGCCAGCTCAAAAAGGGGTTCTAACCCCATCCCACTAATACGCGCCTAAGTAAAAATAGCGACCCAGTAACAACAGCCCGGTCTTATACAAAAAAGCAGTCATCGACTTCCTGGACCAGGGCGAACGTCGCCAGCAGACACCCCCCCCAACCTCACCCGCTAAGCGTGTAGTGACTTGTTTTAACTGTGGCAAACGAGGGCATACCGATTGAGTTTTTACAAACTTAAGTCCCCCCCAAAGTAACCGTCACAGTCCCCACGCTCAGTATCAAGGAAACCGTCACCGTCCCCATGCCCAGTCTCGCGAGGGAATCTGTGTTTACCACAATACTTCCAGTCATACCTCCCATGAGTGTAACAAGCTGCGAAGTATGCTGACAGCTGAGTGGAGCAAGCAGTCTTTCGCGCAATGCACATGCTCGTAGAAGCCCTTCCACTAGTTCGGGGGAAGAGGGCGCGTCCGCAAAACCAGCGAAAGAGTAGTAACCCTGTGGGAGTCGCTGTATTCCGCCCCTGCCCGCAATGCATTCGCCGCCCTGGCGTGATACGCTTGCCGACAGTGAGGAAACCGAGTGTCTTGACGTTGTTGCTGAGACTCTTACCGTACTTCCAGGTCGAGCCTCGTCAACAAGTGTCGACCTCGAGCAGCTGTGACTCCGGGGATCTCGTCGGCCTGTCATCCCCTTCATGTTCGGTATGACAACCCATGTGGACCGCTCATCGAGTCCACTTTTCCACAATAAGCCTGTTCAGCTTTTCCTAGGACACAGGTTCGGTGGTAACATTGCCCGCTCCACCTTTTTCCGAGACATTGGCCTTCACGCGGCCATGTTGACAGAGCCATCTGCCATTCAGACCTTGGAGGAGTCTCAGGTAAACCGCTGACGGTTCGCGGTCGCACAACGCTAGAATTTGTGGTCCAGGGTCACAAGCTGTCCGCAAAATTCTTAGTCGTAGATGGTATTGTTTTCCATGGTGGGCCTGCTCATAGGGTTCAAAAACCATGGCAGATCTTAGGATCCGTTTAGATCCAGCTGAGTGGAAAGCGGAATTCAACGGAGTGGATGTGCCCTTCTGGGGCGTGCGCTTAGGATCCACTACGTGCTACTCTGTCTCAGAGTATGCACAGTGCCTAGAATCGTTGGAAACCGGTGGTTTCCATAGCAAAATTCTCCCCGGGGTCTCTCTCGTCCTGATCGACCTCGTAGTAGAGCTCGTTGCCCCTCACCCCTGGCCATCAGCGCGTAGTTACCCCGTGAAAACCCAGTCTGGGGACGCCCAGTCTAACCTTTACTCTAACTCTGACGCTGTTGTAGAGACCAGCAGTTGTCAAAGCCGCAGTATCCCTGTCGGCAGGCGACTGTCTGACTCGTGTCATGGCAATCAGCGAGCAGAGTTACTGCTTGTACCAAAGTATGACGTCACTTTGTCAGCTAACTCGCTCCTCCTGTTACGGTGTACGTGAGCAGAGCTTTTGAAAAGGGGACCATGTGCTGGGTTTACAACGACACATGCCGAGTCAAGGGCCTCTCCCTTGAACCATCCTTGCACACAGGCAACGTGGTAAGTTGCAAGTCCTTGTTGTCAACATGCATAGTCGAGAATTTCCCCTGCGGAAGAAACCTCCTTGTTGACCTTGTCAGATTCCCTCTCCCGGTGAGAGTGGAGGGTGAAAGCCCCAGCTGACTTCCTGTGAGTGGCAGTTCTCCCCGGCGAGTCTGCTGCTGACTCTTCCAACACCCGGCCAGTGCAGGAAGATGATCTAGCTTTGACAGACTATCCTGAAGAGGTTCCAAAACTTCTCCAGGTTCTCAATCGTGCACGTTCTGCAGTTGCACTAGATGGTGAGTCAATGGGTTTGACCTCACTGATCTCTCACCGTATTCCACTTGACAAAGGTACTAAACCCATTTATGTACCTGCGTATCGCCTCCACATGGCAAAGAGTCTTCGCCGAAGAACTCATTACACATCTCCGTGATGGAGTTATTGAGGAGTCCACTTCCCCCTGGAATGCTCCCCTTATTCTGGTTCCCAAGAAAGACGGAACCTGGCGCCCTGTTATCGATTACAGGAAACTGAATGCATGTACCATCCCAGACCGTTTTCCATTGCCAGTTCTGAACGACCTGTTGCAGAACATCGGCGATAATAAGGTCTTTTCAACTCTTGTCTTCTTCAAGGGTTCTGGCAAAATCCCCCTCAGATGATGAGAGTAGAGAGTTGACACTTTCTCTACTCCAACTGGTCATTACCAGTTCAGGAGGATGCCCTTCGGCTTGCGCGGAAGCCCAATCACGTTTAGTCGTTTGATGACGACAATTTTCCGTACCCCCCTAGGTGGGACGCTCATGGTTACCTGGATGATCTCATAGTCATGTCGCAAGATGTCCCGTCACATCTTGAGAAACTTGACAGGGTATTGGCAGGCTAGCTTCAGGCAAAAACTTAAGGTAAAGCTCTCCAAATGTCATTTCCTCCGGAAGGAAATAAAATTTCTGGGTCACGTAGTAACTCAGAATGGCATAAAGACGGACAGATTCTAAAATCTCGGCCGTGCAGAAAATTCCCCGACCCCTGACGGCGGATTGCATGTCCGGTCCTTCTAGGCCTGGCGGGTTTCTACCGCCCCAACCTTATCGCAGGTTTCTCCACCCTTGGGGGGCACCCCTGGACACGCTTACTCAAGAAGGATGCCCCTTTGAGTGGACGTTGCGATCAGGAACGAGCTTTTGTCATTCTTAAGAACAAGTTTAACATCAGCCCCAACCCTTAGATTCCCTGATTTCACCAAGGCATTTACCTTGACGACTGATGCCAGCAAAGTTGGCATCGGTGCAGTCTTGTCACAAGAATCTAATGGGAAGCAACAGCCTATTGCCTATGCTAGCCGTGTTCTTACTAAAGCGGAAGTCAATTATTCAGTGACAGAGCTAGAAGCTTTTGCCATTGTATGGGGCCCCGAGTCCCTTTTCCCGGGATATCATCTATCATTATCCTATCAAGATTTTTACAGTTTATTTACCCTTATTGGCCCTTTTTGCAAATAAGAACCTCTCGGGAAAGCATGCTCGGTGGTCGCTCACGTTCAATGACTACAACCCTGAAATTTGCTATGTCCCAGGTAAGCAAAATGTTGTAGCTGACGCCCTGTCGAGACATATAAACATTTGTGAGTGTCGGCAATTCGTTCTCTGTTGAGGATCTCGAGGGGAGCCACGACAGGACCCTGTGTGGTCTCCAGTCTTGTTTCCTTACCAAGGAGGACGTTGACTTACAGGTCAAAGTCTCCCGTTCCACTGAAGGGGTTTAGTGGCAACCAAGGAGTACTGTGCCGTGTTGCACAGCTGGTGGACCCGGCAAAAACCGTATACCAACTGGTGATTACCAGAGTCCATGATACCAGCTACTTTAGGTTGATCCACAATGTCCCAGGTGTAGCGCACCCCGGGAAGGACCGCAGTATCAAACAGGCACGAATGAAATATTTCTGGCCTAAGATGGCATCGGACATTGCCAAGCATGTACACAGTTTTGTTGTCTGCCTACAGCACAAGGGTACCATTACAGGTCCTAACCCCATTCTAAAGTATCCCATTACAAAGGAGCCCTGGGAGAGAACTTCTGTCGACCTGTTGACGAACTTTTCGACCTCGAGAAGGGAAATAAGCACCTGCTTGTAATGGTAGATAACTTGACGCGGTACAGGAATTAGTACCCATTCCTGATAAAACCCCTGAAACGGTCCGCTAGTGCTTTCCGTGAGCATGTTGTTCTTCGTCATACTTGCCCGTGTCCTTCTGGGCAGACAATGGGTCTGAGTTTATAAATGGCATAATGCAGGGTCTTTGCTCCAGATTCAACATTCATCAAGCGCCAGAGCTCCACGCCACCCTGCGAGTAATGGTCTTGCTGAACGTACAAATCGCAAAGTCCTGGAGGTGCTCCAGAGTAACCGTTAACCCAAGTTGTACTACATGGGATGAGGCTATCCCCGATGTTCAGTGTACATTAAATTCCTCCCTCAACAGCTCGATCGGTGAGACACCTCATTTTTCTTTGTATGGCTATGACAAGCGCTTACCATATGAAATTCTGTTTACTCCACCTAGACCTACTTACGATACTGATAACCCCAGTGTAGTAAAGATGAGGACAACGCAGCTTGTCTTCCGCGGGTACGAGAGAACCTTATGAAAGCTACTGATAGGTTCACGTCAGAGCGCAATGCCCGCGCCAAGGAAAGCAAAGTGGAACCAGGTTGCAAAGTTATGTTGCTCAACCCAGTGCAGACCCCAGGTATGCACAAACTTGCCAAAGTTTGTGGGTCCTTACCGTGTCCTACGACAGCTCCGTGGCAATAAGTTCGAGGTGAGGGAGATTGCTACGGAGCTATCAAGGAAGCCCACCTTGATCACATGAAGTATGTGGACCATATGCAGGCCGAAGTGAGCTGGAGGCGCGTGCGTTGCAACGCCACGATCAGACTAATGTTAGGGACAAAAACCGTCTACCCCTTCTCCCGCTACTGCTGGTACGGAAGACGGCCCCGTAAGGCTCCATACTTTTGGCCTGCGACCCCGGAAAAACAGTACATTTCTGTGACATTGACGTACCTACTGACTTGTCCGACTCCTACGCTAGTTATGCTAATTGTTTGCTTGCAGAAATGGGTATAAATGCACACACATTGTATAGCTAGTCGATTTTAAAAGAGTCAGGGTGGACAACATCATGTAATTATGTAAATACTTTTAGAGGGTACCCAGAGTGTAAAGAATTCCATGGATTAGTATTATTGTATGTATGTGCACCAGTGTTTTTTAACTAAAGGAAAAAGCCTGTATTACGGTCAGGGCAGTGCTGCCCTCTGAGTTACATGTCACAAACCTTAGGAAATGCTACTGTCAGTCATTGTTTGCAGATGTGAGCGTGCAACAACGTTAGTTTGACGAGTGGTCAACTGATGTTCAGCCCTGCGGACAACTGTATATAGAAGATTTTAGTTCCAGTGCTGACGTCTCCCGGCTCTCTACTCGATGAAACAGCGCGGGAAAACCAGTTTTCTTCTTCCCTGGATGGGAGAGTTTTTTTTTTGCCTGTTGCATTTTTTTTGTCCATTTTTTATTTACTAGTGAGCGAAAGCCAGTCCCTCTCTGGGGGAGCTTTGTGTAATTCCTTTATACCTATGGGCCCACCAGTATTGTCGCGTCGGGACGACGCGAGGTGCGTGGCCGAGCAAATGTAGACAGCCTGTACTGGCAGAGCACACAGCCTAGCCGTGCTTCTTGACTAGTTCATATTTCGCGGCATTCAGTGCTGCCCTCTGTAGGCCTACCTAGGTCGGTGGGACACACAGTCCACCCTCTCTCACTCCCGCCTGGACCGACTTGCCGTACACAAGTTCTCCCCCCTCCACGGACTGGCTTGCGGTCACTTCCTCACACTGCCCGTTGTGTACTCATCCTACCCGATTAAAGCCAAACTAGTCCACGGCCGTATCATTGCTACCTACGCTACCTTCATCGGCACTAAACCGCTGTTCAACAGTAAGAACAGCAATAACACAGGTCCATGTCCCCTCCCCCGGATAAGCCCAATGACCCCTCCCCAGGATTAGCCCAATACTCACCCAGTCTGGTCACCTCAACTCAAGGAAGGAGCACGGCACCAGACCCAGCAATACAAGATAGTCAGGCCCCAACTCAAAACCCCCCCCCACACCCACTCATGTATGTATCTAACCTATTTTTAAAACTACACAACTTTTTTAGGCCTGAATAACTGTACTCGGGAGTTTGTTCCACTCATCCACAACCTATTCCCAAAACCCAAATGCTTTCCTATATCCTTACTTTGATCTAAATTTTTTTCCAACTTGAAACCATTGCCACGAGGCCTGTCTTGGCAGGAAATTTTCAGCACGCTATTTACATCCCCTTTATTTATTCCTGTTTTCCATTTATACACCTCGACCATATCCTCCCTGATTCTACCCCTTTCCGAGAGAGTGCAGATCGGGGCCCCCAAAGTCACCCCTCATAGGGAAGATTTCTGATACATGGGACCATCTTTGTCATCCTCCTCTGTACGTTTTCCAGAGCATTTATATCCATTCTGTAATACGGTGACCAGAACTGAGCAGCATTGTCTAAATGAGGCCTAACCAAGGATATATAGAGTTGAAGAACAACCTGAGAACTTCTATTATTTATACTTCTTGATATGAAGCCAAGAATTCTGTTAGCTTTATTGCGAACACTAATGCACTGTTGTCTTGGTTTTAGAGTACTGCTAACCAAAACTCCTAAATCCTTTTGACAACCAGTAGTATTAATTAAGATCTACATTATTTGGTTTATTTGTGGCATGGTTATTTACCTGTCCAACATTTACAACTTTGCATTTGTCAATATTAAACTTCATCTGCCACTTCTCCGACCATTGCATCAGTCTATTCAAATCATCCTGGAGAGCTTTAGTGTCCATTTTAGAATGAATTGGAGGGTCTATTTTGGTGTCATCAGCAAATTTGCTTATGTCGCTATTTTTTCCCTCATCTATGTCGTTTATGTAAACTGTGAACAACAACGGGCCCAACGCTGACCCCTGAGGAACACCGCTTGTGACGTGCCCCCATTCTGATTTCTCCCCCTTTATGCAAACTCTCTGCTGCCTATTTGTCAGCCATGCTTCTACCCAGGAAAAAATTCTCCTCCTATTCCGTGTGCCTTAAGTTTCCTCAATAGCCTCTGATGTGGAACTCTATCGAAAGCCTTACTGAAGTCCATATACACAATATCATATTCATTACCATGATCTACCTCCTCAAACACCTTAGTGAAAAAAGTTAGTAAATTCGTAAGACAGGAACGCTCCTTTGTAAAACCGTGTTGAGATTCATTAATCAATCTGTACCTATCAAGATGGCTACGAATTGCTTCGTCAATTATTGATTCCATAAAATTTCCCACTATGGTCTTTTAGTTCGAAGCAAGGACCTGTCACCTGCCTTGTAAATAGGTATTACATTTGCCATTTTCCACTTTTCAGGCACTATGGCAGTTTGTAGTGATATAGTTAAGTGTAACTTTACTTCTAAGTTATTTTTTTAAAATGCGATATGAATAAATAACAAAAAAAAAAGACACAATACCGTGACTGGAACGATACACTAATAACCCGCACATAGAAGAGAGGAGCTTACGACGACGTTTCGGTCCGATTTGGACCATTTACAAAGTCACACTAACTTTGTAAATGGTCCAAGTCGGCCTGAAACGTCTTCGTAAGCTCCTCTCTTCTATGTGCGGGTTATTTGTGTATCGAGATGAATAATCATATTAGAGAATTAACAGAATAATAAGAATGGGTGAGATGCCTGAATCTCTACTTACTCTGGTTCAAGGATGTCTTTAATGATTACTTACTCTCGTTCAAGGAAGTCTTTAGTGATTACTTTGGTTCAAGAATGTCTCCAATGATTACTTACTCTGGTTCAAGGATGTCTTTAGTGATTACTTTGGTTCAAGGATGTCTTTAGTGATTACTTTGGCTCAAAAATGTCTTTAGTGATTACTTACTCTGGTTCAAGGATGTCTTTAGTGATTACTTACTCTGGTTCAAGGATGTCTTTAGTGATTACTTACTCTGGTTCAAGGATGTCTTTAGTGATTATTTACTCTGGTTCAAGGATGTCTTTAGTGATTACTTACTCTGGTTCAAGGATGTCTTTAGTGATTACTTACTTTGGTTCAAGGATGTCTTTAGTGATTACTTACTCTGGTTCAAGGATGTCTTTAGTGATTACTTACTCTGGTTCAAGGATGTCTTTAGTGATTACTTACTCTGGTTCAAGGATGTCTTTAGTGATTACTTACTCTGGTTCAAGGATGTCTTTAGTGATTACTTACTCTGGTTCAAGGATGTCTTTAGTGATTACTTAATATGGTTCTAGGAAGTCTTTAGTGATTACTTACTCTGGTTCAAGGATGTCTTTAGTGATTACTTAATATGGTTCTAGGAAGTCTTTAGTGATTACTTACTATGGTTCAAGGAAGTATTTAGTGATTACTTATTATGGTTCAAGGAAGTCTTTAGTGATTACTTACTCTGGTTCAAGGAAGTCTTTAGTGATTACTTACTATGGTTCAAGGAAGTCTTTAGTGATTACTTACTCTGGTTCAAGGATGTCTTTAGTGATTACTTTGGTTCAAGAATGTCTTCAATGATTACTTACTCTGGTTCAAGGATGTCTTTAGTGATTACTTTGGTTCAAGGATGTCTTTAGTGATTACTTTGGTTCAAGGATGTCTTTAGTGATTACTTTGGCTCAAGAATGTCTTTAGTGATTACTTACTCTGGTTCAAGGATGTCTTTAGTGATTACTTTGGTTCAAGGATGTCTTTAGTGATTACTCTGGTTCAAGGATGTCTTTAGTGGTTACTTTGGCTCAAGAATGTTTTTAGTGATTACTTACTCTACTTCAAGGAAGTCTCTAGTGATGAAAGAATTTTGTGATAATTCTGTTAGGTGGGTTACGTCCTTATAATTTAACACGAACTTAAGAGTGTCCCTCAAACTTTGTCACTTGCAGGTGTCACCAGACATGCTGTGAATTCTTTCCCTTCAAGGAAGGTTCCTTGACGCTGGTGAGGGGCTCTGGATCAAGGGAATTGGATCTATGCTCCAGTTAGCTGAATTAAGCCAGAATACCTCTCATATCCCCCTCACAGGCGCTGTATAATCCTACGGGTTTAGAACTTCCCCCTTGATTATAATAATATGAATTCTTTCTCTTTGGTTTCCATATCATGATCCAATAATCTGAAGATGATACATAGAAATATGGAAAATATAATGATGATGCATGTGGAAAACAAAGCACAGTTCTTCACAAGGGTGGAGATAAAAAAAATGTATTTTTTAAAAAATCGTGATATGAATACATTTGGAAATTATTAAGAAGTAATTGTATATTCTTCCACTGTAAAGTGAAGCTGCTTTGTTTAGGAAGATACTTAACATAGTTACGTTTAAAAAACATTATTTTTGTGTTGGAAAAGATAAGCCTTTTAAGGGTTCAAGCTTTTTGTATTGAGAAAGAACCTTCGAACCAGTTGTATCGAAATTTTACAAACTTAAGATTTAGTGATGAGGGTGTGTAACATAAAAAAAATAGTATTTATACAGCGTACAAAATTCTTGTGAATAACTTTGAAAACGTATATTTGAATAATCAATTTTAGAGTCCATACATACGATCCACTTTGGTGTTGTATTTCTCCTTACCATAAATGTTAATAATTTAACAGAGAATTTTACTGGGAGTTGCCTATCTTTATCATAAATAACACTGAATGAATTAAGCTTAGTCTATAAAAGATTTCTGAGCGTATACGAAGCATAAAATAGATGAGAGAGAGAGAGAGAGAGAGAGAGAGAGAGAGAGAGAGAGAGAGAGAGAGAGAGAGAGAGAGAGAGAGAGAGAGAGAGAGAGAGAGAGAGAGAGAGAGAGAGAGAGAGAGAGAGAGAGAGAGAGAGAGAGAGAGAGAGAGAGAATAAAAAAAAGAGGCAGGAGAGGAGAAAGTGGGCGAGAGAAGCGGACAGAAGTCATGGATAGATAAAAAATATATCTGGCTCAGTGGAAGGTAAGAATACTGTGAGTGTGACTTGTTTACTTCTAACAGTGTAGATTTTGATGTTATCACGAGGTGCGAGCGAGAGTTTTGGTTATTAATAAGAAATAATGAAAGAGATAAGTATATTTTCTGCTCTATAGATAGTGAACGATTTGTGGGAATATCTAATTGTAATGTGACATGTTAAGTCAATACACTATTCTAAGCATTCTTGATATGGACAGTCCCGATGTTCCCCAGAAGATAAAGAAGATTAGATAGGTGGATGGAATTAGAATGAATTTTAAGGGAGGATTATTAACCCCGGACAACGTAAGTTAATTGTTGATCCTTGTGGTGTGCGTACCAGTGTTTTATGTAATATTGTCATACAATAGTTAAACACATGTTTATGAGTGAAAGTACATGTATCATCCATGTTGTACTACAGTGTTTTATGCTCATATACTTTACCCGAAATATCAAAGGTATTGCTCCTTTACAAATAAAAATACTCATTTATTTCTTTCCCTAGACTACTGAAAACAAATTGTGGTATGTAATTGTTACGTTTTTGACTGCGTAAGGTAAATAAAAGTCGTGGCTTCAAAACACACAACCTACTCCACACACAACATTACTACACACAACATTACTACACACAACATTACTACAAACAAGTACGCATTTACCCAGTACTCACAATAGCTCACTAGCACACTTCTAGTGAGAAAAACACTATCATTTATCAACAGGGAGGCTCCACGACACTCCCCTTTCATGCAGGCTACTCAGCCTTCAGGCTGAACTAGTTTTCTCTCAAAACTTAAACAGGTCTCTGCACACTAGGGCATTACAGGTAAACGTGAGATCACTTAAAACAATAAAATAACGCATGGTATATACTTACAAAAAAAAGTCATTCCTACAAAAAACAAACCATGACGTCTTTAGGACATCTTGTAGAAGCTACTGCACTCCACAAACTGACACACACACACACCTCACTCGCCTCTTCTGGTCTCTTTGACTGACCAGGAATAATACGCGTCTGGTTTCAGAACAATATATTTACCAACACACTACGTAATAGTAATATTTAATGAATGACCCACGTCTGTTGCTTTGTCGGTTTGCGACACTTAATCTTTCATAGTTTACATCCAAGACTACCTTCACAATTGACTTTTAAATATACCACTTCTTCCTTATCTCTGTCTCATTCAAGCTTACTTCTCAGACTACTTCTTTTCTTAGATTAAGACACTTGTTTCAAGGTTACCTCTTCATCTTGGATTGCTTCCTTCTTGCTTACCTCTCAGATTACCTTCTTTCTTGACTAACCTCTGTTCAATATCTTAGGCTGAAGAAATGAGATTGACTCTTATAGAAGCTAGGACTTGCATCTTTCTTGGTTTAAAAATACTCCTCTTCCACTATCTCTTTTCTTGGCTTAGGTCTGAGATTACCTTCTTTTTATGACTTTCCTGTTTTTTTTTTACGGAAAAAACAATCCCTTCCTATTATAACTTAAGAGAATAAAATTTATAGACAGAATTAAATTTACAATGCATCAGAAACACATGCATCGCAGTTGGTGTGAAAGTGACTTCCCAGTTTGGAAGACTGGCTCAATTTTTTTTAAATATTTGATTAAATTTATAATTAAACTTTATACTAAAATTAACAAGCAGGAATGATGTTATAATTATCTTCTGATTAAATTACTGAAGGATCTCCGCACAGGTGTAGCACTTCCTCACAAGTATAATTACAATACTTTAGTAACTTTTTCATTACTTTAAGTGTGAGTACATGTAAGTGCATGCAGGTACAGAGGAGAGGTAGCAAATGTAAGACCATCTTGACTATAACAGAGTTATCAACTGGTAAATCAATACTGTTATATCTGTTGTTACTCCGCTTTACACTGTTACAGCTATAGCTGTTATCTTGATCCCACTTAACATTGTTATTGTTGCAGCTGCTATCATAACCCCACTTCATACTATGTTGCAACTATAGCTGTTTTCTTGATTATATTTTCGACTCTGTTACTGTTATACCTGCTTATCCTGAGCCACATTACACGGTGTTAATACTACAACTGTTATCGTGAACCTACTATGCTATAGCTATAGCTATTGTAATCTATGTAAAGTAAAAGGACACAAGTGCAACTAATGTGACATTTTATTGTGGCAACGTTGCCACAATAAAATGTCACATTAGTTGCACTTGTGTCCTTTTACTTTACATATTGTCGGTAATTCTACCAACTTTATTACAATATTGTAATCTACTTTACAGAAAGTTACTATAGCTGTTATCGTGACCTCACTTAACACCATGTTACTGCTGCAAATTCTATCTTGATCCCACGTTACAATCTGTTACTGATATAGCTATTATACCTTCCGGAATGTTACGGAAATATCTGCTATCTTCATCCCCCTTTTCACTATAACACTACAGTGTTACTGCGATAGCAATCTCGACCTAAAATAATACTGTCAATGCTATACCTTATTTCTTGACCATATTTTATGCAGCGTACATACTGCTAGAGCATTTATCTAGTTCCCACGTTACACTGTTGCTGCAGTAGCTGCCATCTTGATCCAGCTTTACACTGTTACTGCAGTAGCTGCCATCTTGATCCAGCTTTACACTGTTACTGCAGTAGCTGCCATCTTGATCCAGCTTTACACTGTTACTGCAATAGCTGCCATCTTGATCCAGCTTTACACTGTTACTGCAGTAGCTGCCATCTTGATCCAGCTTTACACTGTTACTGCAGTAGCTGCCAACTTGATCCAGCTTTACACTTGTTACAAAAAACGCGATTCTAAAAGCTTAGAGATCTCCAGTGAATACTAGTAAGGACTGCCCTTCTAGCATCCAGCCTGTTACTGGGTTTTCGTAACAAGTAGTCAGTATCCTTGTCCAATTATCCATTAAAATTCAGTATGGTTCAATAGTGCTTTAGGATTATAACTGGTAGGCTACTAACTAGAGAAATTAAAATTTAATAAATTTATTAAGTAGTAAGTTGTCTAGAGGTATATTATCAAATTAAATTAATTACAGCAATCAAAATAAAATCAATCTCTCGAGTTCAATATTATTGTGCTGAAAGCACATATCACATTTATAATTCTTAAGTACCGTCAGGTACATTAACATTTAATAAGATTTTTACAAATATGTACAAGTAAGTGTGTGTATGCGTGTAAGTGCTCTTTAAATAGTTAGCTATGTCTCAAGGGCTCGAATAAGGGCTTAAACAAGTGACTGACAAAGTCCTCAAATAAACTAACTTCTTGACCGACTGGCAACCCGAACATCTGCTTGAACAACAAAGAATGCTAAGCCCCAATAGCAATGCAATATCAAGCGACTGCGACACAGAATCAGGAACTGGGAAATAATATAACGACACTAAGTAGGGACCATCTGCAGATCCTCCCCCCAAAAGTTACAAAACTCCCATAATACTGAATCTACGTTCAGCATAGGAAAACGCGACTGTGACAATACACAGAAACCAGTACAAAATTAGGTTTAGAAGCTATAGCTAAGGACCTGAGATGTTCAGAGTGTCTAAGCGAAAACACAACCTCAGTACAACGTCGAAAATCACTAATCTATACAATGTTCTGTGAACAAGTTCTACAGAACTAACAAGAATAATGAGACAGACAATCTGCCAACCAGCAAGCGAGTCTAGAGGGAGACTCAAAACTTCACGAAGGTGAGGACACCCCCCTCGATCACGTGATAGCTACGTGGACAACTCAGTCAAAGCCGGGGGTTTTAAAAGAACGAAAAAG